>JADDMT010000013.1:0-473875 GCA_021401465.1 Teratosphaeria epicoccoides
ATAGCTTCAGGACAGGTAGTTAGGAGCTTCGTGCTTAATTTAATTCCCTTTCCCTAGGGGATAGTTAGTTACAAGGTTAACTGCTATTGTCGATATTCTTCACAGCTCTGCGAGTCTAATACCTAGTCACCTTCCTGCTATTAGTACCTACCCTTATGACAGCTGGCTTGCGATTTCCATGTTGTCGTTCTTGCTATTGTTCCTAGATGCGATTATCGATTCTAATCGCGAGATCGCTCATTTCCTTGAATGTCGTTAGCGGATCTCCTTAGGCAATTTTGTCTTTAACTGTCTCCTTTAGTCCCTAGTAGAACTAAGCGGCTAAAGCATTATCATTCTAGTCGACTCGAGCAGAGAGGGTCTGAAAGTCCGCGCGGTACTTGATAGCAGAACCCTTCTGCTAGATTCCTAGGAGAGCTCTCTCGGCCTCTTGTTGCTTATTACTAAGCCTAAACGCTTCGCGTAATGCCTTAAACAAAGACTTGTCTAAGTTAAGAATCTCCCTAGTTGTCGTCTTCCTAGCTTCGACATTGCTGACGTGATCTAGATAATCTGTTAGATGAGGCTAGATAAACTCGAACGTTAGTCCCTTTAGGTAAGAGACAATATACATCATTCGCTTATGATATGTCGTAAACTGTTCTGTATCTACGTTAAATGCTAACTAGCATTGTAGGATAAACATCTTGACTTAAGATTGTTGTCCTATGAACTCTGTAGGGCTTCCTATCTTGAAGCCGTTATTGCTATGTCTATTCCTAGTAGTTGAACCTGCGACAGATGCTAGATCCATCTCGCTAAGGTAAATGGATTCGAGCTACTACGTAATTTAAGGTATAGCGGCAACTTGTTCTTATAGTGTTAGTTGACTGTCGCTAGAAGTTGAACTAACAGTTAAAGAACTACTTAACATAGGCGTATGTTAAGCGCTCGACGAGTCCCCTAATACTTCCTTAGAAGTAGTGCTTAAAATGTCATAAGGGTAGGTGCTAATAGTAGGAAGGTAACTAGGTGTTAGACTCGTAGAGCTGTAAAGAATATCGACAATAGTAATTGTCCTTATAACTGACTATTCCCTAGGGAAAGGGAATTAAATTAAGCACGAAGCTCCTAACTACCTGTCCTGAAGCTATCCCTATATACTAGAGAGACAGAGTAGCTCTGTTAGATCTGTCGACAGACCCGACAGATCCGTGTCTATAGATCTGTAGACTAACCCTATAGATCTAAGGGTCTGTTATCCTACGACAGATCCCTTCTCCCTTGCAGGCCTATAGATCTATAGATTAACCCTACAGATCCGGGGATCTGTCCTCACGTGACAGATCCTTTCTCCTATGACTATGCCTATAACTTATAGTACTCCTATGACTATACTATGACTCTCAGTACTTAGGACCCTCATGATCCTGTAACCTATAGTACTCCTAACACTCATGACACTCGAGATCATCTTGTACTTCTTGACACAAGTGTCGACTACATCATTAGACTTAGTGTCCCCCTTAGGCGTAACTAGTATAGTGACACTATAGCGCAAAGGGATCACGTTAGGACCGAAGGTATCCTAGACGTCGTCATCCTCCTTATCCTCAAAGATCTGGCCTAGAGGCTTGTGCCTTAGCGTCTTGACAGACGTAGTGCGGATCGCAAGCGGGGAAGGTTCGGCTTCCTTGTCGCTAACCTCAATTTCGGCCCTAGCCTTCTTCTTCTTCTTAGACAGTAGCGTCAAGGCGGCGTAGGCAGCGGCGCTACAATGTGTTAGCTGTACGCACGCGACAGGATTCGAGTGAGTAACTTACAGCTTAGTCCTTAGGACCGGCTTAGAGGCAGGCTGTCTCTTAGTACAGCGCTAGGGCGTAGCCTTAGCGGCAGGAATAGTGAATTACTTGATAACCTTTTTGCGGATTATCTGCGTCTTAAAGTCATCGTTAATAGAGGTAAGGGCCCTAAGTTGCTAACGCTAACAGCTAGTCGGATACTTCTCGACGCTAACGTTAGCCTAGCGGAGAAAGTCAGCATTCATACTTGGCGGGTACCTACACTATATGCGTACTATGGCGAAGGTCTTAACCCTAACGGTTAGCACCTTCAAGATCTTCTAGACTAAGTCTACGATTAGACCTAGACAAACGTTTTCGCCTGTTAGCAGAGAGTCGAAGCGAACACTGCCGTAAGAATAGTTAGTAGTTACAGTAAAGCATAAGAGGGCGCTAAGCAGGTAGGCGAGTGCCTCGTAGTACTTAGCCTGTAGCCTGTTCTTAGTCGGAGTGCCTTTAGTAATCCCCTTGTCGCGCGCGCTCTAGAAGTCATTAATGTTATAGTAGAGCTAGTTGTACTCGCCATACACCTCTTCAGGGAGGTCTTGGCATTTTTGATGCTTGCTATTATAGTTAACATAATTGTAGTAGACACTACCCTCATCGAATCCGCTGACATAGATCTCGGCTACGCTTTAGTTAGTATAAGTCACGCATACCTCGCGGGTAGGGGACGCCTTACTAACACGCGGAGGAGAGATGTGTGTAGCTTAGCTACTAAGGTTGTCAAGGCATCGTTAACACAAGCGACAATCGCGGGCAGAGTAAGTAGCGTCGAACTTAGTCTATAGCATATAAGCTATTATAGCTAAGACAGGTTAATTGATCTTCATTGATTAATTGAAGAAGAAGAAGCTCTAGTATAGACCTAGAGACAAGGCGAGGTACAAGCTAAGCGAAATAGGAGCGGAGGTCAATGTTAGTATCTTAGAACAGGAAGTTTAGGAAAGCGACAAGGTTTTTATACCCTCTAACAGCCCCCCTGTTACCTACTGCGACCGTTAAGCTAGTAACTCGAACTACATGCGTAGAGTACCTACCTTTAGTTGACTTACAAGGGGACCGAATAATGTAATAACGGATAACGCGGCTGTCATGTATGTGCGCCGACTATACTCGTACTAGCCTACTAGCATGAAAATGTAGCGAGACCTACGCTAGAAGCGCGCTCCTGCTGTTTCAAGTAGCGCGCGTAGAGTGTCCGCGTACTTTCCTACTACCCTAAGGTTCTGCGACATGTTCTTCACAGTCACGACTAAATAGGGACAGCCAAGCTACTTGGCGAGGCTAGTACGTATGCTTGCCCTATAATTTCAAGGATTAACTAAAGTACATACTCGTAGTTTCCTGATATCTCGATCTGCATGTAAAGCGAAGATGTTACGAAGCCGCCTAACATGTAACAGATTAAAACCCGCCTAAGTTAGTAGCCTCCGCCCTGTACTTGCTACGAAGGTGTTAAGGTATACGCATGACACATGTTACGTAGGCTATCTACCTATTTACTCTTGCGTAGTATAAGCGTGCTACATCCTGTACCCTATACGTTCTGCATGCATTACTTAGTAAGGCTAGGGACATCCTCATAGGAGAAGGGGTAGTGATACAGTTAATACTAGGGGGCCATTAGAGCCGCATAGGTTCTGATGCCCGCCCTTAGTATGTAGTGACCCTGCTACACATAGCAAGGGGGTCCTTCGTACATACGTTAGCTTATATGTCGTCTAAGTAGGATTAGTAGTCGACGTAGGACGCCCCTACATCGCTAACCCTATAGTACCCCTGCAGGGTTAGGCTTAGACATGCTTTCCCTAATTAAGGAGCGTCAGGGGTTATAAACACCCTTAGCGCTACCTCTGCAATAAGCAGAAAGCAGTGCTATCTTGTACCTACTAAAAGGTCGGATTACTCTGTCATACTACGAGATATTTTCATATCATATAGCATATACATCTATATCACGAGTAGAACATCTACGCCGACTATAAACAGAAGCACGACTCGACCTGCAGTTCTATTAGCAGAACACAGCATAGTACGCGAATCGTAAGAGAATTAAGGGACAAATTCTAAAGGAGGGGGACAAGGTGTATCTCCTCTACTATCACATCAAATCGGACAAGCCGAGTAAAAAACTAGACGCTATAAAACTAGGACTATTTAGGATTAAGGCTAAGAAAGGACTAGTTAATTTTAAGTTACAGCTGCCTAAGCAGATGAGAATACACCCTGTGTTCTATGTCTCTCTGCTAGAACAAGTAGCGCTAGACGCTACACTGTAAACGGAACCCTTACTACTTGACCCTAAAGTAGAAGAACCCGAGTACACTGTCGAGAAGATCGTCGACACTCGCTAGCAGGATGGACAGCGAGAGTACTTAGTAAAATAGGAAGGATATAGGAGTACCGAGAACACCTAGGAACCCCTAGAACATCTGCGAAACTATTAGCAAAAGATACGAAGTTTCGAGAAAGGAACGAACCTAGGAAGAAGATCATAAGCCATGACTAGACTCCTATAGGACGCTGTCGATCGGCTCGGCTATCACGCTATCCAGGAAACCCTAATACGAGGTATTAGCGAAACCTTCTATTACGCTCCATGTCATAGGACTAAGAGCGAGACCCGCCGAGGGATCTTGGTTAAGGAGAAACCTAGCCTGCGAAAGAGCCTGTTCTTTAGCCTCATCCTCCCTGATCTCACGCTCCTTAAGAGCGCGACTATCTGATATAGATGTATATGCTATATGATATGAAAATATCTCGCAGTGTGACAGAGTAATCCGACCTTTTAGTAGGTACAAGACAGCGCTGCTTTCTGCTTATCGCAGAGGTGGCGCTAAGGGTGCTTATAACCCCTGACGCTCCTCAATTAGGGAAAGCATGTCCGAGCCTAACCCCGCAGGGGTACCGTAGGGTCAGCGACATAGGGGCGTCCTACGTCGACAACTAATCCTACTCGGACGACATACGAGCTAACGTATGTACGAAGGACCCCCTTACTATATGTAGCAGGGTTACTACATGCCAAGGGCGGCTATTAGAACCCATGCGGTTCTAAAGGCCCCCTAGTATCAACCGTATCACTGCCCCTCCTCCTATAAGGATGTCCCTAGCCTTACTAAGTAACGCACGCGGAACATATAGGGTACAGGATGTAGCACGCTTACACCGCGCAAGGGTGAATAGGTAGATAGCCTACGTAACATGTGTCATACGTACACCTTAACACCTTCGCAGCGAGTGCAGGGCGGAGGCTGCTAACTCGGGCGGGTTTTAATCTGTCACATGTTAGGCGGCTTTGTAACACCTTCGCTTTACATGCAGATCAAGATATCAGGAAACCACGAGTGCGTACTTTGGTTAATCCTTGAAATTATAGGGCGAGCATGCGCGCCAGCCTTGCTAAGTAGCTTGGCCGTCCCTATTTAGTCATGACTGTGAAGAACGTGTCGCAGAACCTTAGGGTAGTAGGAAAGTGCGCGGACGCTCTGCGCGCGCTACTCGAAACGGCAGGAGTGCGCTCCTGGCGCGGGCCTCGCCACATTTCCATGCTAGTAGGCTAGCACGAGTACAGTCGGCGCACATGCGTAACAGCCGCGTTATCCGTTATTGCATTATTCGGTCCCCTTGTAAGTTAACTAAAGGTAGGTACTCTGCGCATGTAGTTCGAGTCACTAGCTTAACGGTTGCGGTAGGCAACAGGGGGGCTGTTAGAGAGTATAAAAACCTCGTCGCTTCCTAAACTTTCCTGTTCTAAGACACTAACATTAACCTCCGCTCCTACTTCGCTTAGCTTGCGCCTCGCCGTGTCTGCGGGTCTGTACTAGAGCTCCTTCTTCTTTAATCAATTAATTAAGATCAATTAACCCGTCTTAGCTATAATGGCTCATGTGCTGCAGACTAAGTTCGACGCTACTCGCTCTGCCCGCGATCGTCGCTCGTGTTGACGATGCCTCGACAACCTTAGTAGCCAAGCTGCACACATCTCTCCTCCGCGTGTTAGTAAGGCGTCCCCTACCCGCGAGGTATGCGTGACTAGTACTAACCGAAGCGTAGCCGAGATCTGCGTCAGCAGGTTTGATGAGGGTAGTGTCTACCGCAATTGTGTTAACTGTAATAGCAAGCATCAAAAATGCTAAGACCTCCCTAAAGAGGTATACGGCGAGTACAACTAGCTCTGCTGTAACATCGATGACTTCTAGAGTACGCGCGACAAGGGGATTGCTAAAGGTACTCTAACTATGAACAGGCTACAGGCTAAGTACCGCAAGGCACTTGCCTACCTGCTTGGCGCCCTCTCGTGCTTCACCGCGACTGCTAACCGTTCTCATAGCGGTGTTCGCTTCGACTCTCTGCTAACAGGCGAAAACGTTTGTCTAGGTCTAATCGTAGACTTAGTCTAGAAGATCTTGAAGGTACTAACCGTTAGGGTCGAGACCTTCGCCATAGTACGCTTATAGTGCAGGTACCCTCCGAGTATAAATGCTGACTTTCTCCGCTAGGCTAACGTTAGCGTCGAGAAATATCCGACTAGCTGTCAGCGTTAGCAACTCGGGGCCCTTACCTCTATTGACGATGAGTTTAAGACGCGGATGATCCGCAAGAAGGTCATCAAGCAATTCACCGCTCCCGCCGCTAAGGCTACGCCCTAGCACTATACCGAGAGACAGCCTGCCTCTAAGCCGGTCCCGAGGACTAAGCCGTAAGTTACTCACTCGAATCCTGTCGCGTGCGTATAGCTAACACATTGTAGCGCCGCCGCCTACGCCGCCTCGACGCTACTGTCTAAGAAGAAGAAGAGGGCTAGGGCCGAAATTAAGGTCAGCGACGAGGAAGCCGAGCCTTCCCCGCTTGCGACCCGCACTGCGTCCGTCAAGACGCTAAGGCACAAGCCTCTAGGCCAGATCTTTGAGGATGAGGAGGATGACGACGTCCAGGATACCTTCGGTCCTGACGTAATCCCTTCGCGCTGTAGTGTCACCGCACTAGTTGCGCCTAAGGGAGACACTAAGTCCGATGATGTAGTCGACACTTGTATTAAGAAGCGCAAGATGATCTCGAGGGCCGAGCGCGACAGCCGCAAGCGCACTTAAGTCTCTTCGCCTTCTGATACTAAGGATGAGGTAGTCGTCGCGACTAAGCGCGGTGAGGGTGTCGCTAGTTCTCTGGCTACTATAGGCTCCGAAGACGAGCTCCCTTGTAACCTACTAAAGAAGAAGATGCCAGCCTCTCTTCGTAGCGTTGCTACCCCCGTTACTCATGGTCGCTTCGGGGTGTTTAGTAGACCCCGTGTAGGTAGGCAGTCCCTAGCGGACCGTAACAAGAAAGACTCTCCTGCTTCGGGTTTAGTTAGGAAGCCCCTAACTAGTAGTCGCTAAGCATTAGCTACGAAGCTAATCCGAGCATGTCTCTTGTTCTTCTTAGGTTTATTCTAGGTGTGCCTTTAGGCATTAATGATGTATGAGTAGGGCGTTTGCTTCTCGTTGTTACTTCGCGTGTTATGCGCTACATACACGTGTTAAGAATCCTGCTCTAGAACCCTCATCTTCCCACGAATCGACCTTCTCAAGCCCTGCTCACGCCTCCTCCGCTCTTCGAATTCACGAATAGCTTCTAGAGCGTTCTTGTAGTCTTCAGCTAGAACCTATTGTGTGTACTTAGGTAGGTATCCTTTCTACTTCACTAGATAGTGCGTTACGCCCTTGCGCCGCATACTGTCCTTAATACCCTCGACTTCCTACTCTTCGTTCTCTTCTGCTACTAGCATTAGGTCCGCGGGCTCTTCGCCCTCGCGCTGTACCCATGGTTCGAGTAGAGATATGTAGAAGACGTCGTGCACACGATACGACGATAGTAACAATAGCTAGTACGCCTGCGAGCCTATCGCGTCACGTATCCGGAAGGGTCCGACGAACCTTGGCGTCATCTTCTTGCTTAGAAGTTTCAGCTTAAGATTCTTTGTCGACAGCAACACCTTCGTACTAACTACGTACTACATCGGTTTAGCATAGGCGTTATTATGTTTAATCTGGGATTCTAAGGCCTTTTTCTAGTGTTCTATTAGCACCGAATGTACCTCGCGCATACGCCGCGCTAATTCCGTAGCGGCTGGCACCCTCTCCTCAGAAGACTCGTCCTGAGGCGGTTCTAGGTGTATTTCTGGATCAAAGCCATAAAGAATCTGAAATGGCGACATGCGCATAGTAGCATGCACGCTGTTATTGACTGCAAATTCTGCCATAGTAATTGCGTCGGCCTAGGCATCCTGGTTCTTAGCGTAGTAGCACCGAAGGTACTACTTAAGAGTCTAGTTCATACGTTTAGTCTAACTATTAGTCTGTAGATAGAATGCTGTACTTAGGCGGTACTTGACACGCGCCTTAAACACAAATTCTTGCTAGTATTTACTAGTGAAGACAGAATCTCGATCTAATAGGATACTTCGGGGGACACTAAAGCGCCATATGACTTCGTCGCGAAGTAGCCGCGCAAGCTCGCCGCTTATGCACCTTTTCGTACATAGGATGAAGACATTCATCTTCGAGTATTAGTCGACTACTACAAGGACAGCATCAACTACATCGCCTTTCTACTTTGCTGGCGGCAAATCGGTAATGAAATCTATGGTCAAGTCTTGCCATAGTCTCTCTAGTAGTAAGAGCGCCTAAGCATCGCCGTAGGGGCGATAGCGCCGAGATTTGCTGATCTGGCACGTCTAGCAGGATTTGACATAGTCAGAGACATCCTATTCTAGCGTAGGCTACTAGTATTTGCGTCCGAGAAGTGCGTTCGTCTTCTCTACGCCAAAATAGCCCGCGAGTTTATCGTCATGATGAATACGGAGGAGCTGCGAACTAAGTACGCGGTTAGCAGGTACGTAGAGCCTATTGTCAAAGTACTACAAGTCGCCTGACTTAGTCTAGTACTTCGGACTACCTATAGTGTCCTAGAGGGCTACACCCTCATTAATTAACTCCGGTTCTCGCTCTTGCAATCGCTGAATAAGTCTCGAGACTTCTTCAAAGGGTTCTTTAGACATCGCATGCTTACCGCATGTAAGCTAGTTAACTACCGCACGGATCGAGCTAGACATGGTCGCTATAGCTGCTAGATAGGGGGGTTCGTTACTAGCGGAGGCCATGAGGCCCTATTAGACCTGTAGTCGACCTACAAGAGGAGCTAACGATGGATCGCCGCCCTAAACTACAAGCTTCGTTTGCAGCGTAGGGAGAAGCTATTAGTTACCCTCTTCCCCGGTGTCGTAGTCCGGTCGTCGCGAAGGACTGTCGGCCGGATTCGTCTTTCCGGAACGATGCTAGATAACGAAGTCAAAGCTAGCGAGGAAAGTCGCCTACCTTGCTTACTAACTACTTAGCTGCTTCACGCCCATGAAGCCGCGAAGGTTGTTATGGTTAGTGAGCACCTTAATAGGGTGCGCTGCGCCTTCGAGGTAGTGTCGGTACTCCTTAAAGCCGTTAACAATAGCTAAAAGTTCTTAGTCGTGAGTCTCATAGTTAAGCTTAGCGCCCTGCATCTTCCGCGACTAGAAGGTAATCGGGTACTATCGCGCACTGCCTTCGTGCGACTAGAGCTGCGATATAATTGCGGCTATTACGAATTTTGAAGCATCGGTCTCTATCCAGATCTTCGTAGCGGGGTCAAAGTGCCGAAGTATAGGCGTAGTTTGAAAAGCTGCTTTAAGTTTAGAGAAGGCCTTGCTCTAAGCCTCCTCCTAAGGCACTTTCCCTGGCTTTTTTGCTTAAACCGCGCCCTTTGCGAGGGCTGTAAGGGGAGCCACGATCTTCGAGTAAGATCGTATAAATCTGCGATAGAAGTTAGTGAATCCTAGGAACACCTGCACTTCTCGGAGGGTAGTTAGCCGCGGCTACTCCGCGATTGCGGACACCCTTCAGTTATCCATGATGACTCCTTCCATGGAGACGATGTATCCGAGAAACTCAATCCTATCCGTCAGGAATGAGCACTTCTTTAGGTTCGTGTATAGAGCGAACTTGTAGAGCCGTTCGAGCACTATACTTAGATGCCGAATATGCTCCTCCTTCGAGTCGGAATAGACTAGTATATCGTCTAAATATACTACGTAGCAGGTGTCAACGAGGTCGGCTAGGGCCCGGTTAATATACGCTTAGAACGTTGCTAGTGCGTTAGTCAAGCTAAACGGCATCACCGTATACTCGAAGTGTCTGTACTGCGTTTAGAATGCGGTCTTCTACTCGTCGCCCTTTCGGATCGGTATCTAGTAGTAGGCGTCCTTTAAGTCGATAGACGAGAAGATGGCGGCGTGACCAAGGCGGTCAAGCGTCTCGCTAATAAGTAGTAGGGGGCAGCGGTTCTTCTAGGTTACCGCGTTAAGGCCCCTATAGTTAACGCATAGGCGGAGCGTGTTATCCTTCTTCGGGACGAACATAACTAGCGCTCTAGCCTCGCTGTCGCTTCGTCGGATCCACGCGTTCCTTTGCGCCTTGTAGAGATAGTCTCGAAGTGTTTCGAGCTGCGATTCCGACATAGGGTACAGAGGTCGATGCGGAGGGTTGTAGCCCTCCTTAAGGTTAATCGCATGTTCCGCGTCTAGGGCCCGGGCATAGGCCGCAGCCTCTACGTCGAAAATATCGGCGTATTCCTCTAACTCAGGCGGAAGGGTAACGTCCTCCTTGACGTTCTGTATGCGGACCGCATAAACGCATTAGACCTTCTTCATGTCCCTATAGAAGCTACGTGCGTCACGCATCCGCACTATAGGAACTTCGCCTATAGAGCCGTAGAACTAGTTGTTAGTAGCTCTATCAACAACGACTCCCTGCTTGTGGCGCTAAGGGCGGCTGAGCAGGAGCTCCTTATCAGGAACGTCTTTGGCGTAGAAGACTTCGTTAGTCTCGCGCACTTCTCCTAAGGAGTCCGCGAGTTAGAGGCGCACGTTGTACGCGCCTTGAGCCGCTGCGCCTTCACCCTAAAAGGACATCATGGTAGGCAGCAGGGCTCCTAGGATCGGCTTCAAACTAAGCCGTACGATTACCCTCTAGGGTATCACGTTAACCTCCGCAAGGTCATCTAACATACAGTCTACTAGCTCGAGCGAGCTGTTAACTCGGACCGCACCGGATAGGCGCCAGGCAGGCCACGAGTCTACACTATTAGTGACAGACAGCTTAGATACCCGCGGTAGCCATTCGGTTGTCTTAGGCTTGTCCTTCTTTCGCCTCCCCTCTAGGGAGGTTTCAGACACCTTGCTCACCTTCTTCCTATTACTTCGTTTAGGACAGCGAGCCGCCTAGTAGTCCCTCGCTCTACAGATGTAGCAGCTACTCGGAGGCTTCTCGCTACCGTCTTTTAGCTTAGAGGGCTTGCTCCTCCAGAATGAACTACCGCGTTAGACGTGGCCCCTAGGGCGCTTGTAATAGCGGCCCTTTAGTAGGTCCTCAGGGCTTAGACGCTTATTGTCCTTACCGCCCGATTTTCTATTTCGCTTCAAGGTGATTTCCATACGTGTCGCAAGGGACACGAGGTCTTGCCAAGTCGTCGGAAGTTCATGAAAAGTCATGATTATGTTCCGAAGATCGTCATTAAGTTTGACGAGCAAGTGCCGCACGCGTTGCGTCTCGGTATAGGGTAGCATCTGTCTCTCGAGCGTAGCGAGATAGGTTGCGAAGCTAGAGGTTGTTTGTCCCTTCCCCTGCTTGGCCTTCTCGTACTTGACAGACATAGTGAGGGCGCGATTCCCTAGATCCTCGACCTAGTCGACACAGAACTAGCGAAAGTCCGCCTATGTATATGTTCTGTTGTAGACCCGCATACGGTCATACCGCTCATGCTAATTGTTGCGAGGTTCCTTATCCTCTTCGAGCTACATCACACTAAAGGCGACTCGTTCGCCCTCCGTGGAATATCCGCGTAGGTTAAGCACGAAAACTGCCTTACACGCCTGCAAGAAAGTTTGCGCCTCCTTCAAGGTGTCTCCCTTAAACGGCTTCGGGTTGCGTGCGTTACGACTACCTCCTAGTTAGCCTACTATGGCCCCGAATTTAGGCACTAGGTTCGCGGGCACACGCGGAGGGTCTGCGCCTCCTAGTAAGTTGTCTTCGCGGGTCCCTGGCGTGAAATCTCGCCAGATTTCTTCGTCTGCTAGTTCGTTAGTACCGCTCATGGCGACGTCTTCGTCGTCCTCGCCGTTGTCGCTACTAGGAGTAGTGCGGCTCTAGCTCTAGTTCGCAAGGCAGTTCGCGACCTAATCGACAATCATGGCTACGAGGGCTAGGTCGATAGTCGGGGTTAGTTGCGGTCCCTGTGCAGGGGGTCTATTGCCTAGTCCGCCGCGTAATTAGCCTCTAGCGGAACCGTCGCTTAATGCGGTGTCGCTCGTAGCGGGTACTCCTGCGGGCTAGTTACTCGGGCTAGCTTCGCCGTCGCGGGCGCTCGGGATAGCGCTCGCTGCGCGTTAGTTGCGAGTTCGTGGTGCTCTAGACATATCGTAGTATTCTCTGCTAGACTGCAAAGCAGGGGGGAGAAAGCAGAACTAATATAGATGTATATGCTATATGATATGAAAATATCTCGCAGTGTGACAGAGTAATCCGACCTTTTAGTAAGTACAAGACAGCGCTGCTTTCTGCTTATCGCAGAGGTGGCGCTAAGGGTGCTTATAACCCCTGACGCTCCTTAATTAGGGAAAGCATGTCCGAGCCTAACCCCGCAGGGGTACCGTAGGGTCAGCGACGTGGGGGCGTCCTACGTCGACAACTGATCCTACTCGGACGACATACGAGCTAACGTATGTACGAAGGACCCCCTTGACATATGTGGCAGGGTCACTGCATGCCAAGGGCGGCCATTAGAACCCATGCGGTTCTAATGGCCCCCTAGTATCAACCGTATCAAAATGAGCGATCTCGCGATTAGAATCGATAATCGCATCTAGGAACGACAGCAAGAACGACAACATGGAAATCGCAAGCTAGCACAGGCTAACCATAAGGTCTAACGATTAGCACTAAAATGGCGAAGCAATTACTATAGTCTCTAACCTATAGAGTTAGATGCGACTAAGGGGCGTCCAAGGAATAGACCCCGAGGAAAGCCGCGGAAGGGCTCTCCTCCCTAGAATAGTCTGAAGAAGCCATTCGACAAGAGTAATCTTGAGTGCTACAACTGTAGAAAGAAAGGACACTTTGCCCGCGAGTGTTTTGCTAAGAGGCAACGACAAGAACTGCCTAGGATAGAGCAGGCTCGCGCGACTATAACGGCGCCTCAGCAAAAGGCCGCCGCTACTCGAGAACTAGACTATGCCGCACTTACTTAGACTGCGTGCTACGACGACGATTGTCGAATTCACATGAGTGATAAAGATGGTTCTAGATAGTACCCTAGCCGAAACAAGGCATAGTCGATCTGTGCGCTAAGAGGTACACCTTCTAGTACGATAGTCCTAAGGCAACAGGAGCTAGAAGAAGAAGAAGAATGTTCGGACGACAACTACGAGATTGTCGAAGCCGTCATTCCTGATTCCGAGGAAGACGAGAGCATAGAGCGATAGGCCATGCTACCGCATGACATCGGACTCGATATTATCCGAATTATATAGAACTAGTAGGCTTAGGCTTGCCCATAGATTAATGGAGTATAACACGTCGACTAGCTTCAGTATGACGAACTAGCCAACTGTATGCGACGATACCTAAGGAGACTACTAGTCGTAGCTTAACCTCACGCGCATTAGAAAGTTGTCTAAGAAATTGTACTGTTTAGGGTAGAGTTTACACCCTAGGGAGGCTACCTAACCTACAAAGGTATTCAGATTCCATGAGCGCTACGACTCCGAGTCTATTACTTGAAGATAGAGTACGCAAGAAACGCGCAGGAACAGCGAGGCTAAGAGCGAGAACGACCTCTTAGGCCAGAGAACGGTAACGCTCAGAGAAGTAGCCGAGACCGCATAATCCCTAAACTAGTCCGTGAAGACAGTTATTCGGGAAACGACAAGGTCCGCCGGAATTAGACCTATAGACAGACTAGACAGGGCTGCAACGATATGCCGCGATCGGCGCCAGATACGCGAACAACCTTAGAGTATAGGTGCACATCGACGAGACGCTAGCTAGGGCCTTAATAGATTCAGGATGTACTAGAATCTTCATGACGCCTAAGTTCGCTAGGACAGCTAGGATAAAGCTATAGGCGAAGACGAATGCTTTCTCGCTACAAGCGATTAACAGAAAGCTAGTCACGTACAACTAAGGAATAGTTGACAAAGAGACCGAGATAATGCCTCTACGGATAGGACGCTACTAAGAGATGCTCTAGTTCGACATCATGGAGTCACTAGGCTCGGATGTAGTACTAGGGTTGCCATGGCTAAGAAACGCTAACCCCTATATCGACTAGAAGAATGAGAGGATCTAGTTCCCAGAACTCTTAAGATCGATACCTCTACCTGTAGTGTACGACGCACTAGGCAAGATCGAAATATGTGTTATGACTTTAAGCGAGATAGTAGCCGCTATCAAGGATCTAGAACAGGAAGTGCACGTCCTATAGGTCAGAGCAACGCAAACAAAAGTCAGGGTCGAATTCATAGTTCCTGATGAGTATTAAGAGTTCGCTACTCTTTTCAAGGAAGAACCCGACTAAGAAGCTATGCTAGAACACTAGGAGTAGGACTATAGGATACCCTTACTCCCTAGCAAGACGCTAACGAAGTAATTAGTTCGCCTGTTATTAGCAGCGAAACTAGAGATTCTCCGGAAATACCTAGAAGACAACCTCCGGAAAGGCTTCATCCGCGAGTCGTAGTCCCTAGCTAGATACCCGATCCTGTTTGTGCCTAAGGGGAAAGATAACTAGCGACTCTATGTAGATTATTGTGGATTAAACAACATCACGATAAAGAATAGTTATCCGCTTCCTTTGCTCTCAGAATTGCAGGACTGCCTGCAAGGAGTAATGTAGTTCTCGAAGTTTGACATACCTAGAGCGTATAACCGAATTCAAATTAAGGAAGGCGAAGAATAGAAGACTACGTTCCGAACTAGGTTCGGACACTACAAGTACATAGTCATGCTATTTAGGTTAACAAATGCCCTAGCTACATAGCAGGCATTTATTAATAACGTGCTACGAGAGTACCTCGACGTCTTTGTAGTTATATACCTAGACGACATCCTCGTCTACTCCTAGACGATCGAAGAGCATAGGACTTACGTACGTAAGGTACTTCAGAAACTCTAGGATTACTAGTTAAAGGTTAAGCCTTAGAAGAGCGAGTTTTACAAGCAAGAAGTACAATTCCTTAGCTACGTAGTAGCATAGAATAGAATCAAGATAGACACTAAGAAAGTCTAAGTCGTAAAAGAGTAGCCTACGCTAACTAATGTTAAGGAAGTATAGTCCTTCCTTAGGTTCGCTAACTTCTACTAAAGATTTGTGGCAAACTATTCGAAGATTATGGCACTACTTACGACTCTTACGACAAAGGATACACTATTCGTGTAGGACGACGCCTAACGGAATGCCTTCAAGGAACTTAAGCGACAATTTACAGATTAGCCGATCTTACTTGTATTCGACCTAGATAAGCCTATCATAGTCGAAACAGATGCCTCCGACGTAGCGCTCAGGGCATGCTTAAGTCAACTAGGACCGAGTAGACGACTACAGCTAGTCGCCTACTACTCGAGGAAATTGTCTGGACCTGAACTCTAATATGACGTCCACGACAAAGAACTTCTAGCCATAGTAGACGCCTACAAGGCCTGGCGAGTCTACTTAGAAGGTTCTAAGCACTAGGTCACAGTCTACACAGACTATGAGAACTTGCGATACTTCATAACGACGAAAGAGTTAAACTGACAACAGGTTCGGTAGAGTAAGGAGCTCTCTAGTTTTAACTGCAAGATCGTCTATCGCAAGGGGACCGATAACGCGCGCGCCGATGCACTTAGCCGCTAGACAGACTACATGAAGGGCGTGAAGCAGGAGAAACATGCTGTTCTCCAGGAAAATAGCGATAGCACGCTAGGAGTCAACTAACTCGCGGCTACGACTGTCACATAGAGTAGTGAATTTCAGGACGACCTGAAGAACGCGCTAGTCTACGACCTAACTGCACTCGCTGTCCGCGACGACATTAATGGACAGGAGGATTAGGAAGACGAAGACGGAATCCTTCTGTTTTAAGGATTAGTATACATGCTAATGTCTTTACAATTAGAGCTACTATGACTCCGACATGACGTACCTTAGGCAGCACACCCGGGAGTGTCTAAAATGAAGCAAATTCTCTAACAAGAATATTACTTCCCTAGGATGAGCAAGGTAATCAAGGACTACGTCTGTCGATGTATAACTTGCTAACGAAGTAAGCATGACTGTCACAAACCGTATAGGCTACTACGACTACTTAAGGTACCTTAACGGCTATAGGAATTGCTCGCCATGGATTTTATCGTTAAACTACCTTAGTCAAGAGAACCTGCTACGAATGAGTTCTTCGACGGGATCATGGTAGTAGTCGACCGATTCACTAAGTTTAGGAAGTTTATCCCCTACCGCGAAGACTTTAAGACTAAAGATATCGCGCATGTCTTCATCAAATGGGTAGTAGCACTACACGGCATGCTACAGGACCTAGTAACAGATCGAGGATCCGTGTTTACCTCTAACTTCTAGAGAGCCCTAATGAGACAATTCTAGGTTAGACATCGACTAAGTACTTCCTTCTACCTTTAGACAGATAGACAGACAGAACGTCTAAATCAGACGTTAGAATAGTACCTTTGATCCTATGTAAATAGGGACTAGAACAACTAGGTAGAGTTGTTACTAATAGCATAGCTCGCGTATAATAGTACGCTAGCAGAGTCGACAGGACTCTCGCCTTTTCAGATAGCATATAGATTAGCTATAGAAGACATCCTAGACGTCTTAGCTAGTAATCTAAACCTAGCAGCACTTAGACGAGTAGAACATCTACGCTGACTACAAACAGAAGCACGACTCGACCTGCAGTTCTATTAGCAGAACATGGCATAGTACGCGAATTGTAAGAGAATTAAGGGACTAATTCTAAAGGAGGGGGACAAGGTGTATCTCCTCTGCTGTCACATTAAATTAGACAAGCCGAGTAAAAAACTAGACGCTCTAAAACTAGGACTATTCAGGATTAAGGCTAAGAAAGGACTAGTTAATTTTGAGTTACAGCTACCTAAGCAGATGAGAATACACCCTGTGTTCTATGTCTCTCTGCTAGAATAAGTAGCGCTAGACGCCGCACTGCAAACGGAAGCCTTACTACTCGACCCTAAAGTAGAAGAACCCGAGTACTCTGTCGAGAAGATTGTCGACACTCGCTAGCGGGACAGACAGCGAGAGTACTTAGTAAAATGGGAAGGATATGGGAGTACCGAGAACACCTAGGAACCCCTAGAACATCTGCGAAACTGTTAGCAAAAGATACGGAGTTTCGAGAAAGGAACGAAAATAGGAAGAAGATCCTAAGCCACGACTAGACTCCTACGGGACGCCGTCGATCGGCTTAGCTATCACGCCATCCAGGAAACCCTAATATGAGGCGTTAGTAAAACCCTCTACTACGCTCTATGTCGTAGGACTAAGAGCGAGGCCTGCCGAAGGATCTAGGTCGAGAAGGAACCTAGCCTACAAGAGAGCCTGTTCTTCGGCCTCATCCTCCCTAATCTCCCGCTCCTCGAGAGCGCGACCATCTTCGACCTCCTAGTCGACCGCGTCTAACTGTTTTCGAAGACGCATCTCCTTTGCATGCGCCTCTATTATCTTCTGCGAAGCCTCGGCTAGGACCGCCTTCGCACGATCGAGATTAGTAATTAGTCTTTTCCGCTAATCACCTAACTTCTTCTATTCGACCTCTGTCACCTTCGCGTCGCAACTTCGACAGTTGCTAAAGTAACATTACAAACATTTCCCTAAGGAAATGTGTACCTAATAAACGAGCTTTAACTCTTGACACTAAGTACAGGACTTCATGCTATCCTAGCCCTAACGATAGATTCGATTCGCGCGGCGTTTGCGTTTCTACGTTGAAGGGGCATTAGTGTCTAGGATGACACAAGGCAGTAATATAGAAAGAGAAGACATCATAGTATAAAAGGAAATGACAAGAGAAACCCCGCACTAATAAGGTAGCTTAGGGACGAGCTAGGCTAAGAGGGGGATAGTGTCATGAGTGTCAGGAGTACTATAGGTTTTAGGATCGTGAGGGTCCTAAGTGCTATGAGTTATAGGTATAGTTATAGGAGTACTATGAGTTATAGGCATAGTCATAGGAGAAAGGATCTGTCACGTGAGGATAGATCCCCGGATCTATAGGGTTAGTCTACAGATCTATAGGCCTACAAGGAAGAAGGGATCTGTCATAGGATGACAGACCCTTAGATCTATAGGGTTAGTCTATAGATCTACAGACACGGATCTATTAGGTCTGTCGACAGATCTAACAGAGCTGCTCTGTCTCTCTAGTATATAGGGATAGCTTCAGGACAGGCAGTTAGGAGCTTCGTGCTTAATTTAATTCCCTTTCCCTAGGGGATAGTCAGTTACAAGGTTAACTGCCATTGTCGATATTCTTTACAGCTCTACGAGTCTAATACCTAGTTACCTTCCTGCTATCGGCACCTACCCTTATGACATTAGCGTAGATGTTCTACTCGTCTAAGTGCTACTAGGTTCGGATTACTAGCTAAGACGTCTAGAATGTCTTCTATAGCTAATCTATATGCCATCTAAAATGGCGAGAGTCCTGTCGACTCTGCTAGCCTACTATTATACGCGAGCTATGCTATTAGCAACAACTCTACCTAGTTGTTCTAGTCCCTATTTACATAGGATCGAAGGTACTATTCTAACGTCTAATTTAGACGTTCTGTCTGTCTATCTGTCTAAGGGTAGAAGGAAGTACTTAGTCAATGTTTAACCTAGAATTGTCTTATTAGGGCTCTCTAGAAGTTAGAGGTAAACACAGATCCTCGATCCGTTACTAGGTCCTGTAGTATACCATGTAGTGCTACTACCCATTTAATGAAGACATGTGTAATATCTTTAGTCTAGAAGTCTTTTGATACGGTTGATACTAGGGGACCATCTGAACCGCATGGGTTCTAATGGCCGCCCTTGGCATGTAGTGACCCTGCCACATATGGCAAGGGGGTCCTTCGTACATACGTTGGCTCGTATGTCGTCCGAGTAGGATCAGTTGTCGACGTAGGACGCCCCCACGTCGCTGACCCTACGGTACCCCTACGGGGTTAGGCTCGGACATGCTTTCCCTAATTAAGGAGCGTCGGGGGTTATAAGCACCCTTAGCGCCACCTCTGCGATAAGCAGAAAGCAGCGCTGTCTTGTACCTACTAAAAGGTCGGATTACTCTGCCACACTGCGAGATATTTTCATATCATATAGCACATACATCTATATCAGTTCTGCTTTCTCCCCCCTGCTTTGCAGTCTAGCAGAGAATACTACGATATATCTAGAGCACCACGAACTCGCAACTAACGCGCAGCGAGCGCCATCCCGAGCGCCCGCGATGGCGAAGCTGGCCTGAGTAACCAGCCCGTAGAAGTAACCGCTGCGAGCGACACTACATCGAGCGACGGTTCCGCTAGAGGACAATTACGCGGCGGACTAGGCAATAGACCCCCTGCATAGGGACCGCAGCTAACCCCGACCATCGACCCGGCCCTTGTAGCCATGATTGTCGATTAGGTCGCAAACCGCCTTGCGAACTAGAGCCGGAGCCACACCGCTCCTAGCAGCGACAACGGCGAGGACGACGAAGACGTCGCCATGAGCGGTACTAACGAACTAGCAGACGAAGAAATCCAGCGAGATTTCACGCTAGGGACCCGCGAAGACAACTTATCAGGAGGCGTAGACCCTCCGCGTGTGCCCGCGAACTTGGTGCCTGAATTCAGGGCCATAGTAGGCTAACCGGGAGGTAGTCGTAACGCACGCAACCCGAAGCCGTTCAAGGGAGACACCTTGAAGGAGGCTCGAACTTTCTTACAGGCGTGTGAGGCAGTTTTCGTGCTCAACCTACGCGGATATTCCATGGAGGGCGAACGAGTCGCCTTTAGTGTGATGTGGCTCGAAGAGGATAAGGAACCTCGCAACAATTAGCATGAGCGGTATGACCTTATGCGGGTCTACGATGGAACGTATACGTGGGCGGACTTTCGCTAGTTCTATGTCGACTAGGTCGAGGATCCGGGGAATCGCGCCCTTACCGTGTCCGTCGAGTACGAGAAGGCTAAGCAGGGGAAGGGACAAACAACCTCTAGCTTCGCTACCTATCTCGCCACGCTCGAGGGACAGATGCCACCCTATACCGAGACGCAACGCGTGCGGCACTTGCTCGTCAAACTTAATGACAATCTTCGGAACACAATCATGACTTTTCATGAACTTCCGACAACTCGGCAAGACCTCGTGTCCCTTGCGACACGTATGGAAATCACCTTGAAGCGAAATGGAAAATCGGGCGGTAAGGACAATAAGCGTCTAAGCCCCGAGGACCTACTAAAGGGCCGCTATTACAAGCGCCCTAGGGGTCACGTCTAACGCGGTAGTTCATTCCGGAGGAGTAAGCCCTCTAAGCCAAAAGACGGTAGCGAGAAGCCTCCGAGTAACTGCCACATCTGTAGAGCGAGGGACTACTAGGCGGCTCGCTGTCCTAAACGAAGCGATGGGAAGAAGGTAAGCAAGGTGTCCGAAACCTCCCTAGAGGGGAGGCGAAAGAAGGACAAGCCCGAGACAACCGAATGGCTACCGCGGGTATCTAAGCTGTCCGTCACCAATGGTGTAGACTCGTGGCCTGCCTGGCGCCTATCTGGCGCGGTCCGAGTTAATGGCTCGCTCGAGCTAGTAGACTATATGTTAGATGACCTTGCGGAGGTTAACGTGATACCCTAGAGGGTAATCGTACGGCTCGGTTTGAAGCCGATCCTAGGAGCCCTGCTGCCTACCATGAAGTCTTTTCGGGGCGAAGGCGTAGCGGCTCGAGGCGCGTACAACGTGCGCCTCTAACTCGCGGACTCCTCGGGAGAAGTGCGCGAGACTAACGAAGTCTTCTACGCCGAAGACGTTCCTAATAAGGAGCTCCTGCTCGGCCGCCCTTGGCGCCACAAGCAGGGAGTCGTTGTTAATAGAGCTACTAACAACTAGTTCTACGGCTCTATAGGCGAAGTTCCTGCGGTACAGATGCGTGACACACACAGCTTCTACAAGGACATGAAGAAGGTCTAATGCGTGTATGCGGTCCGCATACAGAACGTCAAGGAAAACGTTACCCTTCCGCCTGAGTTAGAGGAATACGCCGATATTTTCGACGTAGAGGCTGCGGCCCATGCCCGGGCCCTAGACGCGGAACATGCGATTAACCTTAAGGAGGGTTACAATCCTCCGCATCGACCTCTGTACCCCATGTCAGAATCGCAGCTCGAAACACTTCGAGACTACCTCTACAAGGCGCAAAGGAACGCGTGGATCCGACGAAGCGACAGCGAGGCTAGAGCGTTAGTTATGTTCGTCCCGAAGAAGGACAACACGCTCCGCCTATGCGTTAACTATAGGGGCCTTAACGCGGTGACCTAGAAGAACCGCTGCCCCCTACCACTTATTAGCGAGACGCTTGACCGCCTTGGTCGCGCCGCCATCTTCTCGTCTATCGACTTAAAGGACGCCTACTACTAGATACCGATCTGAAAGGGCGACGAGTAGAAGACTACATTCCGAACGCGGTACAGACACTTCGAGTATACAGTGATGCCGTTCGGCTTGACTAACGCACTAGCGACGTTCTAAGCGTATATTAACCGGGCCCTAGCCGGCCTCGTTGACACCTGCTACGTAGTGTATTTAGACGATATACTAGTCTATTCTGACTCGAAGGAGGAGCATATACGGCATCTAAGTATAGTGCTCGAATAGCTCTGCAAGTTCGCTCTCTACGCGAACCTAAAGAAGTGCTCATTCCTGACGGATAGGATTAAGTTTCTCGGATACATCGTCTCTACGGAAGGAGTCATCATGGATGACTAAAGGGTGTCCGCAATCGCGGAGTAGCCGCGGCTGACTACCCTCCGAGAAGTGCAGGTGTTCCTAGGATTTACTAACTTCTACCGCAGATTCATACGATCTTACTCGAAGATCGTGGCTCCCCTCACGGCCCTCGCAAAGGGCGCGGTTCGAGGAAAAAAGCCAGGGAAAGTGCCTTAGGAGGAGGCTTAGAGCAAGGCCTTCTCTGAACTTAAAGCAGCTTTTCAAACTACGCCTATACTTCGGCACTTTGACCCCGCTACGAAGATCCGGATAGAGACCGATGCTTCAAAATTCGCAATAGCCGTAATTATATCGCAGCTCTAGTCGCACGAAGGCAGTGCGCGATAGTACCCGATTGCCTTCTGGTCGCGGAAGATGCAGGGCGCTAAGCTTAACTACGAGACTCACGACTAAGAGCTTTTAGCTATTATTGACGGCTTCAAGGAGTACCGACACTACCTCGAAGGCGCGGCGCACCCTATTAAGGTGCTTACCGACTATAACAACCTTCGCGGCTTCATGGGCGTGAAGTAGCTAAGTGGTCGGCAAGCAAGGTAGGCGACTTTCCTCGCTAGCTTTGACTTCGTTATCTAGCATCGTTCCGGAAAGACGAATCTGGCTGACAGTCCTTCGCGACGACCGGACTATGACACTAGGGAAGAGGGTAACCGACAGCTTCTCCCTACGCTGCAAACGAAGCTTGCAGTTTAGGGCGGCGATCTGTCGTTAGCTCCTCTTGTAGGTCAACTGCGGGTCTAATAGGGCCTCACGGCCTCCGCTAGTAACGAACCCTCCTATCTAGCAGTTATGGCGACTGTGTCTAGCTCGATCCGTGCGGTAGTCAACCGGCTTACATGTAGTAAGCATGCAATGTCTAAAGAACCCTTTGAAGAAGTCTCGAGACTTATTCAGCGGTTGCAAGAGCGAGAACCGGAGTTAATTAATGAGGGTGTAGCCCTCCAGGATACCGCAGGCGGTCCAAAGTACTAGACCAAGTCAGGCGACTTGTAGTACTTTGACAATAGGCTCTACGTACCCGCTAACCGCGTACTCCGTTCGCAGCTCCTCCGTATTCATCATGACGATGAACTCGCGGGCCATTTTGGCGTAGAGAAGACGAACGCACTTCTCGGACGAAAATACTAGTAGCCTACGCTAGAACAGGATGTCTCTGACTATGTCAAATCCTGCTAGACGTGCCAGATTAGCAAATCTCGGCGCTATCGCCCCTATGGCGATGCTTAGGCACTCCTACTACTAGAGAGGCCATAGCAAGACTTGACCATGGATTTCATTACTGATTTGCCGCTAGCAAAGTAGAAGGGCGATGTGGTTAATGCTGTCCTTGTAGTAGTCGACCGATACTCGAAGATGAATGTCTTCATCCTATGTACGAAAAGGTGCACAAGCGGCGAGCTTGCGCGGCTACTTCGCGACGAAGTCATATAGCGCTTCAGTGTCCCCCGAAGTATCCTATCGGATCGAGGTTCTGTCTTTACTAGTGAATACTAGCAAGAATTTGTGTTTGAAGCGCGTGTCAAGCACCGCCTAAGTACAGCATTCTATCTACAGACTAATGGTTAGACTAAACGTATGAACTAGACTCTTAAGCAGTACCTCCGGTGCTACTGCGCTAAGAACCAGGATGCCTAGGCCGACGCAATTCCTATGGCGGAATTTGCAGTCAATAATAGCGTGCATGCTGCTATGCGCATGTCGCCATTTCAGATTCTTTATGGCTTTAATCCGGAAATACACCCAGAACCGCCTCGGGACGAGTCTTCTGAGGAGAGGGTGCCGGCCGCCACGGAATCAGCGCGGCGTATGCGCGAGGTACATTCGGTGCTAATAGAACACTAGAAAAAGGCCTCAGAATCCTAGATTAAACATAATAACGCCCGTGCTAAACCGATGTAGTATGCAGTTAGTACGAAGGTGTTACTATTAACGAAGAATCTTAAGCTGAAACTTCTAAGCAAGAAGATGACGCCAAGGTTCGTCAGACCCTTCCGGATACGTGACGCGATAGGCTCGCAGGCGTACTAGCTATCGTTGCTATCGTCGTATCGTGTGCACGACGTCTTCTACGTATCTCTACTCGAACTATAGGTACAGCGCGAGGGCGAAGAGCCCGCGGACCCGATGCTAGTAGCAGAAGAGAACGAAGAGTAGGAAGTCGAGGGTATTAAGGACAGTATGCGGCGTAAGGGCGCAACGCACTATCTAGTGAAGTATAAAGGATACCTACCTAAGTACACACAATAGGTTCCGGCCGAAGACTGCAAGAACGCTCCGGAAGCTATTCGTGAATTCGAAGAGCGGAGGAAGCGTGAGCAGGGCTTAAGAAGGTCGATTCATAGGAAGATGAGGGTTCTAGAGCAGAATTCTTGACACGTGTATGTAGCGCATGACGCGCGAAGTGACAACGAGAAGCAAACGCCCTACTCATACATCATTGATGCCTAAAGGCACACCTAGAATAAACCTAAGAAGAACAAGAGACATGCTTGGATTAGCTTCGTAGCTAATGCTTAGCGACTACTAGTCGGGGGCTTCCTGACCGAACCCGAAGCAGGAGAGTCTTTCTTGTTACGGTCCGCTAGGGACTACCTACCTGCACGGGGTCTACTAAACACCCCGAAGCGACCATGAGTAACGGGGGTAGCAACGCCACGAAGAGAGGCCGGCATCTTCTTCTTTAGTAGGTTGCGAGGGAGCTTGTCTTCGGAGCCTATAGTAGCCAGAGAACTAGCGACACCCTTACCGCGCCTAGTCGCGACGACTACCTCATCCTTAGCATCAGAAGGCGAAGAGACTCGAGCGCGCTTGCGGCTGTCGCGCTCGGCCCTCGAGATCATCTTGCGCTTCTTGACACGAGTGTCGACTACATCATCGGACTTAGTGTCTCCCTCAGGCGCAACTAGTGCGGTGACACTACAGCGCGAAGGGATCACATTAGGACCGAAGGTATCCTGAGCGTCGTCATCCTCCTCATCCTCAAAGATCTGGCCTAGAGGCTTGTGCCTTAGCGTCTTGACGGACGTAGTGCGGGTCGCAAGCGGGGAAGGCTTGGCTTCCTCGTCGCTAACCTCAATTTCGGCCCTGGCCCTCTTCTTCTTCTTGGACAGTAGCGTCGAGGCGGCGTAGGCGGCGGCGCTACAATGTGTTAGCTGTACGCACGCGACAGGATTCGAGTAAGTAACTTACGGCTTAGTCCTCGGGACTAGCTTAGAGGCAGGCTGCCTCTCGGTACGGCGCTAGGGCGTAGCCTTAGCGGCGGGAGCGGCGAATTGCTTGATGACCTTCTTACGGATCATCCGCGTTTCGAAGTCATCGTTAATAGAGGCAAGGGCCCCGAGTTGCTGACGCTGACGGCTAGTCGGATACTTCTCGACGCTAACGTTAGCCTAGCGGAAAAGTCAGCATTTCATACTTAGAGGGTACCTGCACCGTATGCGTACCATGGCGAAGGTCTCGACCCTAACGGTTAGTACCTTCAAGATCTTCTAGACTAAGTCTGCGATCAGACCTAGACAAACGTTTTCGCCTGTTAGCAGAGAGTCGAAGCGAACACTGCCGTGAGAACGGTTAGCAGTCACGGTGAAGCACGAGAGAGCGCCGAGCAGGTAGGCGAGTGCCTCGCGGTACTTGGCCTATAGCCTGTTCATAGTCGGAGTGCCTTCGGCAATCCCCTCGTCGCGCGCACTCTAGAAGTCATCGATGTTACAGCAGAGCTAGTTGTACTTGCCGTACACCTCTTCAGGGAGGTCTTAGCATTTCTAATGCTTGCTATTACAGTTGACACAATTGCAGTAGACACTGCCCTCATCAAATCCGCTGACGCAGATCTCGGCTACGCTTCGGTTAGTACTAGTCACGCATACCTCGCGGGTAGGGGACGCCTTACTAACACGCGGAGGGGAGATGTGTGCAGCTTGGCTACTAAGGTTGTCGAGGCATCGTCGACACGAGCGACAATCGCAGGCAGAGCGAGTAGCGTCGAACTTAGTCTGCAGCACATAAGCCATTATAGCTAAGACAGGTTAATTAATCTTGATTGATTAATTGAAGAAGAAGGAGCTCCGGTACAGACCCGCAGACATAGCGAGGCGCAAGCTAAGCGAAGTAGGAGCGGAGGTCGATGTTAGTGTCTTGGAACAGGAAAGTTTAGGAAGCGACGAGGTTTTTATACCCTCTGACAGCCCCCCTGTTGCCTACTGCAACCGTTAAGCTAGTGACTCGAACTACATGCGTAGAGTACCTACCTCTAGCTGACTCACAAGGGGACCGAATGATGCAATAACGGATAACGCGGCTGTTACGCATGTGCGCCGACCGCACTTGTGCTAGCCTACTAGCATGGAAATGTGGCGAGGCCCGCGCCAGGAGCGCGCTCCTGCCGTTTTGAGCGGCGCGCGCAGAGCGTCCGCGCACTTTCCTACTACCCCAAGGTTCTGCGACACGTTCTTCACAGTCATGACTAAATAGGGACGGCCAAGCTACTTGGCGAGGCTGGCGCGCATGCTCGCCCTATAATTTCAAGGATTAGCTGAAGTACGTACTCGTGGTTTCCTGATATCTTGATCTGCATGTAAAGCGAAGGTGTTACGAAGCCGCCTAACATGTGACGGATTAAAACCCGCCCGAGTTAGCAGCCTCCGCCCCGCACTCGCTGCGAAGGGGTTAAGATGTACGCATAACACATGTTGCGTAGGCTATCTACCTATTCACCCTTGCGCGGTATAAGCGTGCTACATCCTGTACCCTATATGTTCCGCGTGCGTCACTTAGTGAGGCTAGGGACATCCTCATAGGAGGAGGGGCAGTGATACGGTTGATACTAGGGGACCATCTGAACCGCATGGGTTCTAATAGCCGCCCTTAGCATGTAGTAACCCTGCCACATATGGCAAGGGGGTCCTTCGTACATACGTTGGCTCGTATGTCGTCCGAGTGGGATCAGTTGTCGACGTAGGACGCCCCCACGTCGCTGACCCTACGGTACCCCTACGGGGTTAGGCTCGGACATGCTTTCCCTAATTGAGGAGCGTCGGGGGTTATAAGCACCCTTAGCGCCACCTCTGCGATAAGCAGAAAGCAGCGCTGTCTTGTACCTACTAAAAGGTCGGATTACTCTGCCACACTGCGAGATATTTTCATATCATATAGCACATACATCTATATCATCTTTACAGTAAGGGATAGACTTCCTAAACTTAGTGAATTAGTCGACTACTACCATGATCCTGTCGAAGAACTCATTAGTAGCGGGTTCTCTCAACTATAGTAGTTTAATGATAAAGTCTATAGCGAGCGATTCCTATAGCCGTTAAGGTACCTTAAGTAGTCGTAGTAGCCTATACAGTTTGTAGCGGTCATGCTTACTTCGTTAGCAAGTTACACATTAACAGACATAGTCCTCGATTACCTTGCCCATCCTAGGGAAGTAATATTCTTGTCAGAGAATTTGCTTCATTTTAGACACTCCTAGGTGTCCTGCCTAAGGTACGTCATGTTAGAGGTGTAGTAGCTCTAATCGTAAAGACGTTAGCATATATACTAACCCTTAAAACAGAAGGATTCCGTCTTCGTCTTCCTAATCCTCCTATCTATTAATGTCGTCGCGGACAGCAAGTGTAGTTAGGTCGTAGACTAGCGCGTTCTTCAGGTCGTCCTGAAATTTACTAGTCTATGTAACAGTCGTAGCTACAAGTTAGTTAACTCCTAGCGTGCCATCGCTATTTTCCTAGAGAACAGCATGTTTCTCCCGCTCTACGCCCTTTATGTAGTCGGTCTAGCGGCTAAGTGCATCGGCGCGTGCGTTATCGGTCCCCTTGTAATAGACAATCTTATAGTTAAAACTAGAGAGCTCCTTACTCTACCGAACCTGTCGTTAGTTTAACTCTTTCGTCGTTATGAAGTATCGCAAGTTCTCATGGTCTGTGTAGACTGTGACCTAGTGCTTAGAACCTTCTAAGTAGACTCGCTAGGCCTTGTAGGTGTCTACTATGGCTAGAAGTTCTTTGTTATAGACATCGTAACAGAGTTTAGGTCTAGACAATTTCCTCGAGTAGTAGGTGACTAGCTGTAGTCGTCTACTCGGTCCTAGTTAGCTTAAGCATGCCCTAAGTACTACATTAGAGGCATCTGTTTCGACTATAATAGGCTTATCTAGGTCGAATACAAGTAAGATTAGCTAATCTGTGAATTGTTGCTTGAGTTCCTTGAAGGCATTCCGTTAGGCGTCGTCTTACACGAATAGTGTATCCTTCCTAGTAAGAGTCATAAGTAGTGCCATAATCTTCGAATAGTTTGCTACAAATCTTCAGTAGAAGTTAGCGAATCTAAGGAAGGACTATACTTCCTTAACATTAGTTAACGTAGGCTACTCTTTTACGACTTAGACTTTCTTAGTGTCTATCTTAATTCTATTCCATGCTACTACGTAGCCAAGGAATTAGACTTCCTGCTTATGAAACTCGCTCTTCTGAGGCTTAACCTTTAACTAGTAATCCTAGAGTTTCTAAAGTACCTTGCGCACGTGAGTCCTATGCTCTCTAATCGTCTATAAGTAGACAAGGATTTTGTCTAGGTATATAACTACAAAGACGTCGAGGTACTCTTGTAGCACATTGTTAATAAATGCCTGCTATGTAGCTAGGGTATTTGTTAACCTAAATGGCATGACTAGGTACTCGTAGTGTCTGAACCTAGTTCGGAACGCAGTCTTCTATTCTTTACCTTCCTTAATTCGAATTCGGTTATATACTCTAGGTATGTCGAACTTTGAGAACTATATTGCTCCTTAGAGGCAGTCCTGTAATTCTAAGAGCAAAGGAAGCGGATAACTATTCTTTATCGTGATGTTGTTTAATCTACAATAATCTACACAGAGTCGCTAGTTATCTTCCCCCTTAGGCATAACCAGGATTAGATATCCGGCTAGGGACTACGACTTGCGGATGAAGCCTTTCCGGAGGTTGTCTTCAAGGTATTTCCGGAGAATCTCTAGTTTCGCCGCTAATAACGGGCGAACTAATTACTTCGTTAGTGTCTTGCTAGGGAGTAAGGGTATCCTGTAGTCCTATTCCTAGTGTTCTAGCAGAGCTTCTTAGTCGGGTTCTTCCTCGAAAAGTGTCATAAGGGTAGGTGCCGATAGCAGGAAGGGGATCAGGTGTTAGACTCGCAGAGCTGTGAAGAATATCGACAATAGCAGTTAACCTTGTAACTGACTCTCCTCTAAGCAAGAGAGGATTAAATTAAGATTAAGCACGAAGCTCCTAACTACCTGTCCTAAAGCTATCCCTATATACTAGAGAGACAGAGCAGCTCTGTTAGATCTGTGGACTAACCCCACAGATCTAAGGGTCTATTATCCCGTGACAGATCCCTTCTTCCTTGTAGGCCTATAGATCTGTAGACTAACCCTACAGATCTAGGGATCTATCCTCACATGACAGATCCTTTCTCCTATGACTATGCCTATGACTCATAGTACTCCTATGACTATACTATGACTTATAGCACTTAGGACCCTCATGATCCTGTATCCTATAGTACTCCGAATAGTACTCCTGACACTTATGATACTATCCCCCTCTTAGCCTAGCTCGTCCCTAAGCTACCTTATTAGTGTAGGGTTTCTCTTGTCACTTTTTTTACGCTATAATGTCTTCTCTTTCTACATCACTGCCTTATGTCATTCTAGACACTAACGCCCCTTTAACGCAGAAACGTAAACGCCACGCGAATCGAATCCATCGTTAGGGCTAGGACAGCATGAAGTCCTGCACTCGGTGTCAAGAGTTAAAACTCGTTTGTCAGGTACATATTTCCTTAGGGAAATGTTCGCAATGTCACTTTAGCAACTGTTAGAGTTACGACGCGAAGGTAACAGAGGTCAAATAGAAGAAGTTAGGCAATTAGCGGAAAAGACTAATTGCCGATCTCGATCGTGCGAAGGCGGTCCTAGCTAAGGCTTTGCAGAAGATAATAGAGGCGCATGCAAAGGAGATACGTCTTCGAAAACAGTTAGACGTAGTCGACTAGGAGGTCGAGGATGGTCGCGCTCTCGAGGAGCGTGAGATCAGGGAGGATGAGGCCGAGGAACAAGCTCTCTCGCAGGCTGGGTTTCTCCTTGACCTAGATCCTTCCGCGGGTCTCGCTCTTAGTCCTACGACATGGAGCGCAATAGAGGGTTTCGCTAACGCCTCATATTAGGGTTTCCTGGATGGCGTGATAGCCAAGCCGGTCGACGGCGTCCCGCAGGAGTCTAGTCGTGGCTTAGGATCTTCTTCCTAGGTTCGTTCCTTTCTCGAAACTTCGTATCTTTTGCTGACAGTTTCGCAGATGTTCTAGGGGTTCCTAGGTGTTCTCGGTACTCCCATATCCTTCCCATTTTACTAAGTACTCTCGCTGTCCGTCCCGCTAGCAAGTGTCGATAATCCTCTCGACAGTGTACTCTAGTTCTTCAACTTTAGGGTCGAGTAGTAAGGGTTCTGATTGCAGTGCGGCGTCTAGCGCTACTTGTTCTAGCAGAGAGACATAGAACACCGGGTGTATTCTCATCTGCTCGGGTAGCTGTAACTCAAAATTAACTAGTCCCTTCTTAGCCTTAATCCTGAATGGTCCTAGTTTTAAAGCGTCTAGTTTTTTACTCGGCTTGTCTGATTTGATGTGACGGCGGAGGAGATACACCTTGTCCCCCTCCTTTAGAATTAGTCCCTTAATTCTCTTACAATTCGCGTACTATGCTATGTTCTGCTAATAGAACTACAGGTCGAGTCGTGCTTCTGTTTGTAGTTAGCGTAGATGTTCTACTCGTCTGAGTGCTGCTAGGTTCGGATCACTAGCTAAGACGTCTAGAATGTCTTCTATAGCTAATCCATACGCCATCTGAAATGGCGAGAGTCCTGTCCACTCTGCTAGCGTACTATTATACGCGAGCTATGCTATTAGCAACAACTCTACCTAGTTGTTCTAGTCCCTATTCACATAGGATCGAAGGTACTATTCTAACGTCTGATTTAGGCGTTCTGTCTGTCTATCCGTCTAAGGGTAGAAGGAAGTACTTAGTTGATGTTTGACCTAGAATTGTCTCATTAGGGCTCTCTAGAAGTTAGAGGTAAACACGGATCCTCGATCCGTTACTAGGTCCTGTAGCATGCCGTGTAGTGCTACTACCTATTTGATGAAGACATGCGCAATATCTTTAGTCTTGAAGTCTTCGCGGTAAGGGATAAACTTCCTAAACTTAGTGAATTAGTCGACTACTACCATGATCCTGTCAAAGAACTCATTAGTAGCGGGTTCTCTCGACTATAGTAGTTTAATGATAAAGTCTATAGCGAGCGATTCCTATAGCCGTTAAGGTACCTTAAGTAGTCGTAGTAGCCTATACGGTTTATGACGGTTATGCTTACTTTGTTAGCAAGTTACACATTGACGGACGTAGTCCTCGATTACCTTGCTTATCCTAGGGAAGTAATATTCTTGTCAGAGAATTTGCTTCATTTTAGACACTCCCGGGTGTCCTGCCTAAGGTACGTCGTGTCAGAGGCGTAGTAGTTCTAATCGTAAAGACGTTAGCACATATACTAATCCTTGAAACAGAAGGATTCCGTCTTCGTCTTCCTAATCCTCCTGTCTATCAATGTCGTCGCGGACAGTAAGTGCAGTTAGGTCATAGATTAGCGCGTTCTTTAGGTCGTCCTGAAATCCACTAGTCTATGTGACAGTTGTAGCCGCGAGTCGGTTAACTCCTAGCGTGCTATCGCTATTTTCCTAGAGAACAGCATGTTTCTCCCGCTTCACGCCCTTCATGTAGTCCGTCTAGTGGCTAAGTGCATCAGCGCGTGCGTTATTAGTCCCCTTACGATAGACGATCTTGCAGTTAAAACTAGAGAGCTCCTCGCTCTACCGAACCTGTCGTCAGTTTAACTCTTTCGTCGTTATGAAGTATCGCAAGTTCTCATAGTCTGTGTAGACCGTGACCTAGTGCTTAGAACCTTCTAAGTAGACTCGCTAGGCCTTGTAGGCGTCTACTATAGCTAGAAGTTCTTTGTCGTAGACGTCATAACGGAGTTCCGGTCTAGACAATTTCCTCGAGTAGTAGGCGACTAGCTATAGTCGTCTACTCGGTCCTAGTTAACTCAAGCATGCCCTAAGTGCTATGTTAGAGGCATCTGTTTCGACTATGATAGGCTTATCTAGGTCAAACACAAGTAAGATTAGCTAATCTGTAAATCGTCGCTTGAGTTCCTTAAAGGCATTCCGTTAGGCGTCGTCCTATACGAATAGTGTATCCTTCGTCGTAAGAGTCGTAAGTAGTGCTATGATCTTCGAATAGTTTGCTACAAATCTCCTATAGAAGTTGGCAAATCTAAGGAAGGACTATACTTCCTTAACATTAGTTGGCGTAGGCTACTCTTTTACGACCTAGACTTTCTTAGTGTCCATCTTGATTCCATTCTATGCTACTACGTAGCTAAGGAATTGTACTTCCTGCTTATGAAACTCGCTCTTCTGCGGCTTGACCTTTAGCTAGTAATCCTGGAGTTTCTGAAGTACCTTGCGCATGTAAGTCCTATGCTCTTTGATCGTCCGGGAATAGACGAGGATGTCGTCTAGGTATACAACTACAAAGACGTCGAGGTACTCTCGTAGTATGTTATTAATAAATGCCTACTATGTAGCTAGGGCGTTTGTTAACCTAAATAGCATGACTATGTACTCATAGTGTCCGAACCTAGTTCGGAACGTAGTCTTCTATTCTTCGCCTTCCTTAATTCGAATTCGGTTATACGCTCTAGGTATGTCGAACTTCGAGAACTACATTGCTCCTTGTAGGCAGTCCTGCAATTCCGAGAGCAAAGGAAGCAGATAACTATTCTTTATCATGATGTCGTTTAATCCACGATAATCTACGCAGAGTCGCTAGTCATCTTCCCCCTTAGGCACAAACAGGATTAGATATCCGGCTAGGGACTACGACTCGCAGATGAAGCCTTTCCGGAGGTTGTCTTCTAGGTATTTCCGGAGAATCTCTAGTTTCGCCGCTAACAACAGGCAAACTGATTGCTTCGTTAGTGTCTTGCTAGGGAGTAAGGGTATCCTGTAGTCTAACTCCTAGTATTCTAGCAGAGCTTCTTAGTCGGGTTCTTCCTCGAAAAGAGTAGCGAACTCTTTATACTCATCAGGAACTGTGAATTCGACCTTGACTTCCGATTACGTTGCTTTGACCTATAGGACGTGTACTTCCTGTTCTAGATCCTTAATAGCGGCTACTATCTCGCTTAAAGTCATAGCACATATTTTGATCTTGCCTAGTGCGTCGTGCACTACAGGTAGAGGTATCGATCTTAAGAGTTCTAGGAACTAGACCCTCTCATTCTTCTAGTCGATATAGGGGTTAGCGTTTCTTAGCTATGGTAACCCTAGTACTACATCTGAGCCTAGTGACTCTATGATGTCGAACTAGAGCATCTCTCGGTAGCGTCCTATCCGTAGAGGCATTATCTCGGTCTCTTCGTCAACTACTCCTTAGTTGTACGTGACCGGCTTTCTATTAATTGCTTGTAGCGAGAAAGCATTCGTCTTCGCCTGTAGCTTTATCCTAGCTGTCCTAGCGAACTTAGGCGTCATGAAGATTCCAGTACATCCTGAATTTATTAAGGCCCTAGCTAGCGTTTCGTTAATGTGCACCTATACTCTAAGGTTGTTCGCGTATCTGGCGCCGATCGCGGCACATCGTTGTAGCCCTATCTAGTCTGTCTGTAGGTCTAATTCTAGCGGACCTCGTCGTTTCCCGAATAACTGTCTTCACGGACTAGTTCAGGGATCATGCGGTCTTAGCTTCTTCTCTGAGCGTTACCGTTTTCTGGCCTAAGAGATCGTTCTCGTTCTTGGCCTCGCTGTTCCTGCGCGTTCCTTGCGTACTCTATCTTTAAATGATAGACTCGGAGTCGTAGCGCTCGTGGAATCTGAATACCTTCGTAGGTTAGGTAGCCTCCCTAGGGCGTGAACTCTACCCCGAACGGTATAATTTCTTAGACAACTTTCTGATGCGCGTGAGGTTAAGCTACGACTAGTAGTCTCCTCAGGTGTCGTCGCATACAGTCGGCTAGTTCGTCATACTAAAGCTAGTCGACGTGTTATACTCCATTAATCTATAGGCAAGCCTAAGCCTACTAGTTCTATATAATTCGGATAATATCGAGTCCGATGTCATGCGGTAGCATAGCCTATCGCTCTATGCTCTCGTCTTCCTCGGAATCAGGAATGACGGCTTCGACAATCTCGTAGTTGTCGTCTGAACCTTCTTCTTCTTCTTCTAGTTCCTGTTGCTGATACGGTTGATACTAGGGGACCATCTGAACCGCATGGGTTCTAATGGCCGCCCTTGGCATGCAGTGACCCTGCCACATATGGCAAGGGGGTCCTTCGTACATACGTTAGCTTGTATGTCGTCCGAGTGGGATCAGTTGTCGACGTAGGACGCCCCTACGTCGCTGACCCTACGGTACCCCTACGGGGTTAGGCTCGGACATGCTTTCCCTAATTAAGGAGCGTCGGGGGTTATAAGCACCCTTAGCGCCACCTCTGCGATAAGCAGAAAGCAGCGCTGTCTTGTACCTACTAAAAGGTCGGATTACTCTGCCACACTGCGAGATATTTCTATATCATATAGCACATACATCTATATCAGTTCTGCTTTCTCCCCCCTGCTTTGCAGTCTAGCAGAGAATACTACAATATGTCTAGAGCACCACGAACTCGCAACTAACGCGCAGCGAGCGCCATCCCAAGCGCCCGCGATAGCGAAGCTGGCCCGAGTAACTAGCCCGTAGAAGTAACCGCTGCAAGCGACACTACATCGAGCGACGGTTCCGCTAGAGGACAATTACGCGGCGGACTAGGTAATAGACCCCCCGCACAGGGACCGCAGCTAACCCCGACTATCGACCTGGCCCTCGTAGCCATGATTGTCGATCAGGTCGCGAACCGCCTTGCAAACTAGAGCCGGAGCCGCACCGCTCCCGGCAGCGACAACGGCGAGGACGACGAAGACGTCGCTATGAGCGGTACTAACGAACCGGCAGACGAAGAAATCCAGCGAGATTTCACGCCAGGGACCCGCGAAGACAACTTACTAGGAGGCGCAGACCCTCCGCGTGTGCCCGCGAACTTAGTGCCTGAATTCGGGGCCATAGTAGGCTAACCGGGAGGTAGTCGTAACGCATGTAACCCGAAGCCGTTCAAGGGAGATACCTTGAAGGAGGCTCGAACTTTCTTGCAGGCGTGTGAGGCAGTTTTCGTGCTCAACCTACGCGGATATTCCACGGAGGGCGAACGAGTCGCCTTTAGTGTGATGTGGCTCGAAGAGGATAAGGAACCTCGCAACAATTAGCATGAGCGGTATGACCTTATGCGGGTCCATGACAGAACGTATACGTGGGCGGACTTTCGCTAGTTCTATGTCGACCAGGTCGAGGATCCGGGGAATCGCGCCCTTACTGTGTCCGTTGAGTACGAGAAGGCTAAGCAGGGGAAGGGACAAACAACCTCTAGCTTCGCTACCTATCTCGCCACGCTCGAGGGACAGATGCTACCCTATACCGAGACGTAACGCGTGCGGCACTTGCTCGTCAAACTCGATGACAATCTTCAGAACACGATCATGACTTTTCATGAACTTCCGACAACTCGGCAAGACCTCGTGTCCCTTGCGACACGTATGGAAATCACCTTGAAGCGAAATGGAAAATCAGGCGGTAAGGACAATAAGCGTCCAAGCCCTGAGGACCTACCGAAGGGCCGCTATCACAAGCGCCCTAGGGGTCACGTCTAACGCGGTAGTTCATTCCGGAGGAGCAAGCCCTCCGAGCCAAAAGACAGTGGCGAGAAGCCTCCGAGTAACTGCTACATCTATGGAGCGAGGGACTACTAGGCGGCTCGCTGTCCTAAACGAAGCGATGGGAAGAAGGTAAGCAAGGTGTCCGAAACCTCCCCGGAGGGGAGGCGAAAGAAGGACAAGCCCAAGACAACCGAATGGCTACCGCGGGTATCCAAGCTGTCCGTCACTAATAGTGTAGACTCGTGGCCTGCGCGGCGCCTATCTGGCGCGGTCCGAGTTAATGGCTCGCTCGAGCTAGTAGACTGTATGTTAGATGACCTTGCGGAGGTTAACGTGATACCCTAGAGGGTAATCGTACGGCTCGGTTTGAAGCCGATCCTAGGAGCCCTGCTGCCTACCATGAAGTCTTTTCGGGGCGAAGGCGCAGCGGCTCGAGGCGCGTACAACGTGCGCCTCTAACTCGCGGACTCCTTGGGAGAAGTGCGCGAGACTAACGAAGTCTTCTACGCCGAAGACGTTCCTGATAAGGAGCTCCTGCTCGGCCGCCCTTGGCGCCACAAGCAGGGAGTCGTTGTTAATGGAGCTACCGACAACTAGTTCTACAGCTCTATAGGCGAAGTTCCTGTAGTACGGATGCGTGACGCACACAGCTTCTACAAGGACATGAAGAAGGTCTAATGCATGTATGCGGTCCGCATACGGAACGTCAAGGAAGACGTTACCCTTCCGCCTGAGTTAGAGGAATATGCCGATATTTTCGACGCAGAGGCTGCGGCCTATGCCCGGGCCCTAGACGCGGAACATGCGATTGACCTTAAGGAGGGTTACAATCCTCCGCATCGACCTCTGTACCCCATGTCAGAATCGCAGCTCGAAACACTTCGAGACTACCTCTACAAGGCGCAAAGGAACGCGTGGATCCGACGAAGCGACAGCGAGGCTAGAGCGTTAGTTATGTTCGTCCTGAAGAAGGACAACACGCTCTGCCTATGCGTTAACTATAGGGGCCTTAACGCGGTAACCTAGAAGAACCGCTGCCCCCTACTACTTATTAGCGAGACGCTTGACCGCCTTGGTCGCGCCGCCATCTTCTCGTCTATCGACTTGAAGGACGCCTACTACCGGATACCGATCCGAAAGGGCGACGAGTAGAAGACCGCATTCCGAACGTAGTACAGACACTTCGAGTATACGGTGATGCCATTCGGCTTGACTAACGCACTAGCGACGTTCTAAGCGTATATTAACTAGGCCCTAGCCGGCCTCGTTAACACCTGCTGCGTAGTGTATTTAGACGATATACTAGTCTATTCCGACTCGAAGGAGGAGCATATGCGGCATCTAAGTATAGTGCTCGAACGGCTCCGCAAGTTCGCTCTCTACGCGAACCTAAAGAAGTGCTCATTCCTGACGGATAGGATTGAGTTTCCTGGATACATCGTCTCTACGGAAGGAGTCATCATAGATGACTAAAGGGTGTCCGCAATCGCAGAGTAGCTACAGCCGACTACCCTCCGAGAAGTGCAGGTGTTCCTAGGATTCACTAACTTCTACCGCAGATTCATACGATCTTACTCGAAGATCGTGGCTCCTCTCACGGCCCTCGCAAAGGGCGCGGTTTAAGGAAAAAAGCCAGGGAAAGTGCCTTGGGAGGAGGCTTAGAGCAAGGCCTTCTCTGAACTCAAAGTAGCTTTTTAAACTGCGCCTATACTTCGGCACTTTGACCCCGCTACGAAGATCCGGATAGAGACCGATGCTTCAAAATTCGCAATAGCCGCAATTATATCGCAGCTCTAGTCGCACGAAGGCAGTGCGCGATAGTACCCGATTGCCTTCTAGTCGCGGAAGATGCAGGGCGCTAAGCTCAACTACGAGACTCACGACCAAGAGCTTTTGGCTATTGTTGACAGCTTCAAGGAGTACTAACACTACCTCGAAGGCGTAGCGCACCCTATTAAGGTGCTTACTAACTATAACAACCTTCGCGGCTTCATGGGCGTGAAGCAGCTAAGTAGTCGGCAAGCAAGGTAGGCGACTTTCCTCGCTAGCTTTGACTTCGTTATCTAGCATCGTTCCGGAAAGACGAATCCGGCCGACAGTCCTTCGCGACGACCGGACTACGACACTAGGGAAGAGGGTGACTAACAGCTTCTCCCTACGCTGCAAACGAAGCTTGTAGTTTAGGGCGGCGATCCGTCGTTAGCTCCTCTTGTAGGTCGACTGCGGGTCTAATGGGGCCTCACGGCCTCCGCTAGTGACGAACCCTCCTATCCGGCAGTTGTGGCGACCGTGTCTAGCTCGATCCGTGCAGTAGTTAACCGGCTTACATGCGGTAAGCATGCGATGTCTGAAGAACCCTTTGAAGAAGTCTCGAGACTTATTTAGCGGTTACAAGAGCAAGAACCGGAGTTGATTAATGAGGGTGTAGCCCTCCAGGATACCGCAGGCGGTCCGAAGTACTAGACCAAGTCAGGCGACTTGTGGTACTTTGACAATAGGCTCTATGTACCTGCTAACCGCGCACTCCGTTCGCAGCTCCTCCGTATTCATCATGACGATGAACTCGCGGGCCATTTTGGCGTAGAGAAGACGAACGCACTTCTCGGACGCAAATACTAGTAGCCTACGCTAGAACAGGATGTCTCTGACTATGTCAAATCCTGCTAGACGTGCCAGATTAGCAAATCTCGGCGCTATCGCCCCTACGGCGATGCTTAGGCGCTCCTACTGCCAGAGAGGCCATAGCAAGACTTGACCATGGATTTCATTACTAATTTGCCGCTAGCAAAGTAGAAGGGCGATGTGGTTAATGCTGTCCTTATAGTAGTCGACCGATACTCGAAGATGAATGTCTTCATCCTATGTACGAAAAGGTGCACAAGCGGCGAGCTTGCGCGGCTACTTCGCGACGAAGTCATATAGCGCTTCAGTGTCCCCCGAAGTATCCTATCGGATCGAGGTTCTGTCTTTACTAGTGAATACTAGCAAGAATTTGTGTTTGAGGCGCGTGTCAAGCACCGCCTAAGTACAGCATTCTATCCACAGACTAATAGTTAGACTAAACGTATGAACCAGACTCTTAAGTAGTACCTTCGGTGCTACTACGCTAAGAACCAGGATGCCTAGGCCGACGCAATTCCTATGGCGGAATTTGCAGTCAATAACAGCGTGCATGCTGCTATGCGCATGTCGCCATTTCAGATTCTTTATGGCTTTAATCCGGAAATACACCTAGAACCGCCTTAGGACGAGTCTTCTGAGGAGAGGGTGCCGGCCGCCGCGGAATCAGCGCGGCGTATGCGCGAGGTACATTCGGTGCTAATAGAACACTAGAAAAAGGCCTCAGAATCCCAGATTAAACATAATAACACCCGTGCTAAACCGATGTAGTACGCAGTTAGTACGAAGGTGTTACTATTAACGAAGAATCTCAAGCTGAAACTTCCGAGCAAGAAGATGACGCCAAGGTTCGTCGGACCCTTCCGGATACGCGACGCGATAGGCTCGCAGGCGTACTGGCTATTGTTGCCATCGTCGTATCGTGTGCATGACGTCTTCCACGTATCTCTACTCGAACCATGGGTACAGCGCGAGGGCGAAGAGCCCGCGGACCCGATGCTAGTAGCAGAAGAGAACGAAGAGTAGGAAGTCGAGGGTATTAAGGACAGTATGCGGCGTAAGGGCGCAACGCACTATCTGGTGAAGTAGAAAGGATACCTACCTAAGTACACACAATAGGTTCTGGCCGAAGACTACAAGAACACTCCGGAAGCTATTCGTGAATTCGAAGAGCGGAGGAAGCGTGAGCAGGGCTTGAGAAGGTCGATTCGTGGGAAGATGAGGGTTCTAGAGCAGAATTCTTGACACGTGTATGTAGCGCATAACGCGCGAAGTGACAACGAGAAGCAAACGCCCTACTTATATATCATTGATGCCTAAAGGCACACCTAGAATAAACCCAAGAAGAACAAGAGACATGCTCGGATTAGCTTCGTAGCTAATGCTTAGCGACTACTAGTTAGGGGCTTCCTGACCGAACCCGAAGCAGGAGAGTCTTTCTTGTTGCGGTCCGCTAGGGACTGCCTACCTGCACGGGGTCCACTAAACACCCCGAAGCGACCATGAGTAACGGGGGTAGCAACGCCACGAAGAGAGGCCGGCATCTTCTTCTTCAGTGGGTTGCGAGGGAGCTCGTCTTCGGAGCCTATAGTAGCTAGAGAACTAGCGACACCCTCACCGCGCCTAGTCGCGACGACTACCTCATCCTTAGCATTAGAAGGCGAAGAGACTCGAGCGCGCTTGCGGCTGTCACGCTCGGCCCTCGAGATCATCTTGCGCTTCTTGACACGAGTGTCGACCACATCATCGGACTCGGTGTCTCCCTTAGGCGTAACCAGTGTAGTGACACTACGGCGCGAAGGGATCACGTTAGGACCGAAGGTATCCTGAGCGTCGTCATCCTCCTCATCCTCAAAGATCTGGCCTAGAGGCTTGTGCCTTAGCGTCTTAACGGACGTAGTGCGGGTCGCAAGCGGGGAAGGCTCGGCTTCCTCGTCGCTGACCTTAATTTCGGCCCTGGCCCTCTTCTTCTTCTTAGACAGTAGCGTCGAGGCGGCGTAGGCAGCGGCGCTACAATGTGTTAGCTGTACGCACGCGACAGGATTCGAGTGAGTAACTTACGGCTTGGTCCTCGGGACCGGCTTAGAGGCAGGCTGCCTCTCGGTACGGCGCTAGGGCGTGGCCTTAGCGGCGGGAGCGGCGAATTGCTTGATGACCTTCTTGCGGATCATCCGCGTTTCGAAGTCATCGTTAATAGAGGCAAGGGCCCCGAGTTGCTGACGCTGACAGCTAGTCGGATACTTCTCGACGCCAACGTTGGCCTAGCGGAAAAGTTAGCATTTCATACTTGGAGGGTACCCGCACTGTATGCGTACTATGGCGAAGGTCTCGACCCTAACAGTTAGCACCTTCAAGATCTTCTAGACTAAGTCTGCGATCAGACCTAGACAAACGTTTTCGCCTGTCAGCAGAGAGTCGAAGCGAACGCTGCCGTGAGAACAGTTAGCAGTCGCGGTAAAGCACGAGAGGGCGCCGAGCAGGTAGGCGAGTGCCTCGCGGTACTTAGCCTGTAGCCTGTTCATAGTCAGAGTGCCTTCGGCAATCCCCTCGTCGCGCGCACTCTAGAAGTCATCGATGTTACGGCAGAGCTAGTTGTACTCGCCGTATACCTCTTCAGGGAGGTCTTGGCATTTTTGATGCTTGCCATTGTAGTTGACACAATTGCGGTAGACACTGCCCTTATTAAACCCGCTAACGCAGATCTCGGCTACGCTTCGGTCAGTACAAGTCACGCATACCTCGCGGGTAGGGGACGCCTTACTAACACACGGAGGAGAGATGTGTGCAGCTTAGCTACTAAGGTTGTCGAGGCATTGTCGACACAAGCGACGATCGCGGGCAGAGCGAGTAGCGTCAAACTTAGTCTGCAGCATATGAGCCATTATAGCTAAGACAGGTTAATTGATCTTGATTGATTGATTAAAGAAGAAGGAGCTCTAGTACGGACCCGCAGACACGGCGAGGCGCAAGCTAAGCGAAGTAGGAGCGGAGGTCGATGTTAGTGTCTTAGAACAGGAAAGTTTAGGGAGCGACGAGGTTTTTATACCCTCTGACAGCCCCCCTGTTGCCTACCGCAACTGTTAAGCTAGTGACTCGAACCACATGCGCAGAGCACCTGCCTCTAGTTGACTCACAAGGGGACCGAATGATGCAATAACGGATAACGCGGCCGTCACGCATGTGCGCCGACTGCACTCGTGCTAGCCTACTAGCATGGAAATGTGACGAGGCCCGCGCCAGGAGCGCGCTCCTGCCGTTTCGAGCGGCGCGCGTAGAGCGTCCGCGCACTTTCCTACTACCCTAAGGTTCTACGACACGTTCTTCACGGTCACGACTAAATAGGGACGGCCAAGCTACTTGGCGAGGCCGGCGCGCATGCTCGCCCTATAATTTCAAGGATTAGCCGAAGTACGTACTCGTGGTTTCCTGATATCTCGATCCGCATGTGAAGCGAAGGTGTTACAAAGCCGCCTAACATGTGACGGATTAAAACCCGCCCGAGTTAGCAGCCTCCGCCCCGCACTCGCTACGAAGGGGTTAAGATGTGCGCATGACACATGTTGCGTAGGCTATCTACCTATTCACCCTTGCGCGGTGTAAGCGTGCTACATCCCGTACCCTATATGTTCCGCGTGCGTCACTTAGTAAGGCTAGGGACATCCTCATAGGAGGAGGGGCAGTGATACGGTTGATACTAGGGGACCATCTGAACCGCATGGGTTCTAATGGCCGCCCTTGGCATGTAGTGACCCTGCCACATATAGCAAGGGGGTCCTTCGTACATACGTTAGCTTGTATGTCGTCCGAGTGGGATCAGTTGTCGACGTAGGACGCCCCCACGTCGCTGACCCTACGGTACCCCTACGGGGTTAGGCTCGGACATGCTTTCCCTAATTGAGGAGCGTCGGGGGTTATAAGCACCCTTAGCGCCACCTCTGCAATAAGCAGAAAGCAGCGCTGTCTTGTACCTACTGAAAGGTCGGATTACTCTGCCACACTGCGAGATATTTCCATATCATATAGCACATACATCTATATCAGTTGCCTTAGGACTGTCGCACTAGAAGGTGTACCCCTTAGCGCACAGATCGACTATGCCTTATTTCGGCTAGGGTACTATCCGGAACTATCTTTATCACTTATGTAAATTCGACAATCGTTGTCGTAGCACGTAGTCTAAGTAAGTGCGGCATGGTCTAGTTCTCGAGTAGTAGCGGCCTTTTGCTTAGGTGCTGTCGTTGTTACGCGAGCCTGCTCTATCCTAGGCAGCTCTTGTCGTTGCTTCTTCGCAAAACATTCGCGGGAAAAGTGTCCTTTCTTTCCACAGTTATGGCACTCGAGATTACTCTTGTCGAATGGCTTCTTCAGACCATTCTGATTAGGAGAGCCTTTCCGCGGCTTTCCTCAGGGTCTATTCCTCGGACGCCCCTTAGTCGCATCTAACTCCATAGGTTAGAGACTATAGTAATCGCTTCGCCATTTCGGTGCTAATCGTTAGACCTTATGGTTAGCCTGTGCTAGCTTGCGATTTCTATGTTGTCGTTCTTGCTGTCGTTCCTAGATGCGATTATCGATTCTAATCGCGAGATCGCTCATTTCCTTGAATGTCGTTAGCTAATCTCCTCGGGCAATTTCGTCTTTAACTGTCTCCTTTAGTCCCTAGTAGAACTAAGCGGCTAAAGCGTTATCATTCTAGTCGACTTAGGCAGAGAGGGTCTGAAAGTCCGCGCGGTACTTAGTAGCGGAACCCTTCTGCTAGATTCCTAGGAGAGCTCTCTCGGCCTCTTGTTGCTTATTACTAAGCCTAAACGCTTCGCGTAATGCCTTAAACAAGGACTTGTCTAAGTTGAGAATCTCCCTAGTCGTCGTCTTCCTAGCTTCGGCGTTGCTAACATGATCCAGATAATCTGTTAGATAAGGCTAGATAAACTCGAATGCTAGTCCCTTTAGGTAAGAGACAATGTACATCATTCACTTATGATATGTCGTAAACTATTCCGTATCTACGTTAAATGCTAACTAGCATTATAGGATAAACATCTCGACTTGAGATCGTTGTCCTATGAACTCTGTAGGGCTTCCTATCTTAAAGCCATTATTACTGTGTCTATTCCCGGTAGTTAAACCTGCGACGGATGCTAGAGCCATCTTACTAAGGTGAATAGATTCGAGCTACTACGTGACTTGAGGTATAGCGGCAACTTGTTCTCGTAGTGTTAGTTGACTATCGCTAGAACTTGAACTAACAGTTAAAGAACTACTTAACATAGGCGTATGTTAAGCGCTTGACAAGTCTCCTGATGCTTCCTTAGAAGTAGTGCTTAAAATGTCATAAGGGTAGGTGCCGATAGCAGGAAGGGGATCAGGTGTTAGACTCGCAGAGCTGTGAAGAATATTGATAATAGTAGTTAACCTTGTAACTAACTCTCCTCTAAGCAAGAGAGGATTAAATTAAGATTAAGCACGAAGCTCCTAACTACCTGTCCTAAAGCTATCCCTATATACTAGAGAGACAGAGCAGCTCTGTTAGATCTGTCGATAGACCTGACAGATCCGTGTCTACAGATCTATGGACTAACCCTACAGATCTAAGGGTCTATTATCCCGTGACAGATCCCTTCTTCCTTATAGGCCTATAGATCTGTAGACTAACCCTATAGATCCGGGGATCTGTCCTCACGTGACAGATCCTTTCTCCTATGACTATGCCTATGACTCATAGTACTCCTATGACTATACTATGACTCATAGCACTTAGGACCCTCATGATCCTGTATCCTATAGTACTCCGAATAGTACTCCTGACACTTATGACATGCTGTTATTAGGTATGCATTCCTTTGACGACACGACGCATTTCTGCTAACACTTCCTCGTTCATAGACCCTTTAGACACTAGGGTTAATTGGCTAGGAGACAGCCTTTCTATAGTAAAATTGATTGTACTTAATGTCACAGGTAAATAGCATGTACATAGGGGTTTATGTAGTATTTAACAAGTATAATGAGAGAGAGAGAGACTATCTGCTAGTTGTCTAGTCCTTTATAGCCGGCCTTGTCTAGGGTCTAGGATTGCGCTCTAGGGTCTAGGGTCGCGCATAGGGGTCGCGTATAGGCCTTAGCCTATGCTAAGGACTTAGGGCCTTACCCTTCACAATTATTAACATCATTAATGTCTCTAGTACTACTAAGCATACCCTCTATATTACTAAGCTACGTGTTAATACGCATGTCGAATGCGTCTAGCTATAGTTTAATCGTAGTAAGCCTTAACTTAACTGCCCCTATTTTCTCCTTGATTAATAGCTTATGCTAGCGATTAGCATAACATCTAACTTAATTGTTATGCTTACAGAATGCGCAAGCCGTATTATCACGCTAGGACTAGACCCTATACTTATAACTACGCTTAGTGTATTTGTTACATAGATTAATAGCTAGCTTACCTTTATTAGTCTCTATAATATAGCTAGCTATGTCATACTTACATAGGAGGGCATCTTTCTCCTTAAGGCTAGTGTTGTAATTATACTACTAGCTCTCTTTAGACTTATACTACTAATTAGCAGTATTCTTAGTCTCTAGATAGCATAAACTACTACTACAAGTTAGTAACTACCTCTATAAGTATGCTATAAGCGCGGAAACAACTTACACTAGCGCTAGAGGTAGCAGCTTAGGTTCAGGTAAGCTAGTAGTAGATTCTTCAGCCATTTTAGTACCTTGTTAGGAGTAATATTATAGTAATCTAAGGGTGTAACATAGTAAGTTGATAGCGGCGAGGAGGAATCACTTATAAATAAGCCGAAAATAGCATTGAATCATAATAACAATCGCTAGTGAAGTGATATTTGGCAATAACCAGCTCAATTTGAGCAAACACGTGATATCAAAAAACACATGCATGTGGAATTGGCACATTTGGACCGCCGTCGGGCCCCACTGATTCTGAGCGGTGCACGCCGATCTCTGCTTGATTCGCGTTTGATGCAAATACATGTCATCCACCACATCGCCGCCGACGTCGACGTGAGCACCTTAAGCCCTTGAAACTGAGACCGTTGGATCAACGACAGCACGGATGACACGTGTGTTGTTCTCGAACATTGCTTCTTCTGTATCGGTCTCATCTCCTGATGTCCAACAGTACCCGGGCCAAACCTTGACGAAATCAGCACTCTGCAGAAGCAACTGCCAAGTTCCAACGATTCAATGCGAAGTGAGACCGGTACAACGCACGCCTCAACTGCATCGGCGCGCTGGACTTGTCTTGCACATTGCTGTATATCAATGGGGATGCTCGTGCATGGGCGTGAACGGACGTTTCTGGGGTACGAAGATCGAGGGCACCCCGAAGCAGCAGTGTAGATTCAGGTGGTGGCTGGATCGACCGCGACGGTGTTAGAGGCGTGTTAGGCTGTTAGTTTCCTGCAGTATCTGATGCGATGGACGGCGGGGGAATTCAGAATGTGGTGATATGAGTGGATTTTGTGGTATTTGGCCGGGTGACTGATGTTGTTGCTGCATATCACATGCAACATGATTCTGGCGATTCACCCGCTGAGCCGTATGTTTCAATATTCCGACATTTTGCAGCCTGCAACGGTGCCCAAGTAGGCTCACCCCACAGGCAGCCGCTGTAGTTCATGCAAGGAGTACCCATCACGACAGTCGATGCAAGCTATGACACCCGCGACAGCAAGAACTGCTGGTGGAGTCTATGACTATGGAGCGTGAAAGGATGGACATATGTGTGCTCGCTCGCCCTCCTGCACACTCTAGGATCAGTCCCGTTACTTGAGAGAGGCAGTGTAGGTACGACCGCTCCATGCCACTGTGCGCGCACACTATTCGGGATTCCTCGCCGAATCTTCAAACTCATATCTTATGCGTTCCCAACCACCCGTAACGACTGATGTTTGGAGCACCCACTTCTTTCAACCTTCGTGAACCATCCGCGAACAGCACGGTCACTTCGTCAGTGCAAACGTCAGCCGGACTACTTCCTTACGCCACAGACCTGGCGACCAACAGAATTGCAGTCCAGCTCTCAAATCGTTTCGCAGCCGGCGTAGCAGGCTGCTCACCACTCTCCTGGCACGGCTATAGTAGTGCTGGCCCGGGCGCAAGGGCGAGGGCGAGAATGGAAAAACGCCGCATCTTTGGGCGGGTCGGTGATGATGTGTGGAATCAGGCTGCTCAATAAGGAAATGTTCGGGGAGCAGTAAGCAGTGTGCATGTGAATTGCCTGAGAAATTCCATCGAGGGTGCAGTAGTCGAACACTGATGGAACAAATGGTTTGGTGAGCGTTGTTGGCGCGGGACGATGTCTCGGCTTCAGAGGGGCGGTTTAAGATATATGGGTCGCCAGGCGGGTGTGGAGCTTCGCCCCTCGACTTGGTCGGAGACAAATAGAAGGGGTGTGGGACTCGTTGTTGGCGACATTCTACCATATCGGATCCCCGCGTCACGGTCAATAGAGAATGAATCGACCAGGTGGCGTCGGCGCTATCTACGGGTTTGCGCCCTCTCGAAACAAGCGATTGTGAGGACAGGGCTCAAAGATGTTGTGATCATTCGCCTGACATATTTGGAACACCGCGCCGCCGTTCAAGAAGGTATTTGTGTACTCCAGGACCTGAAAATTTCTCCCCATGTTGGAAGCAAAGCAGAGCCAAACCTCGCTGTCAACCCCGCATCTCGAATAAATTCAATGGCCTCGGAGTCCCGTATCGGCCGTGGACCCCATCTTCAGTTTCGGCTCGCCGTCAGAGCGACTTTGCCGCTAGCCGCTAGACGTTATCGTCAGCTTTGCTTACCCTTGCAGATCGGACCTGGACTAGACGTACCAAATGTTCTTACAAGCCTGTTCGCAAGTCTGTCCTGGGAACGGCTTCGCTGCACAAGAGTTTCGGCAAGCTGTACACGGGGCACCCGGGTCCTTCTTCGGGTCATCACCAATGTTGATCGCCAAGGCTTGAGTGGCGAGAAGCCCGGTGAGTGCGAGAGCGAGCTTAGGGAAGTTCATTGTCGGTGTTGTCTCCTGATTGGTGGGTGTGGCTCTTCGTGGACTTGCTTCTCGCGAGGGACGCTGGTGGAGGAAATGTGAAGAAGAGAGAGACGTGTCGGCAGAGTGGTTTTATGTGCTCTTGCTACCGGGCGCCAACACTGCCAATGTTTAAGGATTCTTACATTTGACGTGGTTGTTTGATCGCGACGATCTACCGTCAGAAGCCGAGAACGTGTCGAGAGGTTTGCCCGCATGCTTAGAACAGCCAAGAGCTCAAATGCATCGGTCTTCCTGGTGCGGCGAGTCCGTGCCATGGATGCGCGAATCGAGATCCAAGAAAGAGTGCTGCGAGAGCGAGGGACAGCGTAGAGTGAGCATTCAGTATTGACTCTACCTATCAAGCGGTTGACCCATTAGGTGGCTGATGGGATCACCAGCCGTGACACATGGTGAAAGTAGTGACATCAAGGTAGCTGTGATACTGCGGCATAGCTGTACTGGTCCAAGGATGGTCACTTGGACCTTCCGTAAGCAATTTGTCAACGCCGAAACTCCAGAATCATTCTCCATTGACGCATGATATGTCTTTCCCATACCTCGCAACGCCACATCAGTAGATAATAATGTTAATGGAACTGCGACGCCAGGCCGCATCGCGGCCAATCTATACCTCGTCCATTGCACCAGCTGGCTCTTCATCTTCTTCTTCGTCGTCAATGCTACCAACGCTGCTCATCTCGTCACTGTTATCGGAGTCGTTCCCGGCGTCATCGACGTTCTCCTTTGTAGCGTACTTGGCAACGTATTCTGCCAAGTGCGGTCAGCATCGACAAGCTTCTGAGTGTCTTGCACGGATTCCGAACCTTTCACCTTGGCCTCGTAGCCCTTTGGCTCGCGCATCATTAACGCGGCAGCCTCGCCGTTGAGTGGGTCCGTTGGGTTTGGATACCTGAGGAGCTGTGGAAGAAAGACCTCGAAGATGTTGACCATGTCGTACATCGGCGACCAAGTTTGGTTGATGACGTCTAAGCAAACACTGCCAGACCTGCGTAGATTATTGTCAATACTTGGTCAATCTCAACATGTCGCTGCAAGGGAGTAGGCCGGCAAGAAGGGGCGTACAACTCATCTATGTTGGGGTGAAAGATCCGATTGACGAAGCCGATACTTGGACTTTTGTATGGATATTGGTCTGGCAGCTCTACATGGATCTTCCAAAGACCACCCTCGAACGGTGTCTCGGTCGGTCCCTTGAAGCGGACGTAGAACTCTTGCCTAGTGTAAAGTCAGCGAATGAGCTCAGAGCCTGCTATGGTCCAAATCAGGAGGCGACGAACACTGCCGAGACAGGTCAGTCAGCATGCTGTCTTATTAGCAGGACATGTAGGAAGGGTTGAAGAAGATCGGTGCAGCATACTATTGTCGTTGACTAGAGTTACCTCATAGTCGCTCATGAGCCTGCAGCGGGATCAATCACTTGTTCGAGGATTCACAGCTTGACCAGAGCGCATACATCTTCATGACCTACGATGCATCGATTGTCAGCTAAAGTCATCCGACCGCATGGCAACGCCCTGTGCACTGACATCTGTCTCAATCCGCCGCTTGGGACTACTCATCTTGCCTAGCGCGCCCTCCGCCGCCGTTCACAGCTGTCCGGTGTGAATGCTCTTCACTGTCTGCAAGCCGAGTGATCTGGGAATCCCGTGCTTGGCCTCTCCTTCTGTGCTTGCTTAGCTGATCTCGCCGGCTCGGCTGTGTCTGGCTGTCGTCGGAGGAGTGTTGCGGCTAATTCCGCTCAGAAAGGTGGTATGGATGCCTGCGTTGGGTTGCTGCAGTCCAAAAGCTCGAGCAATACCCTGATGGCTGCTTCTCGTGCTTTGTCCTTGCTGAAGCCGGAGGAAATGAGTTGATGGCAGGAGGAGGTCTTGGCTTCGAGATGGAAAGGTAGTTATCTCAGGCAATCCTAGTGGAGTTGTGTGGTCAGTCATGTATCTGTACTGATTGTTTGGTGCAGAGTCAAGAGAGCAAAGAGGACGCGCAGTTGGCAGTGATGATTGCCCGGCCAGGAACCGAGAAGCAGCGCATGACCACATGCACATGGCAGCCCAGTAGAAGATTAGTTCCACGGAACGCGGCGAAAATATTAATCCTAGTTCGCGTGTCCAAGCACGATTACTGCCACAGTCCGAAGATTTAATTATTGTGGGGAGGGGAGCAAGTACTCGACTTGTCTTCTTACCATACATGTACATTGAAAGGAGGCATTGAGGGTAGGTCTTGGATTCACTCGATATCAAATCTGGCTTGTCTGGCCGCATTATCCTACCGTCAGCCCGCCGATGCTGCATAGGCCATGATTGGGAGTTTAGGGCATATGCAGCGTACTCGGCAGTCACCTGTGCGTCGTCGAGACTGTCCCCTAGCATGTTGAGCCACAGCGGGTCAGCGCTAGCAACTTTCGCTAGCTGAGCGCCCAAGCTGTAGGAATAGAACATGCCCGCCGCCGCTCCCGTGCCTGGAAAGAGAACCACTGGCGGATCTTTGCCATATGTAAATGTGGGAGGGATGTGGATGGCCGAGCCCAGGGCTGTCTCGCTCAAGGAGTATGGCGCGTCTTCTGGAGAGAATTCCGGGTATACGCTCTTAGGCGGCGCCGAATTGTCGTTACTACATGAGTTCGTCGCTGGACAGCAGCCGTCTACGATGTTCTGAATGTCGGCTGGATTGAGACCTGCCGCAATGAGAGCTGGTGCAGTCTCGAGAAGCGCGGTGGCCGAATCGAAGATCCTCGACAGTGCAGAGAGGGCTTCTTCAGGCGACGTTAGAGTCGTCAAGGAACCGTTGCTCCTATGGCTTCGATCAAGGCAGATGCGAGATTTTTTGCGTCGATTCGGAGCTCCGATATGACACTGCGCAAGAGATCGCGGCGTTCTTCATCCAACGGTAATGGTGCCCCCACAACGGGCACATTCAGGAGACAGCACGACCATAGTCCGATTCGAAGAGACAGCATTGTCGTTCGTCACATTCAACAAAGCCGACTCGCCGTGAGACGTCACAATGCGACTATTTCTAGACTGCTACTGGCGCTCTATATGATCAGGAACACAAGTGCGCAATAGGAGACGAGCCTCGGCATTGGCAGTCCCAGCATATCCAATGTCACTCAGCAGCAAGCTTGCATGACATATGGATCTTGCTGTAGGGAACGCAATAAAATGCCATGGAATTAACCGTCCAGACTTTCACGGCTGAGCCGCAATTACTTAGCAATGGCTGTCGACTGGAATTGAACGTGGTGGCATGCTCATCATTGGGTAGTAACCGCGGCTAATTGAATTTTGGGCAGGGTAGCATAGTATACCCAGCTGCCAAGCCAATATTTCAGTCGGATGTGGGCACTCACGGTACAAGAAGGGCACATGAAGGGTCTCTCGTGTGCGAGACTCCAAGAGTCATTATTTACAGTCCGTTTGCAGATCCGTACGTAACAAGGTCATCCTTGAGGATATTCCTACCGACAGCCTCGATTAGGGTCTGGCTAACAGGTATCCCTGCTCAGTGCGGCAAATGCTCCATCAGGACAGAAACACATGGTCTGCGGGCATGGACCGACCATACAACGAGAACAGCTTTACGTACAGAACTGCAAATGGACTGTGTTCCTTTCAACAGTGTCAAGGGCAACCCTACCCAAAGGTCCCAAGTCCTAACCTTTTAGGTGCGACCTTATCACAGGTTACTGGTAGACCTGATTCCCAAGGGATACGCCGAGAGCTGAACTCTATAAGTGGCGCGATGTAGTGCATGTGAACGTCACAACCGGATGCGCGTGCTGCTCGGCCGACCTGAAGGTAATGCAGGAACCTATGCTGCATAATCTCAGCTGGCACTGCTCTAGGGAACGTCAGAACGTCCTGCCGCAAGAGAATCACTGGTAGCTCCATCATCATGCTTACCCCGGTAAACCCTCCTGTTGACCACGGGTGGTCAAGGCTGTTGATGGTCAGCTCCTGCTCGACGTTGGAATGGGAAACGAGCAGCTTGCAGGCTGCGGTGTTGTCAGGCAGTCGGCTTGCATTTCCAGCCTGTGGGCTCTCACTCGTTCTGATCCGCGATCTCATCACGCACGACCGGCTAACTGGTTGACACTGCTGATCGCCCAGAAGCAAAGCAATCACTGCTTGTTGATACGAGTTAGGGCTTGTCCATACGAGGGCTGGCCCGTTCATGCGGTCGCTCGACCGACGATGTGGCTGACAGCTCAATCTGGGGTTTTACTGCACCTTGTCTTCCACTGCGATTAGCCTTGATGCTACCTTGACTTCCGGATCAGGTCAGCTATAAGGCGTAATTAGCATATCGTAGCGCTGATGCATGGGTGTGAAAAGGAGGCGAGCCTTACGACATACAATTTGTTCGTGCTGCAGGCCTGATTCGGATCGTTGTCAGCAAATGTTGTTCGTTGCGACGGTTTCTCGTGGTGATGACGCTTACTCCAGCCTTGCCGGTACCTTGCCCTTCGATGACAGCGGCGAGTGTCGTCAGTAGAAGCTGGAGGCGTTGAGGGCGCATTTTGGTGTTTGAGGATTGGACGAATCTGTCCGTGAGTGTGGTGATTAGCGTGCTCAACGGTAATGTGGAGCATTGCATTCCACGTGTGTGTGTGTGTGTGTGTGTGGACTCTGAACCTCGCTTTCGTTCCGATTTGTGACAGAATGCTCCCGAATCATGTCTCGAGGCCAGTCTGTCTTATCGCCGAGCGTGTCGCATGCAAGAGCATCTGGTTGAAGCCTCGTGGCAGAGGTAGTCGCGATATTGTGGTCACGTTTTGAAATGCCTGCTACGTAGCCTCAACAGGCAACTGAATGGTATGGGCGTGGAGATGCCACAGGCAACACTGGCATATCGTTCAGACAGTATGTGCCTCTTGAATACTGCTGAATTTGCGCTAGCCTCTCGTATCCATTTGTCCTACATAAGCCAGATTCGCCGGAATGGTTCCGAAACAAACATTGGAAATCGTTGCCTCATCGCTCACATAGCACCAAGAGTGGTCACGAGAGCTGGAAGACTCAGCAAAGCTATCTCTCAGACCACTGCAGGCTCACGATGTTGCGAACGACCCTGGAACAACATCTTGATCCCGCTTAGCTCCTTCCTCTTCGTCTTCTCCTTCGGAGACGAGACTTTACTCTTCGCGGACTTGCTGCCCGCTTTACTTCCGCTTTCACTCCCACTCTTCCTTTTTCGGTGCTTCCTGCTGGAGGTCGTGGACTTCAAATCTGCTTCAGTGATCTTACCATCTTTAATCAACGTCCTTGTGGCCTCAGGAGTCAAGAGCTCTCCATCAACACTTGTGCCAAGACTCCCAGCCTCGGCCTCCGCGATGCCACGGCGCCAGTGCTCGATCCTGTCGATCTCACGCAGCTCGTCCATACACTCTGCTTCCTCTGCTGGTAATGGGTCCGGACCTTGCAGCGGATGGAGCTCAGCATACACCAAACCATCCTCTAGTAATCGCACCTCTTCTTTCTGCGCCTTGATCTTCTTTATGATCTTGTAACCGCCGAGCGCAATGATAGTGACGCCCACGCCCACCCCTGCCGCAATGGCGAATTGCGGGCTGGCGAGTAGTGCAACGACGGCAGGATAAGAACTTTTCAAGGTCGCCAATGCACCCGGCGCGAGTTTAGCGGCAAGATTGCTGGCTTCGGCCAACGCAAGCGCGACTGCCGCCAGAGCGTCCGGGTTCTTTTGCAAATTATCGATGGTAGCTGTAACTGAATGCTGAAGGCAGTTTGCTTCATCCAGGAGTCGTTGCAGGGCAGTCATTTTGGACCGAAGCTCGACTTCTGTTTCGTACTTGCGCTCTGGCAGTGGTGGGGGAAGCTCACCATAGGCGAGGTCCATGTCGATGTCATCTAGGCTTGCGCTTCGGTTTGGCGTATCGAGACGATGTCGGCTCTGGTGAGATGCCGACTCGAGTCCGGTGGTATGCCGTCGGGCAAGTTCACCCATGCGTAACTCTGCATCTCCCCATGAATGATGCCGTAACGGCGATGGAAGGTGTGACTGATGAGTTGCTGCGTCGTTTGCGTAGAAACTGTCAGAAACGCCTCGCTCTACCGGTGGTCGTTCGGTCTTTGATGTAGGGACTGGCTTCCGCTTGGTCGAAACGATACTTCTTGTCTCATCGCGTCTACTTCCCGAGCTCCGTCTTGAGCTCGTTCGTGATACCCTGTCATCATCGTCTAACCGCAGCGACTCAAAATGCTTGATAGCTTGAGCGTCTCGACTCTTACTGTCCTGCTCCAATTTTCTTATTACCTTGATCTCGGCCTTCCGCTCATCATATGCACTCTTTGCTTCCTTCCAGACACTGACCAAATGCTTGGATGTTTTGACAACTTTTCCGGACTGGTTGACGATAGTGATGACCTGTGCGACCATTGCCGGCCTTTCTTCTGATAATGTGGATTTGCGATTGTCCCTGGTGCGACAATGGCTGATATGTTTCCCCAAAAGATCAGGTCCACATCAGCAAGCAAGAAATTTGCCAGGCACAGGTGACCTTCAGGGTAGCGATGCGTTCGCGAGGACTATGCTGAAACCTGAGGCGGCCAGTCGCGATGAGTCACTGTGCCGTCCACGACCGTCTCAAGCAGGACAGCTAAGCGCTGCTTTCGTCTGCTACTTGTACGCGATGCGTTGTGACATCGAGTCGAGCCGGGGATAGCTGGCAGGCTGCTACTGGTCCGATCCGTCGCGGTTGGGCGTCTGTGGAGTAGCTAGCAGGATGAGTGGCGGGCAGCGCGACCAACCAAATAGCGAAGGGCAGTAGAGGGAAAGTGATCAGGAGGAGACGGGAAGATCTCACACACACCAAATAAGGTGGCAGCTACACGCCGCGCCATGATGAGTTGCCCAAGACTTTGCTTGACCGCCCAAGGCCGAACAAACGCGCTGGATTCATGAAATCGGAAGTCGGTGAAAGCCTAATCACCGACAACCCGGAAGAGCGTCATTTGCTGCGCCACAGTGGCTGAGCAGATCAGAAGTTGAGCATCTATACTCTTGGGTTTGGGAGTAGGGAGGGTGCTCACTCGCGATCTGATACGTTGACATACACTCCGCTGGATCATAGATTCATGTGACCTGGATGATGCATCGGCGGCTGTTTCGATGCCTCGTTCCGCCATCCGCCGTCTGGCCTTGCTCTCCGCCCTGGTCGTGGGGATCTGGTTCTTGTCGAACACGATCGAGCTTAGGAGGACTGCTTACTCTTGCCGCAGTGTCTCGGCTTGCCTAGGGTTCGGCACACGACATACCTATCGCTACGCGCTTCCGGTGACGGTACCCGGCGAGATCGAAAGAGCTCTCCGGGATGGCACGCGTCGCTTCGATCGACGGCTAGCGCATGCCGACCCTGAGGTGCTGATAGCTGTCTTGTCAAAGGACGCGGCATCCTGGAGCAGCGACTTCAGATCGGCGCAGCGGTCGGCATATGACTTTGTTGACTTGCTTCTCTCAACTGGCCTCAACCTTACGAGCGTCTCGGTGGCGATGATGACCGCCTCCGCACATGAGTATACTTCAATGGAAACCGCCAGCGCTCGCTATCCTTTTGGCAGAGTCACTCTGCTGCACAACCAGGACGCCGAGACTGGAACTCAGTACCAAAACCGACATGACCCTGCGGTGCAGCTAGCACGGCGCTCTGCGCTTGCAGTATTGAGAAATCGGCTCATGTTATCTGCCTTAGAGGATGAGAAGCACATTCTCTGGCTTGATGCGGATCTAGTGGACCTCAGCGAGGGTATCGTGCAAACCATGCTTCAACACTCCCTGGATACTGACGATGTTGGGATCATTACCGCGCTATGCCACCAAAATCAAATGGACAATTACGACAAGAATGCATGGAAGCTCGGTGACGACACCGACTTGCTAGGCCCGATATCAGGCGATCAGGGGCAGCAAGCTTACCAAAAGCTCGTGACAACAAGGCGGATGCTGCCGGAGCTCGTTCAGGGCACCGGCAACAACGCTCTTATTCCTATCGACAGTGTCGGAGGCACCATCTTGTATGTTCGTGCGGATCTGGTCAGACAGGGATTGGTGTTTCCGCACTTCAACATTGTTGGAACGATGTGGGGTCAGACCGGCTGGGTCGGAGTCGAGACCGAAGGGCTCTGCTACATGGCGAGGGGGCTCAAAGGCGGTGGTTGCTATGTGCTGGGCGGCAGTCATCATGCTAGACACGCTGATTGGGGCTGAAGGCGTGAGCGATATTATGCGGACCAACCATGTAATCACTTTTCATCGTTGTCGGTTGATTCCGAACGAATTCTATGGCCGGATGCTGAAGCACCTTGTAGCACAAAGAGAAAAGCAGCATTACCTGGTAGGTGCTCATCAGATATACTTCCGGCTCGTACATCGTCCCTACCGGAATAACGTCAATAGGCGCCATGACCGAACCATCAGCAGTCAGCAGCGGCGTTTGCAGTGCTTGGGCTGGTACGAGGATCTTTGTTCGTGTGGCGTTTACATTTATGCATCAAGCAGGGTGTGCGACGTCTTGTCTGAAGCGTACAATGGTTCCGCCGTGCACAGTTCCTTACCGCCTGGCGGCACGGCATGGCTTGCGGTCGGGGGCCACAGGGCCACAGTCATACCTCAGGAACAACGATCTGTACAGGAGATCTTGGGTGCACGTATGAAAGTGCGGATCCCGCATCATCGTCTTCAATAGAGCGGTCTACTTCATCAACTTTTAGTATTCGCACCCGCTAGTCTCTATTGCAGCTTGCTATTTCACATGTTGGTTCCACCCATTGGCTCACCGTTGGGAGTCTGGGATTCGCATTACGACGAGCGGCCGCCTTCTGGACAGTCAACGAGCAAGCATGGCTGATGAATCGCTCCAAACGATCACGATCGTGTACTGCATCACCCGAGATATCAACATGATGGTCAAGACGACCGACACACACACAACCACCATTTCAACACCACCCGGCGTTCATACGCTTTGGCCAGTGGTATATCAGCCTGACGAGCAACCGCCTCGAGGCAGGAAGGTCCTCGCGCTGCCAGTCACTGTCCCTTCTGGCGGCACCGGGTTCCATATGACCTACACGAAGCCTCTGGAGCCTGCTGTCAGGTCACGGCCTCATCTCCCCGCAATGCCAATACAGCCAACACTACATTCAGAAGCACCGCAGAGCTTTGAGAGCGAGCCTTTTGATCCGGCGCCATCCGATGGTCACCGAGTGGCAGACGCACATGGTCTGCTCCACAAGGCCATTGCCAAGCTCGGTCCATTCGGTACAATTGCTGCAATTTTAGTCGTTGCCATCTCGATAGCTGCCAGCCTGCAACGGTCTAAGAACCGGACCCGGCCACGATGTTGCTTCGATGAGGAGGCTCGGGGCGAGTAACCTAGTCGAGCGTCTGAGCAGCCGGGAGAGGAGAGTCAAGCGGGCCTATGGTGCAGACCACAAGGTTCTAGAGAGGCGAGAACACAGCTGCTGTTGCGTCTGATTCATTGCAATGCTCGACAAAACGGAGGCGTCCGCAGTGCCCGCCCAAACGCAAAGTCATCAGTCCACCAGAAAATTGGCCAGGCGGCCAGAGAGACAGGATCACATGAACTCCTTGGTGTGGTTGAGCCTAACAGTCTTGGACCAAAAGGTCAGAGCGGCGACGATGGTGAAGCAGATTGTGTTCAACCCGGTCACTGGGGGCTTGGTTCTCGAGGGAAGGCTCGACGTACTTGCCCCGTCAGCACGGTCAATAAATCGAAGACCTCGCGAGATCCACCTCCGGCCTGATATCGCAGCAGAAACCTATCTGATCACAAGTCGATGAGTACAACATTGGTGCCTCCATCTGGGCGCATGAGACCGATTGAGCAAGACCAGCAGTCACTCGAGCGTCAAGGTCGCTATTTGCGGCATCCCTTCCAGCTTGCTTTGGCTGCTCGCGGTTGGCTGCACGATGTGTGGCATCATGATCGAGGTCTCTTGTTGAACAGATGTCTCAGGACGTCGATGTTTGACTTCTTCCGCATTGTATTCTCCATGTCGCTGTTCGCCAACGTGATTGGTCGCGGTGGATTGGATGTGTGGTGAAACTGAACTTTCATTCTGGCGAGATGCTTCAGCGTCAGATATATTCCAGCGGCCAAGAACGAGGGCGCCAAGATGAGGCAGACAATCTGTATCTGAAAGCCAATTTTACTCCAGGGATTATCATTCATGATCAGGCGGCCTCCATACCCGAGCGCTTCTCCTAGACATCCCAGACTGACTGCAAAGGTAAATGCTCGCAGTCGATACCGGAGTCCAAGAACGAGCTGCGCGACTGTACAGATGCCGAAGACGACCAAGAGGACGATGTTGCCGGCCAAATTAGGGCGGTAGCCGTACGTCGTCGCTGATACCGGACATTCCGGCGTCACCTCCGTACATCCGGTTTCATGTGACATGATGCAGATCCAAAGCCTCGCTCTGGTAGACGACGAGTGCTGTCAGCGTGGGCTCGCAGGGCTGATCAAAGGGCGGCGGAGTTCTCGGTTTGGGCGGATTTGATCTCTTCGGGCGTTCAGATGTCGACTCAAGATGTACTCAGTATCAGTATGTTGTTGTTCCAGGTTGCGTCTGCCGGGTCGACCACGTTGTTGAGGAACATGTAAGTGATGCTGACATTGTGGCTCCACCACATTGTACTTATATATTGCAGGGCAGTTGCCCACGCACATGGCTCCTGACGAGAGGATGTGAAGCAAGGTTGGTCCTCTGAGCTGATTCGCCAACGCGTCCTCGCATCGCAGTCTTCTTTGAGCTTAGTCGCCGGAACAGTCGACTTTGAAGACCGCACCGCTCGTGCCAAGGACTCCGCCTCTACGTACAAGGTGATCTTGTTACAAGTTCGGCCTGAGCAGTTGATCCTTGCTCGGGAATGTGACGTTTGCGTGGCGGTGACAGGCAATTGATGACATGCCGTCGCGTCGATTCCACCAAAAAAGCCGTGGAGGCTGCGCAAGATGCAAACTACGGAGAGTGAAGGTAAGCACGCCGCGGATTGCTTGATCAGCCATGTCACCCGCTCCCTATGCTTGGCTTGCACGCCGCTTTAGAATTGCGTAAACGGACCTGTGCCGCCTTGGTGCACGGGCAACCGACAGCTGCTCCAAGAGGAAGCACGGCGTTGGGGACTCTGTCTGGTTCTTGAGGCTGCTACAGTCCATTGTGCTCCTGATTCCTTTCGATGTGTCCACCTGGAACCGCTGGACCGATCCTTGCTGACCCTGAACTGTATAGTGCGATGAAGCTCGTCCGCAATGCTCGAATTGCGTTCGGCAAGACACTGTGTGCGAATATGCACATTCACCAACCACACTGCAGTCAGCTGTTGAGGTTAGCCACCTGGGTCGGCAGGGCGGAGCCTCTCTAGATCCTGGAAGCACGAATGTGCTCCCGGCGTTACCGCCACCTCGACACTCAACATTTGATACACTTGATCTGACACTGATGCACCACTATTGCACACTGGCTTCTCTTCGCATCTTAACGTTACCACAGGCACAAGACTGCTGGCAGCGAACTATTCCGAGATACGCCCAGGATCACATATTTCTGATGCACGGTATACTAAGTTTAGCTGCACTCGATCTCTGCAGGACGGACAGCGGACAGAGGAATCGATGCCGAACCCGAGCTTTGCATCATCAGCAGGCTGGTCTGGCAATATTCCAAGGAATGCTATCTCAACCGGAGCCCTCGGCACGTATAGAGGCAATTTTCGCCTTCTCGTGCATCTTGATCATCATCAGTGAGCAGAGCCTCCCAGTCCTCGGGTGCAATTTCGAGATCAGACCGCTGATGTTCTATCTCAAAGCGTTTGCAACTGCTGGCATAGACAACGAACAGCCTTCAATTGATGGCGTCCTGAATCTCATACGACTGTACCGGGGTCCGAAAGTGATGGCGTCAAAAGCATGGCAGCTGATCAGCACCAGGTACAGCTCTTACGGATCTGTAGCTTGACACTGTAGGTGCTAACAGTCACGTCAGTGATATTAGTCCTCTTTTAGGCCAATGGGTCGGACCAACAGAGTTGAAGTTTCCAAATGAGCTTCATGCCCATTTTGCTAGGCTAGACATGAAGCTTGAAGACGAGGATGACAACCATGCGTGGACAGTCTTGGTACGTCTTCATCATATTCCATCTGGCCATAGAGCGCAAGCTGCCCAGGGTTGACATGGATGATGCAGATGGAGTGTTGTGCACGCTCGGTGAGACGCAATCAGGAGTCCGAATTCAAAGCCATAGGCTCATGGCCCGCGCTGTGAGATGATCAAGCTACAACAGCTACCTTCCAGCACGCTGACCCTTGCGCAGTATATCGAATACCTTCTTCGACCGTCTCCAGGCGCACGAAGGGCAAGCACTGCTCATGCTTGCACAATACAGTTTTGTCCTACGGCGATTTGGGTTCCTCTGGTGGCTTGAAGGCTGGGATGCCATTCTACTACAGACTGTGGATCAGTGTCTGTCTGATGCAGACAAGCAGCATTTCAAGTGGAATCTGAGTGACATGCAAAGCTTGGTAGAGTCTGTCGACACCCCATCACCAACATGGATGGAGAACGAGTGAACTCAGGCTGCCAGCGAAGCGTTTCCAATTCGGTTCCAATCGTCAGAGCCCAGACAGCCTATGAAACGGTGCAGGATCCCGCTCATGACCATATGACAGGCACGGCTGGGAGACTCATTTTTTCCACCGCGATGCAAGCACACAGCGGCGACAGTCAGGTAAGCAAGGTAGCTGGCAGGAGTCAGCATCTTCAGCTTTGCAGTTGCAAGACAGATCATCAGCTTACAAATTTGCTGCAGGTATCGCCAAGGCAAATGTAACATCTGCCAGCGTCGTTGCAAGTCTCGAAGGTGTGTCTTGGGCCTCCGAGGCATAGACGTCGTACGGCCATTACGTGCGGGTACCCCATCCTGTCTCGGGACCGAGAGGTTGGCCGCTCCAGAGCACCAGCATTACAATCCAGCTGACCGTAACAGCACCTGCAGAGAACACGATATATTTCGCTGTGAGCATACGGCGTTCCAGCTCGCGCAGTCCGAACAATGCCATCGTCGTAACCACTGTAGGGACCGTGCATCAGAAGAAGGCCAGGCTGCTGTCGACAGTTCAGCGGCGAACATTGACGTGCGTAAGAGTGCGGACTCATACCCTCAGAATCAGTTGGTCTACATCGATTGCTAAGCAGTGTCACGATGACTATGCTCAAAACCAATATCGTCGAGTCGAGTGTCACCGCAAGCATTAGTGCAACTGTGGCGAGGGCACAGAATCTTTCTGGGTATAGTGTAGCATCCTGCTGCATTCTATCGTTGTTTTTCGCGACTGGGTCGTCCGGCAAGCCGCCGAAGCTGAATCTCGCTTCCATCCGAACAGTGCTCTCAGACGCTGGGACCGGAGACGGAGATATCACACTGTTTCACACAACCTTGCTCAATCCTCGCACAGCACGAGCGACGCGACACGATCTGTCATCAAAGATGGCAAATTCCAGGCAGTTTCGACTCTAAAAGCGCCTGCTATGTTTATCGCTCGCCTGTTCGCATATTGCAACGTATCGCTTCGAGTACTGCCTATGCTGCGAAGCAGAAGAGCGTTCCGTCAGGAGCATGTCCACGGGCCATGCAGTACTTACTACATCTACCAGTGGCTTGCACATTGAAATGGAGAGATTCATGGTAGAAAGTACGTCAAGGACAAGCGCATCGACCTTGTGCTCTGGTTGCCCAGCATAGCCTCGAACTCTACTTTTCTCATACACCATATCCGGCACCTGCGGCGCTCTTGCAGATCGCAAGGCCTGTGAAGGGCACATGATAGTGCGCGGAATTTCTGTCATCTTGTAGACATCATTTGCCTCACGACTTCCGCCTGATATTGACTTTCAAGTCACCTTGGATGCCAACGACCTGATTCCCAGCATAGTTGTTCTTCGGCGTAGGGAATCCATCACCTCCAACGAAGTCAACAAAAGTGATATCGAAGTTCAGAAACAGCACTGCAATTGACCCTAGCACTTCCTGCTTCGCAAAGTTGCGCCCAGGACACATGTAGTGGCCTCCGCCGAACGGGAAGTACTTCCCACCCAGCCCAGATGTGCTGAAGCCAAGCTTGCCGCTATCTGGGTCTTCGCACAAGAATCGCTCAGGATCAAACTCGTTCGGACGCTCGAAGTACTGCGTATCTCGGTGCGTCATCCATGTGGGAGCCATGACATGTTCGCCCCGCTTCACGGAATGCACGTCGAGCGCCACAGACTGGTCGACACGTCGCACTACCAGGAGGTCTACGTACAGGCGCAGGACTTCATGGAACGCCGAGTTCAGCAGTGGTAGCCTCGTCAGTGCAGGAATGTCGAGGGACCCGTCTGGGTTTTGTGCAGATTTCAGCTCTTCCATGATCCGGCTTCGGAAGCCAGTTGGGCTCGTGGGCGAGAGGACGTGCATCAGTAACCAGCCAGTAGCTGGAGTGGCGTTTGACACAATGCCTGCCAGGAAGATGAGATCAGCACTGGCTTGGCCGTGCAGACTCATGCCCTGCTGCCTGTAGTATTTGTGACGTTTCCGAACGACTCTGGCGCCGAAGTTGGTCTCCCAGTCTGGGTCACCTTCTACAGGTCGTTGATAGCCTTCTCCCAGCCAGGTTTCAAGCTTCCGAACTGTCGCATCCCGGGCAGCGTACGCTTTGGGAGCGAAAAGGCGAGGTGTGCCGAAAAGCATGCCCAGCATATTGTCCTCCCATGTCCGGTAGTCGCCATCGAAGTCAGGAAACATGTCTAAGAGCTTCGAGCCGTACAGCGCGTTTGTCGAAGAGCGAAAAATCCGCTGCCACAGCCACGCGTACAGTTCGATCTCTGCGCCTGCGTCAAGACGCTTGTCTGCTTTCAGCTCCCGCTCTAAGCATTGCATGTACTTCGTTGTAAGAGAATCGACAGCTGACACGCTCAAAAGGTGCTCGGAATGGATCCGTGCGGTGGTTCCATGATCATTTGCTGGGAATGCTTTCGCGGCATCCTGCTTGGACATCGCAAGGACGTTGGTACCTAGCTTTTGATCCAGCCCTGCCCTTGAGAGTTGGCGGGACTTGAAGAGGGCCGAGATGCCTTCTGGAGAGAAGACCAGGTTGGTCTTGACACCCGCTAGCATGATGGCGAAGGCTTGTGAGTGGTAGCGAACGGATCGACCGCGAAGCCATTGCCAGTATGCTCCGATCTTTCGGTTTGAGAACTGTATTGTATTGCCCAGGCCCGGAATGGCATATGGAATGATTGGCGGTGGCTTTGGTTGCTTGCTTGGTGCGCCTAGCCCTTTGCGACTGTTGGAGTAGAATTGAATGGCAGTAGACAGATATGTGTAAGCGCAGACCAAAGCGCCGGTAACCAGCAACCCGTAAGCGATGGTCCAGAGGTCCCATGCCTTTATGGTGTCAGCCATTGTCACCAATATCGCCCAAGCGATGTGTTTAGTCCCCACGACCTGAGATGTCAAGAACCGCCTGTCCAACCTCGCAAGTCACGCAGTACCTTCACGAACATATCCGGCCCACACACAAATGCTCACGAGTGTGTATGTATGCGTAGGTGAGCTTGCGGATTAGAGGACCAAAGGATGCGGACTCCACGCGGGTCAGGGTCTCCTATGATGATGCGAAGTTCATGTTGGCGGCGCAGGGTTCGCACGAGCGAGCTACATTTACGATAGCACCATCAATTATTGGATATCTCGCCTCGCTCGACGATTGTATTCTGATCATTCAATCGAGCGATTGGGTCGACGTGGTTGACTGCTTGTTGACACCATTAGTTCTGTTTGTTGACACGACCGACTGTTTCTGACACGATCGACAGCTTCTTGACACGACTAAGAGCTCGCCGTGCTTGTGCGACGCGACAAAATGCCCATCGAGTGCCGACAATACCTCTCCCCCGCTTAGCTGGTTGGTCGAGATGGGAGAACGACTCATGATCAACAATTCCAGTCCTAGAAGATTAAGGCACTCATCATTGCCTGCCTCTACGATGTGTATCAGGCGTCAGTATGTTGGCATGCTCAAGGCGCGCCTTCACAATCATCGTCCATATCGCCCATCAAGGCTGCTCAGAGGCCCTATGTTTACCTCGAAGCTTCGCTAGGATGCGAAATCACGGCTCATCACGACGTCCATCGATCGGCTCTCAAGACCGCATCGTAGCCCACATGTCAGGTCACAGGACCATCCAATGATGGACAGATCGCAAGCGCTCTGTCAGTACCCGTCGTGTGAAACACTTCCAAATCGTTGTGTTCTCGACATCCCACGCGTCTGGGCTTTCTGGGTGCAGTGATGGATCATACGGATGGCGTGAAGCGAGCTGGGCTGGCTTGTGTGACGAGATACGGCACCTGAGTTTGTGAACAATATCCTGTAGAGCATGGTCACTGGCGGATCCATCCAAGTTAAACTTGAATGATGAAGTCCGCACACTGAGTCGCAACGCGGCTTCTCGGTCACACATGCCTGAATCCCGGATCAGATCCAGTCTTCGCGACCGGCAGTCGGTCCGCAAGGCCATGGGCCTGTGAGTCTGTGACCTATCACCTGTCCACTCCGCTCTCTGTACCGAGTCACCGGCAGCTTTGTGCAGGATTTCACGCGTCTATGGCCGCCTGCAGGATCAGATGTAGAATCGGACCTCTCACCGACGAGGTGGGGGTGTATTATTACGCGGAGATGAAGGGAGGAGGGCTTGCAGATATGTGACACCAGCTCGGAAGAGATTTCGAAGTCTCGCGAGGCTGTTTTGATCGGGGGCGATATCAGTTGTGGAGATTGGGGGCTCTGTCGTCCTTCCAGAACGAAGGTTCCACTCGAGCGGCCGTCCCCGGTCCCATTATTGATCCTGCTTCTCCGAACGTGCTCGTGTATCGATGGTGGTCAGGCTTGACAGGCGTCCCCACTCCGCCACCCAACAAGCACCAAGCGACAAGCAACAAGCAACAAGCAACACAGCCACCTGCAGGCTGCAAGGCTGCACACGTTGCAACATGCGAGCCCACGACCGACTGCCGCTGCGGCGCGTTGCGGCGCGCAGGAGCGTGGTGCTTGGGACTCGTAAAGCAGGTGGAGCGACGGGGGTGATCCTTGCATGAAAAGCTTCTGGGAATTGGGAACAAATCTGTGTAATGGTGGTAGCGGAAGATTTTCCCTCTTTGACGAGGAGATGCAGGCGGCGGGAGGCGGCGGGAGGCGGCGGGAAGCGACGGCTGGCACAACGGCTTGGCTGCGTTGTGGTGCACAGATGAGCCAACGGCGTGTGGTGATGATGATGATGATGATGATGATGACGGAGCGCCAGCGGTGGGCCGCCCAGACGACGCGCTGTACATACATGTACCGACACTACTGACACGGACACTACTGACACTGTGCACAGCGCGACAGAGACTGCGGTGCACGGGGCAAGGTCGGCCTGTCTGCTGTCGGCGTGGGTGCAGGTGCAGGGCAGGAGGGGCCGTCGCTGCCCCGCGCGAGTTCACCACGCTAAGCCTAGACGGTCCTTCGTGGTACTGTGGTGCTGGTGGGAGGGAGTCGTTCTGATGGGTTTGTGGTCGAGTTTGTGGTCGAAACAAGTTTGTCTGTCCAATTCTGTCGGCGGCTCTTCCGCGTGGTCGGCGGGCGCTGCTGGCGATTATTATTACCCACCCTGTGCTATACTATACCCACTCGCACTGCCTGCCACTGTCGCGCCCTCCATATTGTCCCCATCGTCGTCCTCCATGTCCACGAGGCTGCTTCCTCGCTGTGCGCTGTTGACTTTCGCTTAGCCCACGCACAGCTTCCACTTCCGCCTTCCCTGCTCATGTGTCCGTGTCGTCTCTCAGGACACCCGCAAGCGTGAGCCAATGGACGGCAGCGACACCCATCGCCCTCGTCATCACCACCAGCGCCGCAGATTGACCAAGAAGACGACGCCTGCCGCCAGCGCCGTCGACGGGCTCCGTCGCGTCCCCTCCGCCCAGAACCGTAAGCGCTGCAGCGCGCAGGCCAGCTCCCCGGCATCATCACACAATCTCAGCCCGACCCTTGATTCTGCCGGCTGGATTGGCAACAGCTCACACGCTGCAAACGCACGCGTGCAGGAGTACAACCACTCTCCGCCCTCCCACACTCCTCAGCTTGCCGTCACCGAGAAATCTTCCACGGATCTGCTCGGCTCCCGCTTCGACAGCGCCGCCATCTTCGAAACTTTCAACGCTGTCGCCTCCTCCGCCGACCCATTTCCCACCGCCGCTGCACAGCAGCAACAGCAATTTCAGGCAGCAGGGTCGCGGTCGTCGAGGCAGACCACCCCTCCGTCCAGGAGCAGCTTGCAGCCCCTACCGCCGTCACAGCTGATTCACGCACACACCACTGGCCACAGCGTGCCCGCGCATCCTGCCGTAGAGCTCAATCAGAGCTTGGCGGCCAGCGGCAGAAGGATGGAGGACCTCACGGGCATGAAGAACGCGCGGCAGCGGTACAGCGACGAGGTGAAGGACGGAAAGGCGCTGAAGAAGAAGAGTGGTTTGGCGAGCTTCTTCAACCTGTCATCGCCGAGACGACCGGCGATATCTGCGCCAGAGAATCCAGTGCATGTGACACACGTGGGCTATGATCAGGAGACTGGTGAATTTACGGTAAGTAGACACGAACGGAGTACACCTGGTCAGCGAGACATGGCCTTTGCGAGCTTGTCAAGGCAAGCACGGCCCTTCTGCCGTCCAAGCCGGACAGCACAAATCACGGCGCATCCTGAACTCCAGCTCCACAGGATGGCAGAGGGACTGACAGCTGATGTGACGTCTAGGGTCTGCCGAAGGAATGGCAACGAACACTCCAAGCAAACGGTATTACCGAGCAAGAGCAGAAGAAGCATCCGCAGGCTATCATCGACGTGGTCACCTTCTATAATGAAAATAATGATAAAGGCAGCGACGACTGGACATACCACAAATTCGACCACGCCCACACCAATGACAGCCCACACTCCGGTCTAGCCCCCCAGAGTACGTCCCCTGGTGCTGGTCTTAGCCCAGGCGCATGTGGCCAGATGCTTAGCCCTCCAGCAAGCCCACGTTTTCCAAAGAATGACGGTGAGAGCTTTGAAAATCCGCGAGCTCCTCCGCCAGTGCCGAAAGGCGGATATGCGCCGGGCGCGACGTCGCCCCCAATGGGCCAACAGCCAAACGGCAACATGTTGCCGATGCGACCAGCGCCCAAACCGCCAGGATTGCAGAACATGGTGCCGCAGCGCGCAGCGCCGCCAGTGCCTGGAACCCAACGAGAGCGAGCAGGCACTGAACACGGCTTTCCGCCCGTGAAACACGCGCCCGCTACCGTCGATGCGTCTGGAGGCCCGTCGTCTGGCAGCAGAAGTCGCTCAAACACCAGCGCCTCGCAGCAGTATCAATCGCCGGTGCATTCGCCTCAACAGTACCAGCAGCAACAGGAGCAAGCGATGAAGGCGGCACAACAGGCGCTCAAGCAGCAATCACTTGAACGCTCTCAATCGCAGTCACAAGGTCAACAGGCCGGTCAGCAACAACAGCAGCTGGCCTCCGGTCAACAAGCTCCCATTCCACAGCCGCCCGCCATTGACCCACGACTCGGCCCAGCACCGCGACCGAGACAGAAGCCACGACAATCGCTCACTAATGGTGAGATCATATCCAAGCTCCAGCATATTTGTAATCCTCAGGACCCAACGAAGAAGTACCGTAATCTGGTCAAAATTGGTCAAGGTGCATCCGGCGGAGTGTACACCGCCTTTGAAGTCGGAACGAACAAGTGTGTTGCCATCAAACAGATGAACTTGGAGCAGCAGCCCAAGAAGGACCTGATCATCAACGAGATTATGGTCATGCGGGATAGCAAGCACAAGAACATTGTCAACTTCATGGATAGCTTCCTGGTCAAAGGCGACTTGTGGGTAGTGATGGAGTACATGGAGGGTGGGTCACTCACGGATGTGGTCACATTCAACATGATGTCAGAAGGTCAAATATCTGCGGTGTGTCGAGAGACGCTGCACGGACTGCAGTTCTTGCATTCTAAAGGCGTGATACACCGCGATATCAAGTCTGACAACATACTCCTGAGCATGGAAGGAAGTATCAAGCTTACCGACTTTGGCTTTTGCGCGCAGATCAACGAAAGTCACATGAAGAGGACCACAATGGTCGGGACGCCATACTGGATGGCGCCTGAGGTGGTGACAAGGAAGGAGTACGGCCGCAAGATCGACATCTGGTCGCTCGGCATCATGGCCATCGAGATGATCGAGGGAGAGCCTCCCTATCTTACGGAATCGCCATTGAGAGCGCTCTACCTGATCGCAACCAATGGCACCCCGGCGATCAAGGACGAGCACAACCTGACGCCACTGTTCCGAGACTTTTTGCATTTTGCTCTAAAGGTGGATCCGGAGAAGAGGGCGAGTGCGCACGATCTTTTGAAGGTGAGTTCGTTTGATATATTGCTGGCTGCTGGGATGCCGACTGATGGTGTTTGCAGCACGGCTTCATACAAACAGCAGAGCCCCTGGCCACTCTCGCTCCACTTGTCAAAGCGGCGAGACTAGCACGAGCAGAAGAGCGGCGCAACAAGGGCAACTGAGCTGCGTGATGTTCGCCCCTTACGCCGAGCATATATGCGACGACACCGAAAACACTGCCCGGCGTTTGTTTTGCGAGCGAAACACTACAGCAACCATCCGGCCCGCCCTCATTTCGGCGAGCAATCTGGCTGTACCAACACGAGCGAAACCCAACCTTTCGCGATTCGAGCATTTGGGTCGTGCAAAATGTGAATACCATCGCTGGAATAAGGAACCTCGTTAACACTGGACTGAACGGACGCAATGATCAACGTCACAAAGTTTACCGCATAGATGAGATCGGGTGATGGATAAATGGAGTCACGAAGGTCTACGTATATCTGGGCGTGCGCACGTGGGAGCGAGCAAGGCAGCGGCGGCGACCCGCGGAAAGCACAGAAAGGGACACCCGTTTCTGTCTGGCACACATGGCCACTTCTATGAAGTGCTGTAAGGAAGACGGGTATGCTGGCTTGTTAGACAAGCCGGATGGACGACCATGGTATAAGTGGTAGGTAGGAAAGAGGGAGGAATGCAAGAGCCCGCCCTTTTAGTAGGTTGCGAGAGGCTTATTTCTGTTCTTTGGGCCTGATGCGCCTGTTCTACTTGCTTGTCGCTGCAAGAAGTCGACCCGGTGCGAGCCAGCGCCATCTGGGCTTACGGCTGAGCTTTGTAAACAAGCAAAATGGAAACCTTTAATCCAGACACACGCGCGTGCGGCTGAACGATACCCACGCGCATGCTTGAATTTCTTGAGCGAACCCTTGAGTATACGGATGTTACGATGGACTAGTCCGGCCTTCATGCAAGCCATGTTGCCGAGTATCGTCGACAATTCCGTTCTATACTTCAGCCATATCGGTCGCATGCACAGTGGGTCAGTACCAGCAGGGAGAACGCTCAGGCCATGGCGCTGGAATTGCGACACGAGGTCCAACATTGTCAACAGGAAATCTCGATTGGGGCAGACATGATTGTGGGAACCGGAAGCAGTACATATGGCCACGACTCGCCACTGCCATGGCTATCCAGCGTCATGCACGGATTGCTACATATGCTCGCCCAGCTGGTACCTTGAGCGGCACTGCTTGTGTTCGCTCATGGTCAGAACCTTCTCGCTTCGCCACGCGTTTGCAGCTGCTCGAGCCTTTCGGTCATACAAGTACGCGGTACTTGACTGAGACTCGCACTGCCGCGCTCGCCAACGTGGCCGCGACCACCTTCCATACTTTGCCGCGTGCTTCGTACGTCTCGACAGTCTACTGTACGAAGTCGAGAATTTCGGACTCTTAGACGACCGTCGCAACCGCGGTGAGCTGTTTTGACGTTCAGACTGTGAAGGATTGAAGGGCTTGTTGCTCGTGATAAGACTGTTACGCACCCACAAACCTCATCACAGGCGTGTACAGTGAATATTATCTGTCAGGCGTGTGTAGAGAATGACGAGTGTTCTCTGTCAGAGTGGGAGACCAGATGCACGCTGTGTTGTACTAGCGACCCAGCTTGCGGGATTCCGTTCGACATTTACATCAATCCTGCGCGTGGTGCAGATAGCAGCTGGACGATGCAGGCTGGGCGTGGGAGGTTGGAGATTGATGGGGCGCAGTGAGAGAGAGACAGAAATTGTTGACAAGTTGGTGGGCGCAGTCAGTCCTGGCTGATGCTCCAGTCGCTGCTCGTGTGGCTACGCCAAGCCCATAGCGATGTCATGGGCTCTGGGCAAAAGGAGCGACGACCATGGAGACCGCTATGAATTCGCCGAACGCTCTGAACGCCCCTGCTCGTCCCGCCTCCCCAGCACACAACTTGACCCACCAAAGCTAGCTGGAATTTCGAGATTCAGGCGCAATAACAATCGCAATGACCGCTTGGCCAGTCCCTTCCGATCACAAGAGTCAGCATACCGCCTCCCCTAACACCAGAGCAGCAAAATCATCATGATGGAATAAAGCTCACCTCCAGGCACTCTGAAAGTTCTTCGAGCAGTACTAAATCATGAAGCGTCAGGACTCCTACGTCCACTCAAACAAACGCGCTAAAGCCGCCACTGACCTTCTTCTGAGGGCAATCGGTCTTGCACTTCGCTTTCTCTGATGCGAAGCAATTCCCATCGCCCTGCACCTCCGTGTCAGTACCCCTTGGAGAAGTCCGGCTTCATGCAGGTAGGGGAGGGTTTGGACGCACCGCCCAAGACGCAGCATAGCAGAAGTATGATCTTATGATGATGGGAGACTCCACCGTCGGGTAGGTCTGGATTGGGTTCGGGGCGGGCAAGGCGATTGCGTCGGGCTCGGGGACGGCTACGGGATCAGGGTTGGGTGCGGGATCGGCGGATATGAGAGACGTGAGGAGGGCGAGGGTGAGGGTGATGGTGCGGGTCTGCATTTTGTTTGCGGAGTGTGGATGTGGAGCGAAGGTTTTGGGAATGGTGACAGGATGAAAGGCACGCGGGGTATAGACGAAGGCCGGCGCGGTTCTTATAGGTGTGCACTTGCGTTGCCGAGTGGCGAAGTGTGCACACCAGACTAGTCTCACAACACAACCATTTTAGATGCGCTGACACAGGGTTATAGCTTGCTAGATCTCACATCCGAAGTTCCAACGTCGACACCTTTCTGAGACACAAACCTTCGCTCGCGCCGGAACCGAGGATGGGTGCGGGATCGGCGGATGTCAGAGACATGAGCAGGGGCGAGGGTAAGGGTGAGAGTGAGGGTGAAAGTCTGCATTCTGTTCGCGGAGTATAGGTAGAGAGATGAGGATCTAGGGACAGTACCACGACTAGGGGGGGGTGAGGCACGGACAAAGACAGGCGTAAGTGAGAGAGTTGTTATTGACGTGCACTTAGATTACCTAATGGCGAAAACTATGGTTGCTCAAGGGTGATAGAGCACGCCTTTAGCACGTCTGCGTAGTAACCTTGCAGACGCAACTTGGCAGACGGACTAAGCAGACATTACTCATGTTTGCCACTCTCTGTTTGGTCTAGTGCTAACATCGCGTTAATATCGCGTTGCAGTCTGACGCGTGTGTTGTAAGACGCGTCTTCTAGTGTCAATACTTTCAGCTTCAGTAGGTGTTTCTTATTATTGACTGCACCAACATGGCCAATCGCCTAGGGAAACTCTAGCGGCTAGTTAGTCGGTAGAGCCATGATTAATGAGCATATATAGTAAGAAGACTATCAACTAGGCATGAGATGAGGTTGAATACCATTCACTTACTCAGCAGCGCTAGGCCTATTTAAGCGTGTGCAAGGCCTTGTACACGCACAGACCGCGCGCACGGACAACTTAACCTTTTCGGTCTGCGAAGTGCGTCTGCAAGGTTACTACGCAGACGTGCTAAAGGTCCCTACTAAAGAGACGACCACGACACAACTCAGCATCCCCATCTCAAAGAAGGAAAAAAAAGAGAAAAAGCGAAGCAATGCCATGAGGCAAACGTCAAGACTCACGTCCAAGCACTATGCAGTCTCTTTCCCAGACACTCTGTAGCCGCCGCATCGGCAGACTCCGCTCACCACTGCCCCAGGAAGCTAGGGAGTATTCACATCCGAGACCTCTGCTGCACCTGTTCTCCACCCCTCCTTCTCGTCCCCCACCGGCAGATGCAGGAATCCTAGAGAGCGGTATCATTCCCACATGCCCTTCTACTGCAGTGCTCACAAAGCTCTAGGCAGTCGACTGGCGACGGAGCTGAGGCCGAGAGCGAGGGCTGGGAGCGTGGGGTAGCCTCAGTGTGCGATTGTCTCGAGAGCTTCCTAGGCGTGCGTCGACTGACGACGGGGTGAGTCTTGTCAGACTTCCTGTTTCAGGAAAATTTTTCTCCTCTCTCGAGTGCCAAAGAGCTCGGCTGGATTAGGATGGGGATCTGCCGCGGGCCTTGGGGGCATTTGTTGAGCGGCATCGGTCAGAAAGCGTGCATGACCCTTGATCCGCTCTTTCAGTGGAGAGAAGGACGGTCGGCTTGGACGACTGGGCGGAGAGTTCGCGCCGGTTCTGGCGTATGGATCGGAGCTGTGGTCGATAGGTCTTGTACCCAAGCCAGCCCGTGTGTAGCGACCCCACGCTCACTCTACAGCTGAAAGAGCCACCAGAAGTTGCTGGAATCAAGACTCCCCGCTCTTTTGACAGCGTCACTCGCAACTGCTATGGATGTTGTTAATCACAAGAGCCGATCCATCCACTGCTCATGAATATTTTTATCTCCAATCCGGGAAGATCCACGCAGCGGAGATCCGGACCGCGGACTAGCGGCTAGGCTTTGTATAGATCCCACCACTACTGTACCACGATGCAGTGAGTCTCGGTGCTCTGTGCGAAACCAGATATATGATCTGAGTCTCAGTGCTCTGTGCAACCGACCACCTGATGACGAAGTGTGGACGAGATCACGCCCGGCTGGTATTGGTGATTTGGCGAGGATTCTTGAATATGCTCAATCTGGATGCTAAACATCAACAACATCTCGGATAGAGTTGAGTTGCCGTTGGAGTCAGTACAAGATTGATCTGGATTACCGTCTACTTATCCTTCAGCTTCTCTTTCTCGACATTTCCGCTTACTCTCTCGACACCGTCTCTGCCGTCTCTGCCCCCTTCACCTTCCACTCCTGTCTTCTTCAGTACATTCTGCACCGCCTCTCTGACCTTGATCACGACGCCTCTGATTCGAATTACCAGAGGCGAAACCGGGACTTCCTCGATTAACACGAATCGCCTGACCAGCAAATTGAAGATACTTCCGAATCCCAGTGCGATGACTGTGCTGGTGAGTATGATGACATTGTACGGCATGCTGAAGTCTGGCGTGGGCAGCGGCAGCAGCAAGCTAGTGGTTCGGAGGTAGCTGACTTGCCTATCACCGTCTCCCTCACGAGGCAAGACGCGGATGACGGCAGCCGCCACGTCAAAACCTCTGTTCGCATCAGGCGGGTACTCGGTGTACCGTAAAATCGCTTTCTCGACATCGTAGCTCAGCTCCACTGTACTTTCTGCAGGGATCTCCAGGACGAGTTCGAGATGAGTGCCGCGCTCGCGGTCGATGGCGGGTGTGTAGTACATCTTCTCGATCTTGCCGTCGGAGACGGACAAGGTGTGCATGTGAGGGCGAAGGAACCAGGGAAGGGATTCGAGATAGACGATGCGTTGGGGGTGCGGGTGCGGGTTGACGAGGGTGGCGTGCACGCCGCCTCGCTCTTGGCCGTAGCCAGTGAGCTGTCTGCTGGCGTATAATGGAGGCTGGGAGAGGTCAGGCTGCGCTTGGATGACCTGTCGTGGGAGGCTGAGGTTAAAGTGTTGGTCCTCGTTGAGTCGATAGGATCGCGTGCCGGAGATGGAGACGGAGACATCGTTGGTAGCGTCCTCTGACATGACCTCGACAGTGCGTTCATCGGGTGTCTCGAGCGTGATGTCGGGATGGACGTCATCGCCAACGTGACAGCTCCCCTGGACTGGCTGACCAAAGATGCTGCTCAGCGACCAAGCCATCTCACCCTCCTTGTTCTTTGGATAGCAAGTGTCATGGGCATTGTAGTTCTTGGTCAGGTCGCACTCGATCTCCTCGATCGGTGGTGGCCGAGGGATGGGGCTGTCACGTGGTCGCATGCTTCGTTCAATGTCCAGCACGATGTCGATCGTCTGCTGGATCTCGAGCATGCACTCGGCGCCAGCGGTACAGACGGGGCGCACATCGATACTCATTGTCTGCCAATTCGCATCAAAGACTTTATGTCCGTCTAGCAAGCTGCTCAGTCCCGCCTTGCCTTTGCACGGGAGCAGCTTGAGGAATGGCGTCAGGTTCTCGGTGCAGACGACCTCATGAGGCAGTGTGCCGTGCAGAAGTTGTGTCGTGTTGTCGACGGTGCCTTCCGGCTCAAAGCTGAGGACGGGCCGAGTGGTCTTGGTGCCGTCGATGAAGTTCAAGCTGGCACAAAAGAGGCCGGACAAGCTGTTGACCAGGCCATTCCATCTCCGCTCCACCTCGTCCGCCCCCCGGTCCCGATCAATCCAGGCCCACAGCTCGACACCCGTCCCGCCTTCCCGTGTGCCATGCCGTGGTCGGCCGCCCCAGCTCTGCTCATCCCACCTGCCCACCGCGAAGCGAAGATGCAGCTCGGATGTGTGGCTGTGCTGCAATATCTGGCCCAGTGATCGTGGGAACAGTCGAAAGTGTTGCGCCTCGTAGTCGCTCAGCGCCGTGGTCGCGGTGAAGTTGAAGCCGGCGTAGAGGAAGCCGCCGGGGAGAGGCTTGAGGTGGAGGTGCTCATCGTACTCGGGCGATGCGGCGGCGAGGACGGCGGCGAGGACGGCGGCCGGGAGGAGCAACAAGGAGGCGAGCTTCATGGTGGATGGTCGGCGATCACGTGTCCGCAACGTCGTGCCTGCCTGAATCGTCCCAACGCGCCGTGATTTCATCTGACCGCCAAATGCGGAAGGTCTACCGAGACGGGCGTCGCGTGTGAGGCAGAGATGTATGACAAGCTGAGGTAATGCTGTCGGCTCCGTTCTGTCATCACGATACAACACCACATCTGCGCGCGGGTCATGGCGGGCGAAGGGGAGGCTGGACTGCCGTCGAACGTGACGGCACCACGCCCGATGCAGAAGCGGAAGCGGGAGACGACGGCAGGCAAGCAGCGTGCAGGAGGCCACAAGTCGGCGAGAACGAGCACTCCCAATGCCTACGCCCGGCGGACCCCTCCGCCGCGGGAGCCGGAGCCGAGGCCGATCTCGGAGGACGAAGAGCAGGCGCAGCAGGAAGGAGCGGCCCAGCTCAAGCGTCCCGGGGCAGGAGCGAGGATCAACCGCGAACGACAGCAAGCGGTGGAGAAGGAGCGACGGCGACGCGAAGAGCACGAGCGGCAGCAGGTCGGGCGTCAGTGGCAGGCACGCCCGGCCCAGCTGCAGGCCGTCGCCGAGCACTACAATGCCGTGCCCGAGCGGGGACGCGACTGGCGATCCACCGAGTCGCACATCAAGGGCCTCCGCAGTTTGAACAACTGGATCAAGAGCACACTGATCCAGAAGTTTTCCCCTCCCGACCTCCCCGCCCCCGCCGCCTCCGCCGCCTCCTCCTCCGCGCCCAACGGCATGTGCGTGCTGGATATGGCGTGCGGAAAGGGCGGGGACTTGGGCAAGTGGGAGAAGGCGCCGGTCGTGCCTGCCTTGTATGTGGGGTGTGACATCGCCGACGTCTCCATCGAGCAGGCACGACAGCGCCACGCCGACAACATGCGCCGCAACGGTGGCAGGCATCGCCGAGCGCCCGCTATGCACGCCGAGTTCTATGTGCACGACTCCTTCGGCCAGCCCCTCGCCAACATCCCAATCATCAGACAAGTCGGCTTCAATCCCAGCGCTGGACCGGGCCCGCACGCCATACAGGGCGGCATGATGACTGGCGGCTTCGATGTCGTCAGCATCATGTTCGCACTGCACTATTCCTTCGAAAGTGAGCCGCTGGCCCGAGGCATGCTCAAGAACGTCAGCGGCGCACTCAAGAAAGGCGGCAAGTTCATCGGCGTGATGCCCAACTCGGACGTGATTACGGCCAACGTCAAGAAGCTCCTGACGGCAGAGCAGCCTGGACAGACACCGGCGAACAAACCAAAGACGCCGGAAACCAACGGCGCAACGCACAACGACGACGACGACGACGAGGATGATTGGGACCCTGAGAAGCCATCGGAAGCACAGAACGGTGGCGACTGGGATCCCGAGAAGCCGTCAGAACCGCAGCACAAGACTAACGGGACAGCCAACGATGACGAGGACGACGACTGGGATCCCGAAAAGCCCTCGGAGCCCACCGCGGTGTCCTCGGCCCCCGACGCCGACCCACCAGCCCAGCCAAACGGCACACCTGCCGCCGCAGCACCCACCTCAGCAGCACCCGCAAATCCCTCCGCCCCACCCCTTGAATGGGGCAACAACATCTACTCCGTCCGCTTCCCCCGCCACCAACCCCTGACCCAAAAGCCCCTCCCCCGCGACGGCATCTTCCGGCCCCCCTACGGCTGGAAGTACCACTACTCCCTCGAAGAAGCGGTCAACGCGCCCGAATACGTGGTCCCGTGGGAGGGCTTCCGTGCGTTAGCGGAGGACTATGGATTAGAGCTTTTGTACCGCAAGGGATTTCGCGAGGTGTTTGAGGACGAGAGTGGCGATCCTGAGTTGGGCATGTTGGCGGAAAGGATGCGGGTGATGAGTCGGAACCGGGCGGAGGGAAAGGGCGGGTTGTTGGTCAGTGAGGAGGAGATGGAGGCGGCGGGGTTCTATCATGCGTTTTGTTTCTACAAGATTTAAGGGGTGGTTTATGTCTTTGTTGAGGGGGGGGGAGTGGGCAATCGACGGGAGAGAAGTGTCGATGGTGAGATCGGGCTTCTGCGATCTCTGGTGAAAGGAGTTCGCACTTGCAGGTATAGATAGCACTCAGGTACGCAGCATGATCGAGTGGCGCTGGTGCGCTTGCTCGTGGATCAGTTGTCGTCCATATCTGTATATATAGTACAAAAGCGGCCACTGCATCAGCAGCAAGCAGGGCCTCATGTCGAACTTTCTCTCTGACAAGTCTTTGCTGTCAGCCAGTCCGGGAGCTGTGGAGTGTAGATCCCTCTCTGTATGCCTTTCTTTTCCTCTGCAACAGCACTTGGGTGAAGCAGGTCTCCCCCGAAGCCGTGAACGCGACGCTATGCAAATGTACACTCACAATCCCACCATCACCAGCACCCTCCTCCTCTGCCCGCCACCCAAAAATGCTATGCCTCCAGTCTCTACCAGGCAGAACCAGCGCTCCCTCCTCACCGACCCCAGCCCCTCCTAAGCAGCCATCCTCCCCTCCGCCACACCACTCCCCTGCGCCGGCGGCGGCGGCGGCATCTCCAACCGCGTGCTCTCCGCCATGACCCGCTGGAACCCGATCCCGACGCCCTCGATCACGGCCAGCAAAATCGCACACCCAATCGCGCCGTTCCGGATCGCCTTCGGGCCTCCCCGGACCGCCAGCGCGCCGCCCGTGAAGAAGCCCGCGATGATGGCATTCCACGGGTCCTCCTTCTGGCGCACGCCCTTGACCGCGCAGTCAAAGGTGCTGAATAGGCCGCCCCAGACGCCGAAGTTGCCGCCGAGCACGGGCGCCCGCGCTTTGATGGCCGTGAGGGCTGGAGAGAAAACCGGGGTGTCAGTATCGCTTGCAGATGGGTAATGTAGTGTGGTGGTGGGGCTGGGATTCTTTTTTTGGGAGGGGAGGGGAGGCGTACCGCCTATTCTTCGCTCGCCGTAGGGGCTGTTCCGGAAGCCTTTGACGCCGTGCCAGACTGCTCCGCCTATGGCCTGGTGAGGGAGGGAGGGTTAGTATCGCGTTGTCTGCTGCTGGGCTATTTTTTTCTCTTCTTTTTTGGGGTTCTGCTTTGGGGACGTACACCCATGCAGAATGCGCCTCCGAAATCTGAGAGCGCGACCCATGGACATGGGTCTCGTGTGTGATCCAGGCCGTGTCGGTCTCCCATTGCGCCGGTGGTGGAGGAGCGGGGATCGTGGGCCGGAGTGGGTCGTTGTCAGAGCGGTGGCAGTGCTGGTGAGTCGGGGCGGAGGACGGGAAGTTCGCTAAGCGGGGTGGAAATGGTGGATGCGATGTGGGAGGGTTTCCTTTGGTTGTGAAAGATTGAAGATGATGGAATCTTCACCGCTCGGGAATACCCGCGTCCCGCCGGCTTCAATCGCTGACTACTTGAATCATGTAGTGTGAGTGAATCCCGCAGCTCACCACATGCATCTCCCGTAGACACTCCTCCTCATGTCGCGGTTGGCGCAGTCCAAGTCGTCGCCCGTCGCCGCCGCCAAACGCGACGGGCGCATGGGTCCCAGCGGTGCACAAGACGGTGAGATGCCCCTTCGTACCTTCAAACCCCTGCAACTGACTGACGCCTCCAACAGAAGTATGTCCGGTGTGCAAGTCCTCCCGCTACATGAACCCTAACCTCCGCTTCCTGGTCAACCCAGAATGCTATCACAAGATGTGCGAGTCCTGCGTCGACCGCATCTTCTCCCACGGTCCCGCCCAGTGCCCCATCCCCGGCTGCACCAGAACATTGCGAAAGCACCGATTTCGAGAGCAGACATTCGAGGACATACGGGTGGAGAGGGAGGTCGATATACGCAAACGAGTGGCAGCAGTCTTCAACAAGCGGGAAGACGAGTTCGAAGAGCTGCGAGACTACAACGACTACCTCAACCAAGTCGAAGACATCACCTTCAACCTCGTCAACGGCATCGACCTAGACGAAACCAACCGGCGCTTTGACGACTACGAACGCGCCCACGCCGCCGAAATCAAACAGAACGAACGTCTCGCCAAGCAAGAGAAAATGTCCTTCTCCCAGCAGCAAAAAGCCGAGCGCCAACTCGCCCGCCAACGCCGCGAAGCCGCCCGTCGCGAAGAGGAGGCTGAGAAGCGCGAAGTCGAAGAGGCCCGTCGCGAGATGCTGAACCGCCTCGCTTCCGGGCAGGACCCAGAGAAAGTCGAGCGACAGGGCCAAGTGCAGCTCAAGAAACGCCTCGATCGCCAGGCCGCGGCGACGCGGCAGCAGGAACTCCGCGCCGCGGACGAGGCGGCGGGGCGGAACGGCGCGCCGGTGATCAAGGGGTTGAAGGCGCGAGTGGTGATGGGGAAGGAGGTGGAGAGGGCGGTGGATCCGTTTGGGGGTTTGAGGATGGAGAGGAGATATTTTAGGTTGGGGGAGGAGTACTGGTGGAGTGGCGTGCAGGAGACGAAGAAGGACGTGCGGCACATGGCGGGGGGGTATGATGTCAGGGGTTACACGGAGAGGGCGCTGGTCGCTGCGTTTTCTGGGCTGGGGGTTTTTGTGGCGGATGAGGTGGAAGAGAGGGAGAGGGAAAGGGGCGTTGTGTATGGAGGGGAGCTTGCGACTGTGAGGGCAGAGGTGGGGTTGAAGGATTCGGGGATGGCTGATGCGCGATGATGAGGATTGTGGGTTGACGATGCATGCGAATGATCTGATGACGATGTCGTGGTGGGATGACTTTGGGTTCTGAATTCATAGCGATGGTGGTTTTTGGAACGGACTCAAATAAAGCGTCGCGTGGGTGGATTTGCGATTGGCATTGGCATCGGTACGAAATACCCAAGTTCTGGACCTCGACGATCGAACCCGCAAAACGCCAGAGCACCATCGCTCAAAGCCCTCGAGTCGCTACTTTGCCACTAACGGCACTTCAGAAGGCGCTGCCTTCGCCATCCCACACGATGCCACCCACTCGCCCATGAGTAACCTCACAAAGCTGTCCGAACCTCCCCGCTAGCACCACGACAAAGACATGTGCCGTCAAGGACCCCAAGCTCCTCCTCACGTCCCACCTCAAGATCCCGACGTCCAGCGCCGCGAGCCCAAGCAACGGATACAATATCCACGCATTCGGCGCGAAGGGCGCACAAGGCCGTGTCAGTACCAGCATCTTGAAGACGAAGAGCGTGGCGCGGAATGCTGAGATCGTACTTGGATCGTGAGCCATGCGCGCTAGTCGATTCAGGATCGGACGATTCGGTGGTGGCGGGAGCATGAGGCGAGGACTTTGTTGACGCTCTGGCGTGGCGGGTGTGGATGGAGGTTGGAGGTCGATTTCGCGAGGTGGGCGGATGGAGAGCGTGGTGTCGTAGGGGACTGGACTTGAAAGACGGGGGTGGGAGGGTGACCATCGATCTTTCTCGTTCGGGGGCGAGACTGCGGCTCTGCGGCTGGCGCTGCGGAGACGGTCTCTGATGGGGCTGCGCGAGCGTGCGACGGTAATCATGTGTTCGCTCGGGCTGCGTGGAAGAGAGGAGAGACCGGGGCGGGAGACGGAGACGATTCCTGAGGGCCTTCGTCCACGATGCGATGGTCGATGAATGGGTGAGTCGAGACTCGAGACTCGTGGGCCGCCAGCGTCTTCTACACTGCCCCCACTGCCACCGAGCTCGGCGAGGTTACCACCACCGCGTATGCTCTCCAGAATGTCTCCTGTACTGGGCCGCTCATCAGAATCGACGCTGAGGAGGCGTCTGAGAAATCTATATAGCTTCTCGGGTAGGTCTGGTCGTGCTCGGGTCTCGTCGTTGAAGCCTGGCCATTGCGTGATCTCCACTCTTAATTCGTCCAGATCTTCCGTCTCTTCGTTGATGTCGTCGGCATTACTGTAGGGCAGTCGGCCAAAGCACATAAAGTACACGATCATGCCAAGACTGAAGATATCGCTCTTGATGCTGAAGTTGCCGAAGGTGCCGTTTGGTGTCTCCCTTCTCAGGACTTCGGGCGCGCAATATGATATGGTGCCTGTCGCGCCTGTGGAGCCTCGCTTCGCCCCTGCTGCCTGCACTTCTCCAAAGTCAGAGATTAGGACTCGTGTCTTACTTCCGTCGCGCTGGAGGAGGCAATTTGAAGGCTTGAGGTCTCGATGTATGTAGCCTTTGCTATGTAGATGATGAAGACCAGATGTGATGTCGCGGAAGAAGGAGAAAATCTCGTCGAATGTGAGTCGACTTGGCCCTCTCATACTTCTTGGTACCTCGGCATCGCCCTTGGACTTGCGACGTAGACGCTGCTTCAGCTTCTCCGCCGTGGTAGCTTCTTCTTTGGGGCCAAGAACATAGCTGTGCAAGTCGCCACCATTGCAGTATTCTTGCAAGATCCACAGACACGGTATGCTCGGTCCGAAGCGATTGGGCTGATGGTCCTCAAGCCAGACCCAATGGTACTGCACCAAACTCTTGTGCGGGATCTTCTGCAATAGCTTCACCTCTACCAACACCTTCTCCAGCCAGCTGTGATTGTTGCCGACCGGAATGCGCTTGCAAGCGAACTGTCCGAGGGAGACACGATCCATAATGTGCTCGACCAGCAAGACAACACCGGTTCCACCTTTGCCCAGCAAGCCTTGCTCGACGAAAAACTGCTTAAAGAACCCTGGACTAAAAGCTGAGCTGCTGATGCCTTCTGGTGCTGTCGTTGCCGGTGTAGATCCCACAACTTCAGTTTCCTGCGACGGCGCAGAGGCTACGGATCCGCTGACGTTCCTTGATCGACCTGATTTCAAGGCGGCAGGTACCAGTCTCCCCGAACCAGGCGTCGCAGCTCCTGAGCCATTGGGAGTAGCTCTTTGGCTTGCAGCCAGCATATTGAAGTAGTTGGGATCCACGAACTCTCTGCTTGACGACCCACCATCCCAGCTACGTCCAGGTCTTCCACGTTCGCCATCGTGGTGGCTCCGATCGAAGCTCTCGCCCCGGCCGGATGTAGTGTACTCATCATGGTATGGTCGATGGCAGTATGGACACTCGGTCAAGTCCAGCAAGTGCTCTGTCCCGTCATCGTCCAGGACTTGCAGTGATCTTGAAGCTTCGTCGTACACGACCACAGAGTTGCCGCGGCGGAGAACAATCGCCTGTCTTTCGCAGTTGTAAGGAACCAGCGACATCTGCCTGTCCCATGGCGGTGTTGCATCAGCCATGACATGGTCGAGATGAGATCAGTACGATGCGGCTTCATGAAGTTGCAGCTGACACGCAAGCTTGTAGATGTATCTTGGCGGGACCTTGTTTGCTTGACGCACAGTCACGATCTCGTGTCACACCACCATTGTCAGTATCATGGTGTTGTCATTTTTTCTACCTAGATGTGGTGATGGTCTGTCTGACAGCTGATGTACACAATCCAGACGTCGGATATTTCCACTTGATCTTACTGAGCGGAAGGTTCGAAATGGCGCCACCTGCTGTGGGTAGAGCATGAGTCATAGTCCTGAACCATCTGCCCAGTCCCGATCATCCAGTACAGTCAATCTATCTGCCTCGTTCATGAGACATACATTTACAATCGTCCCTATCCTTCCTAGAGCGTCGCCATGTATATCAATCCCGCCCCAACGCATCCCGTATACAAGGTATGCCGGGAGAGCGCTGTAACGCTCAAGGATATGGCAAGCTGCTTGCTTCTGATTACTAAATAGCTAACCACAGAGTGAACGGGTTAAGTAACTCTAGCTAATCTATGCATTGACCTCTAGCTTATGCAACGCAGGGAAGTTAGTAGCAGGTTAGCAATTCGCAAGCTGGCTAGCTAATTAAATGACACAGTAAGATAGCAAGACAAGCTTGCCAATCACATGGGTACATCCACGAAATCCATTTTCTTACAGAAGCAGCCATGCAGCAGTGATCACACTTGCAAGTCCAGCTACAGCATGAGTTCCGGACCGACCTGCTCCACTGGTGGTGGCATCGATGGCGGCCAGCTTCATCTCCGGCACATAGCTCGCTGGTGTCGTGCTATTGATAGTGCCGTTCCAGCAGTATCGGTCGAAGCACGTATTGCAGATCTCCGGCACGGCGGTCCCGGTCCTGTTCAGACTACGCGACAGGATCGCGCATCCGACACAGGCGGGCCAATCGCTGTCGAGGGTGCCGTTGCCTTGGGTCGCGCCCTCATAACCATTCGCAACGATGTAGTCACGCTGAGCATCGTCATATGACAGATCGTATGTGCTGACGTTGGAATTGTAGACGTATGGTGCGTTGGGGAGGTAAACCAGAAGTGGAGGTGCACTGCCGGTGAAGTTGCTAGCATCGCAGCCGAAGAAAGTGGGGTGGTTGTTGAGTCCTAGGTTGATGAACGTGTTGGTGTCTGGAATGCTTGGGAAAGCCTGGGATATATCAGCATGCCGTCGATCGGTCACTAGTTCCTCGTTGCAGACTTACTGTGCCGTTCTCGATAGTCGCCAGGCTGCGGCGATACGTGTACATCAGTGAGGCACCGTCCGGCCACCCAGTCGCAGAGTCATTGCCTGGGTAAGAATCCGTGGTGTCGGCTGAAGAATCAACAGCAAAGATGACGTCGACCTCCCGCTGGGGCTGGATGAGAGGATAAAGTGGGATGTTCTGGTTGTCTTCACCACCATCAACAAGGGTAAGCTGCTCAGATACAGCGTATGGATTCGTGTCGTTGTTGTAACCATAGAATGGATTCACCCAGTATGCGATGTCGTAGTTATCTTCGCCGATTTGCGCGAGCACACTCGTCAGCGCAGACTGCAGGGCCGAGGAAAGTAGACCGGTGGTGTTAGTGCCATTCACGGTTGAAAGTATGGAGTTGAAGAGTGTGCTGCTCGTTCCTAAAGAAGAAGTCACCTTAGCTTCACACAGATCATGCAGGAGCTCCACGACTTTCATATGCCGATCCTCGACTTACCATAGACAAACCCAACATTGTCATAGCCAGTCACACACGCGCTCTTGTTGTCAACTCGACCATTACTGAAATTGGTACCAACGTATTTCATCGGAGCAAAGCCATGGATGGTCGGGTCCCAGCTGCCCATTTCCCACGGATCGAAGGTGAAGACCGTTGTATTTGTTGATACTGCAACAGCACCAGGCTTCCGACTGTCGGCAACGATGATCGGAAGAGGCACACTGCCGCTCGTGAAGAAGTCTTGCGACGCGATTGACGACCAAGTGTAGGCGGGCCCGCCTTCTGTGGCGTTCACAAGCTGGTAGGACAAAGCACGTCCCCAATAGTCCGTAATCGTGGTGTTGAAGCCGGCATCGTTCTTGTCGTCTACGGAGTCGAGCAGACTAGAGTAATACCCGATGCTGTCGAGAAGTTGGATGCTATCACTGTCTGGTCCTTCGAAAATGCTGTTGCCGAGCTGCCACAGGTTGCCAGAGCTTTCAGCGCTCGTGTCCTGCGCCAGGATCTGATCGACCGAGGTGAAGTTGTTGGTGTAAAGCGAGCCAACCAGCCAGCTTCCGCCACTCAAGCCTGAGAGGTATGTTGCTGCCTGTAGCAGTCCGCCTAGCTGTCCAGTGTTCGTCGAGTTTGTGGTTCGGTCGTCAAATGCCTCAAGCACTCCTGCTCCGTTGAGCATGGCTCTGTAGCCACCGCCCGAGACTGCAATGCCGATGTTCGGGAGCGCAGACACATTGTTCTGGTGATCACTGATGTAACTGTCGGTGTCCAGGCCACTGATATTCATCCTCGAGAGCAGGGTCTTCATGGGCACAAGCGTAGCGTTCCGCCGCACTTCCAGCCATGCCGTCTCGTTGTCCGATAGACTTGTTGCTGCTCTGATCGATGGTGCACTTGACGGACATTCATTCACCTGAGGCGTATATCCGTGTGGCTGGTTTGCCGGTAAGGCGCGGCGCCCAAGACCATACGGCATAAGAAAACGTGCTGTCGACAGTCAGCCTGAAGTCACCATAGCCAATCGCTTAAACCTGTACCGTCTACTGTAAATAGCAGAGCAGCCGAAGCTAGACCCGTAAAAACTGTTTGGTATTTCATACTGCAGCGGCTGCCAGTTGATCCAAGGAAGTGGGCCTATCCTCTACTGCAAAAATTGTCACTCGGACGATCTAGGAGGTCGCACATGGTGGCGGTATGGCTTGCCAGTATACAGAGATGTTTCACTGCTGCGCCCACCTGCTCATCATCATCAGGATCTCGACAGATGACGTGAAGTGGTCTTGGCTTCAGGCACCAACCCTGTATCGGCAACCCATTACTCGACACACACTCTATAGCGCTGGAAGGCCGTTGACAGGGTTTGCTGATTGGCTTGCGACCATTCTTCCCCGCCTCACGCTCCGAATCGCGCACGCTGCTGCCAATAATAACATGAATTCGGTACGCCACACGGCGTTAAGCAGTCTGAAAAGCCGCTTGCGCAATCTAAGTTTGTACATGGCTGTGCGACACGGGGCAAAAGATGCCCACTCCGTGACACGACAGATATATGCTCAAGCTCAGCCGCGAGGCTCCATCGCTCAGCTGTATCACCGATCGACTCGTCCACATGTTTGGCTCCTTGTCGATGCGATCCCCTGGCAGGTCATGCAGCCGGATGTCTACTATCTACAATTCCACGTTCCTCTTACCCTTCACGCTGCGCCTACTAACAGAGCTCCTCTTTGGAACAGGGTTGTTGTCGTATGTGTATGGGCCAAAGTCTGGTGTCCCACCTAGAGTGCCGAAAATGTCTCCTGCATGGACATTAGCTAGGCATCTGACAATACTGCTGCCTGGATGTAGCTTACCGACGTAATTTGTGGCATTAACGCCTTGCGCGAAGGTAGCGTTCCACCCGTCTAAAATGCCCTCCACGACCTTGACGCCGGCAAGGTAGATATTCTGAATCGCAATCTCAAAGCCGCCTTGATCCGCCCAGAACAGGTTCGTTGTAGCTGCTTCGCCAGCAAACGGCCGATCCATGCTTTGCACAAACTTGGTGTCAGTAAAGGTTCAAGCTTACCAGGCATCATGGAGTACTCACTCGGACGCGGTCCTCATGACAATGATACGCGCGAAGTCCACGAGCTTTTGGGTAGCGGCGCGGAGGAGAGCTTCAAGCGTCGCATTGTCCTCTTGAGCAGTCGTGCAGTAGACGCCAGAGCCGTTGGTTACCAGAGTAGTGTAATTCCCAAAAGCTTCAGACAAGAGTTTGCCGGAGTAGTAGACATCTGAAGTAGCCACATCGCACTCGACAACCGATGGCGGCTGAGCTCCTGCGGTGTAGAGCGAGCAGTTGGCATAATTTGCTCGATATGCCACTGCTGCCGAGCTGTCGTTCAACGAAGCCTGCCGCGCAAGTGCGGCGGCCATATGCTGAAGGTTCTGGTTCACTTCAAAGACCTCTGTGCCATAGATCGACTGTGGGTATTCTGATGGTGATATAGCACCCTGAGGAATATATCCCGTTGTGAAGTTCGCTGGTATCTCAAACTGACTGAACTCGTACTGCAGCGCAACTTGTACAGCGTACCGCGCAAATGTCACAGAGCCCAGGGTCGCAACCTCGGGATTGACACCAGCAATACCGCCAATGAAGAAGTATGTGCTGGTCAAGTCGAACCTGGGCGATCGCACCAAGGAAGCAACAGTTGTGGCAGCGTTGATCTCGCTCTCGCCGGTGATCAATTGGCAGATGTCTCCGTCAGCCGTGCAGTGCGCATCGGGAAACAGAGGTGAGAAGCCAGGGACTGTCACATTTATGGCTAGAATGTCGAACTCAGGTATTCCCCACCAGATCTCTCCTTCTGGATCGAACATGCTGATGATGAAGACTTTTGGCTTGATGGTATATTCCAAACTCCTTTCTCCCCACGACGCTTGCGTAGCCGGGACCAGAGAAGCGAAGGCATTTCCGGTGAGGAGGCTGGCCGCAACTGTGAAGGCACGCATCTTGTCAGCTTGGCAGACCGAGTCAACGAAGGGAAGGAGGCCAGAAATTTCCAGCCAACCTGATAGGACTAGGCGAAGAATATGAAGCTGCCCGTAAATCGAGCCATGATATACCAATGCATGCCACCTGCGCTACCGCCACGAGCTAACGTGCAGGCTGTGGAGTCCATAGTAGCGGAGTACACCGATCTCGCAGATAGCGCACATAGTACATACTGTGCGCAGGTACCGCACGCGAGGACGTTGATAGTGGCGGCGAAAGTGTATGAGCCAGATTTGATGATCAGCTCAATGGCTGCATTGATAAGGCTGTGTATTCTTATCAGCGGCTTCCTCCGACAACTTCCACAACTTCCTTTTTGGGTTGCCTTGCTCGCCGCGGAAGCCATGTTTACACCCTCCTCTCCCAGCAAGGGTTGGAGGACAATATGGCGAACACCATCAGAGGGCAGAGCTCGCGACCATGTACAAGGCTCGAGAGATGCCTTTTGAATGCGGGAAAGGAGCCGAGTCAGAAACACCGCACAGCACAAAAGGAGTACACACTGGCACCAACTTGGACAGGACACGGAGTAGGACTCGAACATGGGGCACGAGGGCTCATTCAACGTCGAAGCCGTGTCGGCCTTGTCACCGCTGCGAAGGTGCAGATTGGCTCGAGCATCAGCATGAGTGTGTGGTCCTCAAAGCTGGACGGCTACCAGAAACGCCTGTTTCTGGGAGTCTTACTCACAACTCGTGTCGCGCAGCAAAGCTCGAGCGCATCTTGGAGCTCATGGGAACCAAGACGATGCCGAGGGTTTGCAGGCGCTTCGCGCTGTTGACGGGCAAACGCTCGCAGTACACAAGAGTGCACCATCAGACCGAGTGAAACATATGAAGATCCTGTTGATTGCATATTCTCCCGAACGCACTGAAATCGCCGCGTCTGATCCCGTCCAGGACGCCTCTCATCCCGTTCAAATGATGCATGCCCACCAGGAAGAGTCGCCTCTCGTTCGAGTGCTGCATGACAGGCTCTTATCCTGGGCGATCAATTGTAGCTTTTGACTGATCAATCGGAGCAATAGTCATCATCCCCCAAAGCACTTGCGATAGACGCTCTAGTCTGCCCCACTCTCACATGCAAGCTCCCGCGTGTCGATCGCGCCTGCCGTTTGTACAAGCTTCAGCATCTGCAAAGACAGTTGACCGTCCATAGCATCACATTACATTTCGCAACCTTCACTCGACATTCATATCATACAGTGTTTCGGCAAGGAGCACACCGCCGCGAACTCCTCACTGAGAGCTTTCGCTTCGGCGCAGAGTTCGAGACAGTCCGAGACGTGCACGTAAGTCTTGGATGCACAACGAAAATTCTAGTGACTTCCTACTGACAACAGAAGGACGTCTTTGCTGCGTACACTTCCAGCCTCCCACCGCCGTGAGCTCCTCAGCACAGCATCACACCAAGATGGCGCCGAAGAGAGCCGGCAACCCGCCTTGCCGCTGGTTCCAGATCGGCAAATGCCAGAAAGGCAATGACTGCAACTACGCACATGAGCGTGACCCCAACTTCAAGAAAAAGGCTTGTCAGCACTTTGCTTTCGGCAAATGTCATCATGGCAAAGACTGCAGATTTTCCCACGAGCAGGAAGACATCGATTTTCTTAAGGCCACATCTGGTGGCGATTCCGGCGAAGGTAAAGGTGCCACATCGGAGAAGCTGTTTAAAGAATGGCGCAATTACATCCCGGCGGGCGGTGAGGTCAGACCCCTTGGTCAAGCAATGACCCCTTTCTGCAAAGGCGCGGCTGATCTCGTCAGCGGCGAAGCTGGTCAAATGCAAGAGACAATCACGCTACTTGCCAGTCAGGGCGGGCTACAGCGTGTTCTGGAGCTCACTGGCAAGGCGTTCGATGAAATGAGTGAGCAGCAGCTTCGTCGCGTCCTGGATGACCAGATCCTCCCGTTCCTCAGGACTATCACACACAAGAACGTGCTTGGTTCAGTCATCTTGGCGCCGCGTGTCATGACCATTTACAATATCTTGTACGGCGGCGACGGTGAGCAAGTCGTCAAGCTGTTCGGTGCTGTAGGTACCAGGTTGCAGGCTTTGGTACTGCACGAGCCGGACAACCAAGGTGCGGTCAATATTGAAGGTATTGCGACGATTGAGACGTGCCTGACCGCATTTGCGAAGCTGGTGGAGGTGAACACAGAGGCACAGATTCACGACGGTCTCAAGCTCGTGGCTGAGACGCTTGCACTGCTGTTCGAAGACGGTGCGGGCAAGGCTGTGGCTTTCGCTCTCAAGCCAGCGCAGAGACACCTGAGGCGTATCGAGCAGCGCTTGGGTCTTGGTCGAGCCCTTCCGAAAGTAGTAGCCAATGCTGCTGGGTCTCCTGGCGTGCGTGCTGTCTTCAGTCTTTCTCGCGAACGCCCCGGCGAGCTCTCTGATGAAGGTCCACGCCATGACAACGATAAAGTCGACATACGAGACATCAGCATCCTGCCTACTCTAGAGGAGATCCAAAGCTCTCGCAACGAGTACCTCCCCTCTGCTGATCCCCGGGATTGGCATTTGGGTGGGCTCGACGGGCTGCTCGACCGTCACTTCCGCTTGCTACGTGAGGACACTATCGGGCAGCTTCGAGATACTGCTAAGTTTGAGCTGGAAAGGCTACAGGATCCTGATGCATATTTCCAGGGTGGTCAACGCAGCCGTCAAGGCGCCCGCAATTTCGTCTATGAGAACGTGCTCATCAACGACGTGACATTTAGCTCATACGCCGGCATGGAGTTTGTGCTCAGCTTCGATCAGCCTAGAGCGCTACGCAACACGAACACGAGCACGCGCCGCGACTGGTGGCAGTATTCTAAGCGTCTTGGACACGAGGCTCTCATCTGCTTGCTCAGCTCCGCCGGCTCTGCCACTTTCCTGTTGGTCTTACCAGAACCCCAAAAGTCACTCAGAGAAGACAAGGACGGTTCTCAGCCTCTGCATAAGCAGTACGACTTGTGGTCGAATCCAGAACGCGCCCACATCATTGCTAAGCCCGTGAAAGGCATCGACATTGAGCCGTTGCTGAACCAGCTACAAAACCGTGGAGCCGAGCAACTTTCTGTTGTAGAGTTTCCTGGAGTCCTGCTTCCAGCTTTCAAGCCCACACTCGAGGCACTGCAACAAATGAGTGAGACCCTCGACGTCCCCTTCGCGGACATCCTAGCACCAACCTCCACGCTGGCGAATCCGGACCGTGACATCGATGTCCTTCAACCAGAATATACGACCAGACCTGGCTTCCGTTTTGATCTATCAAGCGTTATCAAAAGCGGGTTCCAATTGCATCATTCGCCTGGTCAAGATGAGACCGCAGTGTCGATTGGACTAATCGAAGCGTCGACATTGGACCCCGGCCAAGCCCGCGCCGTCGTCTCTTCGCTCTCTCGTTCCTTGGCGCTCATTCAAGGTCCCCCAGGCACCGGCAAGTCGTACACTGGTGTGCAGCTTATCAAGATCCTGCTTAAGAACAAGCAAGCTGGAAATCTTGGACCGATCGTTACAGTCTGCTTCACCAACCATGCACTCGATGCTAGCCTTGAACGTCTTCTGGACGAAGGTGTGGAGCAGATTGTGCGCATTGGCGGCAGTTCGAGATCGTCGAGACTGGCTGATGTCAATCTAAGGGCTGTCGCTCAGAAGCTTGACTTGACGAAGACAGAGAAGAGCGAGCGATGGAAGCTGAAGAAAAAGGCAAATGAAGAGGCACGAGAGATCAACGCCGTCATCGGATCCATGAGCCGTCTTGGAACGCAAGAAACCTTGAAGGACCTGCTTCGGAGACAATATCCAGATCATCACGCGCAGCTATTCTCTGGCGTAGATGAAGAGGGCTTTGAACTCGTTGGCTATGGTCGCGAGAATATCATTGAGCGTTGGCTCAGAGCAGCTCCGCGGGTCCACAGTAGGCCTCGTAACATCGATGCGCTACAGAATGAACATGTCAACCTCATGACGGCTCAAGAGCGCAGGCTCATACACGAATACTGGTACGCGGAAATTGGCCGAGATCTGGAGCGCAGGCTGAATACTGCTCTACGGTCGTACAACGAGGTCAAGACCAGGCTTGATGATATCAGAACTGATCTGGATCTGCGTGTTCTTCGTCAAGCCAACATCATCGGTATCACCACTAGCGGCTTGGCACGCAATCTTCAACTGCTCCGTCGGATTGATGCCAAGGTGCTGGTCTGCGAAGAAGCCGGCGAGGTTCTCGAGAGTCATCTGCTTACGGCTTTGTTGCCAAGTGTGCAGCACGCTATTTTGATTGGCGATCACCAGCAATTGCGTCCTCGCGTACAAAACTACGATCTCTCCACCGAGAGCAAGAATGGTCAGCAATACGCTCTCGACGTTTCCTTGTTCGAGCGCTTGGTGCAACCCCAAGACAATCTAGTTTCGCCTCTACCGTTTTCTACCCTTGAGGTTCAGAGGAGGATGCATCCAAGTATCTCTCAGCTGATTCGGAATACGATATACCCTGGTTTGCAAGATGCGGCTTCGGTTGCGCACTACCCAAGAGTGGTCGGCATGAAGCGTCGGCTCTTCTGGTACCACCACGAGCAACCTGAGAGACAAGGCGACGAGGCTGGTACATCTCACACTAATGACTACGAGGTCGCGATGGTTGCGGCTTTGGTGAAGCACCTTGTCAACCAAGGTGTTTACAAGACCGAGGAGATTGCTGTCCTGACGCCATACCTTGGCCAGCTTCGCGAGATACGCAAGAGGCTTGCTGGTAGCTTCCAGATCCTTCTCAATGATCGTGATGTTGATGACATGGACAAGGAAGGCATCGTTGAACAGGAGGCCACTTCCCCAGAGGCTACGCAGCGTCGGACTCCCGTAGCTCGCGGGACTCTGGTTCAAGCGTTACGTCTAGCGACAGTCGACAACTTTCAAGGTGAGGAAGCCAAGGTTGTGGTGATATCTCTCGTTCGCAGCAACAAGCACAATAGACCCGGCTTCCTCAAGACCGCGAACCGTATCAATGTCCTACTCTCCCGCGCACAGCACGGCATGTTTGTGGTTGGGAATGCCAGAACTACGGAGAGTGTAAAGATGTGGGCAGACGTCTTGCAGATCTTCATGGACGACGGCAACTTCGGAACGGCGCTGGAGCTCTGCTGTCCAAGGCATAAGGACACGCCCATTGTCATTCATGAGCCGGTAGATTTCGTCCGCCTCGCTCCAGAGGCTGGATGCGACTTGCCGTGCGATAAACAGCTTTCTTGCGGCCACGCATGCGTTAGCAAGTGTCACTCAGAGATGCTCCACGACGCAGTCTTCTGCATGAAGCAATGTCAGAGGTCTAAGCCTGGCTGTAAGCATATTTGTCCGTTGCCTTGCGGTAGCCCTTGCCATAAGCAGTGCATGGTAGTGGTCGAGGACGTCAAGGTTCAGCTTCAGTGCGGCCACGAGAAGACGTCGCTGTTCTGCTACCAGGATCAGGACTCTTCAAAAGTTGCCTGTGAAGTGCCTGTCGAGCGCACGGTGCCAGGTTGTGGGCACAAGGTCACTGAGCAATGCCACGTAGATGTCAATAGCGACGAGTATCGCTGCACGGCTACTTGCGGTGCAAACTTGCCGTGCGGGCATGCCTGTTCCAGGCCTTGCAAACGATGCAACAAGCGCAAGGCTGGTATCGTCGCGGATATCGATCATGGCGACTGTAAGCAGCCATGTCAGCGCAACTACACGACCTGTAAGCACAGCTGCCAGGCTCCATGCCACGGCGACGAGCCATGCCCGCTCTGTCATGCCAAGTGCGAAGTCCGATGTGCACACGCGGCCTGTGACAAGGACTGCTACGAACCTTGTGCTCCATGTGCCGAGCCAGTTTGCAGCTCTCATTGCTCGCACTCTCGATGTCGCATGCCTTGTGCAGCCCCCTGCGATTGGCTACCTTGCTCGAAGAGGTGCGAGAATGTCCTGGCTTGTGGCTGCCAGTGTCCTGGAGTTTGTGGCGAACGGTGCCCTGATGCTTCTTTCTGCCAGCTTCATGCCAGATCCGAGATCAAGAACATGCAGGTGGATTTCATCATGTTTGAACAATATTCCGAGATCGACCTGGACGACGACCCATGCATCTTCACTTCTTGCGGCCATATTGTTACGTGCAGCTCCCTTGACGGTTATATGGAGATGTCAAAACTCTACAAGTCCAATTCGAGGGGCGAGATTGTCGCGGTGAAGACAGCATCGGCGCCATTTGAGGCCGAGGGCCCAGAAGACGAAGAGAGTACGGGTGGTCTCAAGACTAGTCTGAAGACTTGCCCTCACTGCCGCGGGCCGCTTCGTGACATCAGCCGTTACGGTCGCATCGTGAGGCGGGCGCTACTTGACGACAGCGTGAAGAAATTTACAGCTTTGTCGACAAGGAGACACTCAACGTTGGAGGCGCAATTGGCAACTAGTCAAGGCCGCCTCTTCAGCAGTCTCGATGCGCTGAGGAAGCCAAGGCAAGATATTGTCTTGGACGGCACGGCTCAAGATCAGATCAAGGCGGTGAGGCGTCTGAAGACGGGCAATAGATACAACCAGCTTCTGGACATTCGCAACAAGATCAACAGGTTTGCCGACTCCGTAGATGCCGAACAGCAGCCCTTCAAGATGGTTCAAGCCATGGTCGAGACGGCCAGGCGCGCGGAGCCAGATGCCGAGATTGCCGAATTCCAGATTTCGAGCGGCGAAGTATCGTTGCGTGAGCACCTCAAAGCGATGGCTTTGCTGCTGCGCGCAGATATTGTTCTTCTTTCGGACGTGATCCAGGTGCACGAGAAGACAGCAGCTGGACTAGGGCGAGGTAACTTGGCCGCCAGATTTCCAACTCATCGTGATCTCTGCGAACAGCTCGCAAAAGAGGCCCATGAATCTAAGGACCTGCGCGAAGAGGCTGAGGGTCACTTATTCTACGCCAGATTCGCTGCCATGGAGATCAGCAACCATCCCACTTCCACAGCTGAGTCCGAAGCTCATGTAGAGGGTCTGAAAGAAGCTGCTGCCGCTCACCTGGTCATCGCGGACAAGATTTGTGATCTGTTCGATGCGGACGCCGAAGTCAACCCAACCAAAGGTCTTCCGGAGGAGATTGCGGAGGTGAAGAGGATGCTGGATCAAGGTTTGTCAAGCAGTGAGATGCGAATGGTGGTAATGGCAATGGCTGCAGAGTTCGGGTCGGCCACCGGACATTGGTATAGGTGCGAGAATGGGCATGCCTTCTCTGTGGGCGAATGTGGTCGTCCGATGCAGGAGGCCAGATGCCACGCATGCGGCGCTGGAATTGGAGGCCGATCGCATGTGCCGTCCGCCGGTGTGCAAGAGGGTCTGGGTGAACGCTTCGCGAACTTGAACTTTTGATGAGTGGCCGATCCAGCAACACCCTGAATCGTATGATGCGGCCAATACCTATGTCGCGCCCCTCAACACCGGTAGTGTACCCGTCAACGCACGGCTTCTACCAACATCCCCGCTGGCATCCTAAACACCCTACGAGACAGTGTTTTCCTCGATCAGGTCACTGGTTCAATGGATGATCTGCTTCGTCTAACGGCCAACTGCTTCACAAAGTGGTTGACTGCTCCTGAATATGGTTGACCGCCTGCTTTCACGAATGCGGGCGTTGTCAAGCAGCGGAGTGCTCCCTAACTTTTTCAGTCGGCAGGTTCAATCACAGAGTACTGAGGCATTCGCGTAGGTAGTCGTGCGGGTGTTCCTGAGGTGTGCCCGACTAGCTAGTGAGACGTTGAGAATGTCATCAGCTGGGCTGTCCAGCAAGTGCCAAGCCGTGTTGTACCCGGCCTCACCGCTCCACCTAGTCGTGCAAGGGAAGCCCTGCTATGGCGTTTGGGGCGAACTGGCTCGGAGCTTGCGGACCATTTCGGACATTGGCGTCGCCACGCAGAAGAATCCTCCAGAACGAGCAACGAAATCTCTCTCAAGGAGGACGATGTTGGTGCGGACTTGGACGCTGCCCACGGTCTTGGATTAGTCATTCCACGGGTCAATTAGCTGGCCAGCCAGCCACTTGGTAGGAGACTCGAACACACGGTGTAACACGATGCAGTGAGAAATTGCAGGCAGTCGACAGCAGGTCATCCGTCAATACCACATTGTCGACATTGAGCGGCTTGGTACTGTTCTTCAGACGGCACTGGTACGTGCCCTCGTCGAGGGCGCTGCTTTCTGCCGCGGCGGATTCGCATTATCGTCCTCCTCTTCATCCTCGTTACTCATACCAACTTGACGACCGGGAGACTTGCGGCCGTGCCGCCTGCACAACGTCACTCCATCCCCGCCGTTCGGTCGGCGGCAAGACCTCGCCAATTATCCAAGAATTGACGGCCCGTCTCCGGCTGAATTGAAAGTCGTCAGGCGGGCATCGCCGGCGTGGCCTGCCGGGTTCTGCTCGGCCCTCGCTCTCTGCCTCTTCTCCTCCATCTCCTTTGCCTGCACTCCTGCTGCTGCTTGGCGCCGCTCTTGCTCGGCTGCTTTCACACGGCCATGGTCGAGGCCAAACTCCACACCATGTTCTTCCATCCATCTCTGGTATAGCGTGCGTGCGGTCCGCCCATACTCTGCGCGTGGGTTAAGGCAGTGCAGGGGAATACCTCTCTGCCCCGTGGCAACCGACACATCGCCAAAGCAGTGCCGAAAAATGGTGGATTGTGAGGATACGTTACGAGTTGGACGTTCTAGGATCGACTGATATAGCTTCTGCATGGTATGCGATGCCACAGTGCAAGTCGCGCAGCGAGCGCATGGCGTGATACGAGATAAGGTATGAGCGGATCGAAGCCAGAGGATCTTACTTTTGCTCAGATGTATCAAGCTCAGCCGCTGGCACCTCATGACTCTCAAGTTCATAACGGCCAATACACACATCACCTGAACCCAATTCGTTTCGCTGTCGGCCATGCCCGTCCATTTCTGGTCGCACTTCATTCCGCCCATCAACCTCGTAGCGCGTAGAGTCGTGCCGAGGGGGGTCGAGCTTCTGAAACAGCAATGGCGAGTCCTGCTCGAGCCCTGTCTTTTCATCGTCTTTTGATTTCAAGGGTGGCCCATCTGCGGACTCGGCTTGCGCACGCCGTCTCCTCTTCAGCACGAACAGTGCCACAATTAAGAGCAGTGCAACAAAGACAATGACACCAACCACAATTCCAGCTATGGCACCGCTGCTCAAGCCGTGTCGCTTTTGCTGGGTGGTCGTCGTCGTGAATCCAGGCGGCTCTATCGCCTCGATGTGAGAACTTGTCGAATCTGTTGCTTGAGCCACCGAGAAATTCGATCGATCGTAGTCGGCAATGACATACGCTTCCTGGAGGAAAGTCCGTCCTAATGTATACTGGGACGAATTTTGAGCTTGTTTCAACGGGAAATATCGCATTTGCTGGTCTGCGATTGGCTGAGTGACGTTCAGGTCAAAGGCTGCGTACGGGAGCCTAATGCCCACGGTCTCACTGCCTGAACCAGTAGAGGCGAGCGTGAAGGTGAACGTGGGGTTCTGAGCCAGAAGCTTGTTGTGAACGAACTCATCAACGAGGTAGAGCTCCATCGTTGCATTCCACGTCAGGTTGAAGGCGGCCTCGAACTCTTCACAGACGTTGACGGGCAACCAGAGGTGGCTCACCATCGAGTCCAGGAAGATGTACACGCTCTCAGTCAAGAGTGCAGAGCTGCCGATCGTGTCGTACGTGATTGACTGCAGCTGCACGACCAGATCTCGAGATAGGTCCTGTCCGAATGGAACGTCACTCAGGATAGTGTTGTTACTGAATCGTGCCTTGTCATATCCTCCGAGAGTCACACTGCCAGGGGTCTCGTTGTAATATGCGCCGGCCGTATATCCCCAGGTGGAGCTAGGCACCAAGCTTTCATTGCGCAGTCTGCCAAGTAGGCTTGGTATGGGGTCATTGAAGTTGCTGATGTTGAAGTTCAGAGGACTTAGTGGCAAGCTTCCCAACCAGTAATTATTTGTGGCGAAGCCAGCAATCAGCTGATCATCCAATGTCGGTGTATCGGATCCGGTGGAGGTTTCTGTGATCAGGCTGACGGTATCGAAGCCATAGTAGGCATTTCCCGTCAGACCAAGCAATCCTTCCTCGAATGTGTTCAGTTGGTAGAGGCCGTTGTTCGCCAGGCGTTCGGTTGACCAAGTGCTTGATTGATTGCGGACGAAGACATTGCCGCGCGCATTCGAACAGTTTGAAAGCGTTGGATTTGCCTCCGAGCAGCCTTCTTCAAGCACGACCTGGCAATTGCATTCAAGATCAGACGCCACGTCGATTCACTGCTCGCCAGTCGCACTCACCCATATCACGGAGCCAGCACTGGCAGAAGTACCTGGCAACAAACGCAACGTTCTCTCCGGTGTGCCGACTTGCAAAGCGAACGTAGACCATGAACCGTCGTCGCCCTCGCTGCGGTCGGAAGCTGTCAGCTTCAAGCTCCCTGTACAATTGTTGCAGAATGCTCACAAGAGTCCAGTGGGTTTCAGGGCCAACGGCGCGCTCTGCACGGTGGCATTGGAATTGCAAGTGACGAGTCGCAGGGTCAACAAGACTGCTGCGACGGTGAGCAACATAGTCTCACAGGCGCGTGGCCTCGCCACTGTCTGGACCAACAGGGGTGTAGAGGAAAGTGTGAAGATGGCTCTGCATAATGAGAACGAGTAGGGGAGTAGGGCACACGACTAAGGCCCATAGGCTGAAGGCTAGACCTGATCCTACTCGCGCCAGATCGGCAGGATTCAACCAATACTGTCAGGCTTCACTGCAGCCACCGACTTATAATTGGACCAGCATTCTCGAAGGAGTGCATTGCATATTGGACGTGCGCTTGTGCAACTCGCCTATTGGTAGCAGGGAGGGCTTCATGCGTGTAGCCTTGCTCAGCCCCGGCAGAGCTGAACGTCCTTCCGAAAAGGTACCGCATCGGCCGTTGAGGCTCGCATTAGTGCTGTGGATTCAAGGCCCTTTGTGTATTATTGAGTATTGACACTGCTGCTATGGCGTCGGTGGGCTGGAACGGCCAGTGCAAAAGGTGCGTACGCGCCAGTCCTCCACATCTTGGAAAATGGGACATGATATCTGCGTTGGTCTATCCGTCGTCAATCCGTCGTCAGACGCCGTCTATCTGACGACATAGCAGCATCGGTGATTGCAGCCGGTCGGACGTGGCCAGGATGACTACTTCAACGAACTTGGTATTGGCGCAGGTCCTGATTCTTCTGATGGTGTTCTGTCAGATTGGTACTTCTGCTGGCTCGGGCGGTGAGCTTTATGGCAACTCCACGTCTTCCCGGCTGAACTCAACGACGAAGTCATTGGCAAGCAGTAGCACCTTTCCCGCAGCAGACACTCCGGGTACTCTGGCTATACCTACGATTTCCGCGTACTCATTGTAGGCTTTGTGTATTGCTCTGCCCTGGGAGATCTGCTCATGCTGACCTGCTGCCTGCCACTTTTTAGTCATTGGTATCAAGCATATACTCCGCATATTATAGGCACGGTATACGTTACCATCAGCGGCAACGTGACCAAGACTGCTACATCAACAAATCTGACGGCAGTGGCTGAGAACACTCAAGTGCTGGGCCCCAATGGCACTCTCCAGGTCCTCACAAGAACAGACACCGACGCGGCCGGGACTGTGACGGCTCCCATATATCTTGCAGGGAATACGGCACCCGCCACGTACCTGTAAGCGGGGATGGAATCTCTCGGTCGATGCCTCGCAGGTCTGACTTTCTATAGAACCTACCCTACGCCGTTGACGACAGTAGATCGATCGATTTATTGGGACGTGGCAAGCGCAACGAACGCATCCGGATCACAATGCTGCATTTACACCACGACATCATCAGCAACGCCTGGTCCAGCATACTTCCCGGCATTGTCGTACACCACCGATCAGAATGACCCGTCGGGCTGGCTGTACCTGCTCAATACCAACCTTGGGGTCCAAACCGGATACTCGAATATCTCGCAACTGTTTCCCTCAGCGACTATCGCATCCGTTTACGGCACTTGCCTGCACAATTATTGCCCGGAGTCAACGGCCGGGGCTGCCTCGGCGGTGGACCCGGAAGTCGCTCTTCTGACCACCACAACGTACAGTGTGTCGGCTAGTGCCAGCCTGACTCCTGCGAGCAGTCTGTCCAGTACTTCGCCGACGGCCCAAGCAACCACACAGCTGCCATCTTCGACAGAAAGTCCTTCGAAGCCGACAGGCTCGACCCAAAGCAGCGCCACTGCGCTGGCCGACAGTGCGGCGGCCTCAGGCGCGAGGACGGAAAGCAGTCGAGTGCCAAGCTCCTCGCAGGAGGTCAATCCGCCCGCGAGCTCGAGCTCAAGCTCGCAGGATGACCAAGTGCAGTCTGCTTCACAAGCAGTGAACCCGCCTGCAAGCTCGAGCCCAAGTTCTCAGCATGACCAAGTGCAACCTTCCTCGCAGGCTGCCGCTCCAGACGCGACCACCGCGGCAGAGGCGCAAAGCTCGTTGCAAGCTTCCACGTCGGCTGGTGGTCTCGTAAGCTCAAGCTATCATGTCACCATCACGATCGGCACTGGCTTCCAATCAACGGACAGTACGGACCGGCCACCATCAACGACGATTGCTTCACCGTCAGATTCGCGCACAGCAGTCACGGTGAATCCAGTCGTCGTATCGTCAGAGCCGTCGTCCAGTGATTCTTCTCCTGGGGAGACTGGCGCCTCAGCTGAAGCAGGTGGCAGCGAGATCGTGGTCGGTGCTGCAACTCTATCACCAATAACCAGCCAAGGAAGCAGTCAAACTGTGGTCGGTGCTGCAACCCTATCACCAATAACCAGCCAGAGCAGCAGTCAAATTGTGGTTGCTTCTGCAACCTTGTCACCAATAACCAGCCAAGGAAGCAGTCAAATTGTGGTGGCTTCTGCAACACTGTCTGCAGTATCAGGTGGAGCATACGCCATATCCGGCCAGACACTGTCGCCAGGCTCTTCCGTCACGCTGGGAAGCGGCTCTTCTACCACAGTCGTTGCCCTGCAGACGTCTGCATCAAATACAATTCTCGTCGTTGGCAGTTCGACATCTACCCTTAACGCCCCAGCAACAACAGGCGTAGGTTATGTCATAGACGGCCAGACATTGTTGCCAGGATCTTCCGTCACGCTGGGAAGCGGCTCTTCTACCACAGTCGTTGCCCTGCAGACGTCTGCATCAAATACAATTCTCATCGTTGGCAGTTCGAAATCTACCCTTAACGCCCCAGCAACAACAGGCGTAGGTTATGTCATAGACGGCCAGACACTGTTGCCAGGATCTTCCCTCACGCTAGGAAGCGGCTCTTCTACCACAGTCGTTGCCCTGCAAACGTCCGGATCAAATACTGTACTAGTGGTGGGTACTTCGACTTCTACACTTAGTCCGCCAGCAACAGGCACGGCGTATGTCATATCCGGGCAGACTCTGGCTTTAGGGTCATCAATAACGCTGGGCAGCGGCTCAGCTACCACAGTCGTCGCGCTCGAGACCTTAGGCTCCCGGACTTTGCTAGTCGTGGGCACCTCGACTTCGACGCTGCAGTCGCCTGCCGACTCCACTGCAGGGGGCGCTGGTATTGCTAGCTACATCTGGGGCGCGCTGGGGGCTGCGAGCTCAGCTTCCGCAACTGCGAGCGGCGCAGCAGGCGACAATGCGGAGTCCACGAGCTCGCGTACGAGTGGCGCGCTACCATCTTCGCCGCAGCCTTCCAGCATGCCATCAGCGACCTCGGGGGCCTTGGGAGCAGCAGAGGGTGGCGTCGTGCCGATCATGACAATCGCGCTCGCCTTGCTTCTGTGGCAGCTCTAGATCGCACCACTAGACGCGCGTAGACATTGCCAGCGGCCACAAGGCGTACGGAACCTCTCGGAGATGGATGGCTGACCGAGATTGTGGCTGCATCAACCTTCTCACCAAGGTAATGTGAAAAAACTGCCCCAAGCCACGCCAGCGGGCTTATGATGTACATATATAAGGTATCCGCCCTCGAGAGGTGAGGTGAAGTTGGAACTTCGGGCTGCCTCTCTGCCGCTTGTTTCAGTCAGAGTCAGCATCATAGCAACAGGGAAGCACGGCAGCGAGCACGTAAGAGTCGCGTGAGACGTGGCACCTATCTAATAATGAATGATCCCTTGATAACTTTCAAGCCTTCCTTACGTGCGGACCCCAGTCACCCTCGACGTTGGTTGCGTCTAGCACTACCAGTGCATACTCATCTGCATCTGGCCTTCCCACGCCCCTCTGCTCGTGAAAGACTCAAGCCCACGAATCCGCAGGATACCGTCGGCATAGTCCAATGGCACAGCGCTAGTGTTGCATTGCTGGTGTCCAATGTGCATCGACATATTCTTTGGCAGGCCAGAAGCGCCAACGATTGTCACGTTCGCTAGTCCCGGACTGGCAGAGTAAGTGCCGTTCACGGTAGTGCTCAGCGTGCCTGATGCATAGTTGAACTGCATTTGATGGTCAGAGCGATGTCAGCTAGAGCGGTTTCACGTCCAACTTACCTTGACCAACTTGGTCTCTGGTGGCACCAAGCTCTCGCCGTCGTCCAGATACAGACTGCCGCTCGCCTCGCCGTTCTTGTCCAGTGCTACCAGCAGGCTGAACGGAGAATTCCTGACCTCGCTTGTCGTATATCTGGGCTCTTGCAGCGGCAATATGGATCCTCCCCGGACGTGTACATTGATGTGCTCCAATGGCGCATTCAACGTCTTGTTCTCATAAGGCTCAACGTCCACGGCTTGCAGACTATACCAATCGTACCAGATGGTGCCATCCGAAACTCCAGGAAAAACACCGTTGACAGTATCAACATTCGGCACCAAGACTGGCGTGATCAGCAAGGACGGACCAAGCATGAATTGCGTGAAGGTGCCGGCGAGAGTTGCGTCTTCCGGGAACTCCCAAGCTAGCGCTCGCATGATTGTGTCGCCTTGGGTGTGAGCATAGTAGAACAAAGTGTACATGTAGTTCAACAGACTGTACCGGACAGCCATTGCCCGTCGTGAGGCTTCAGCAACAGAAGATCAGATGTAAGCTTCCTGTGAGATTGCCCCCTTCACATTATGGTTACGGTAGAACGGGAAGAAGGCGCTGAGCTCCATCCAGCGCGAACACAGTTCGAAGTCGGTGTTGTCCGAGAACCCGCAAGTATCAGCACCGAACATGGGTAGTCCCGACATCATGAAAGTCAATGCTTGAGAAATGGAGAGGAACATGCTACCGAACGTGGATGTGTTGTCTCCTCCCCAGTGACCAGTCGTCTTTCCAGAGCTCGCAAAGGTGGAGCGGCCAATAGTGAAGGGGCGTTTTCCGGGAAAAACTGAAAGCAGGGCGTTGTAGGTGGCATTCGAGATCTGCAGTCCGAACAGATTATGCATTGCATATTCAGTCGTGTTCGAGGGATCATTGTGCGTGGCATTGGGCGCAATTGCGCCTTTGACAAGCGCATGGCCAGCCTGAACATTATTGATCACATAGGGAGGATAGTTGAGATTCCTCACACCTGGTGTGGGGGTCGTCCGTCCTCGAGTGGTCGTAGTGGCCACTGGCAGCAGCGTGGTGGTTGCTAACACAGAAGCTTGAGAGGCAGACGCTGCAGAAGCCGAGGCGGCTTCCGTCGCGTTGGTGACATTAAAGCCTTCAGGATAGTGGTAATTCGCCTGGTAGGGATCGTTCGGCAGCAAGAATGGTGGATGGACTGGGTTCTCCGTGATACGGCCATTGCCACAAGAGCCGACACAGAAAGAGGAGGCTTCGCTAAGATCGATCCAGATGCCGTCGAAAGGAGTGTCGTTGTGCCATGCGACGAGCTCACTGGTCCACCATTCTTGTGACGACTCCAGCAGCCAGTCACCCCAGCTCGAGAAGCCAGGCCAGTTGTCTCCGTAATAGAAGCCATCGGTGGTAGGATCACGGATGAACGTTCCCAGATCCGCTGCACGAGTCCATGGCGCATAAGCGTCGCTTGCATTGTCTGGATTGGGGACATATGTGTTGGAGTCGACAATTGGAACGTAGTGTTGACCATTTGCATGTAAGCTGGCGACGAATTGCTGCATTTCTGACACCGGGAATGTGTTAGGGTCATTTGTGCTAGATCATGGAGTCAGCCCCGTCTCTGTCAGCACGAACAAAGGCCTCATCACTTACAAGTCTCGGTAAAGGTAATAAATGTCGATGTCGTTCCAGATGCACTCGAGAGGAATATCAGCATCTCTGTAGTTCTGAAAAACGTTGTACATAACGGAGATGTTCTGATATCCCCAACGGCACTGGTGAAAGCCAAACGCCCAGAACTGCTGCATGGCAGGCAGACCCACACAACCAGTTTGAAACTGTCGGATCGTCTCGAGTGCACTTGAGCGGCCGCTGTCATCTTGCCCACTCAAGACGTATAGATCGAAGCTGCCACCAAGAGTGCGGTACGTGATGTTGGAGTCACGCAGCAGCCATTCTTGACCGTGCGCTGAAGACTTGTTAGCACAAGCAGGCTGACATTAAGAGCTTGGGGAGGTCAGACCATTGCGTGCGTAGAGACCATGAGCAGTAGTGTTCGACCCATTGTGATAGATGGTTTGCTGGTAAAACGGATACGTCCCGTACACGTTGCCATCGACAGTGTTACCGGCGTCTACGGCGTAGAATGTTTGCGTGTAGTTGTTGCCCAAATGGAAGTCGTGGATATTCTCCGCAAGCCCATAAATATTATAATCCTGCGTGTCAAGGTCAGTAATGCGAATGATGGATCGATGAAGCCTCTACATACATCTACCATGTTGGTAGCGAGTTCCAGATACTGGTCTTCGAAGACAATGACATGTCCATAAGTGGAGAACAGCTCCTCGCCATCGCTGGCCCGTGTGACCGAGAATTGGAACGATGGGTCATTGCTCCAAGAAAAGGTCAACCCGCTCGTAGATGCGGTGGTCTTTCCGTCTGCGGTTGGAAGAGGCACGATGGTGGATGGCAAGATGTATTCGGTGGTGTTACTGTCGCTGAGATACTTGGGGTAGATCTTCACGCTCAGGCGGTCCTTGGTCTGGTACTCGACTTGGAGAGTCAGATCGTCAATGTCGTTGCCATACGCTTGGCAGTGAGCTCCAGCAATGGTCAAATCTGCAGTGGATCCCTGGGCAGTGTTGACCGCGTTACTAGCAAGGTAGCCAGGGCACTTCTGGGCATCAGGAGCCGCTGGATCGTAGATGGTTGGGGTGAGGCTTGGTGCTGCATCAATCTGCGGGCTGAGAGTTTGGATCACTCGCTCGGTGCTTGTTTGAGCTGTCGTGGTTCAGCCTAATATGTGTTTCACGTTGCTCGATGGGTACAAACCATTGACTGCAGCAAGACCTGCCGCTACAGTGCACAGAGCCCGCCTCAAAGCCATGTCGATTGCGGTCATTCAGCTCAACAACTCGCAAATGCATACCAGCGGCAGGCATGTTGACTATATGTACGCCTCTCAATACCCCTCAGCATGCATGCAGAATTCTCTCCACATCATACCCCGGGCATTGATGCCGGATGACGGGCTTAAGAAATGCTACATAGCAAGGGCAAAGCCGCGGATGGGTCAAGCATTCGACCATTGATGCCCTGCAGCCACAAGCCACACTCTCAGTTTGGTGCCCATGGAGAAGTCGGTGGTCGTCCAATCTGTATGCTGTGAGTCGGCCCGGAGGTGCGAAGGTGGTGGAGGATCAAGAGGAGATGGTATAGAGTTTGGAACGGCGCAGTGGTCGATGATCCCACACCGTGGCCTTGTGCTTTTCCTATCGGTCCGCCTGAAAGTGAGCAACGTTGGACCGCACCTCATCTTGTAGACGTGATGCACCTTTGGAGGAGCCATTGCTTCTGTGGAGCTGGTCGCCGGCCATATCGCCACGCTGCCCTACCTGTAGATTGTCATTCGCGTTGGCATCCCGTCAAGCAAACTCTAGCTCAATGCTGTGAATGCATGCACCTGTGAGGCGCAGGCGAGGCACGAACCTGCGTCCATGCAGACAGACATGACGCCTATGCCCGGAGACGCAACCACAGCTCAGTCCACAGGCTGATCGGCGGTCCACCCGTCAACACCAGATGCAACGATGCCAGGCCTTGGTTTCGCCGCCTCGTCGAAGACCGTCAAGCTGGCAAGCCGGGGGGCTATCGAGTACATGAAGGGCCGATGATCGATGAGGAGCAATCTGAATAATTCCGGTGCAGGCTCACCCTGCAAATTTGAAATAAGAGAGGCTCGGCGTGCTGTGTTTGGTCGCGATATCGAGGACTCCCTCAATCTTCACTGGGATAAAGCTAGCACAGGTGTTGGCGGAGGGTCCGATGCCGCTATGGCTTAGGACACTACCCAGCTAATCAACTCACCAAGTGATGCATGCTTGTACAAAGGCCCGACCTTGGACCGGACGATTCATGGAAGATCGTCATAACGGACAATCGTGGGGCCAATTCATCTTCGAAGACTCAGCTCTCGATGAGGCACATTACGCAGAATTTGGGTGTCGTGGAGAGTTTGTCAACATGGAACACAGTGATCGACTTCACTGTTGTCGAGGCGGCGCATCAGCACCCCCCCCCCCCCCCCCCCCCCCCCCCCCGGTCAGACTCCCAAGGCTCCGCATCCGCTCATCCTCCCTCAACGACACAACAGGCCCATTCCTGGTCTGCTGCGCCGCCGCCCAAAGCTTGTCAAGCGTGAAGTCTCCGAGTCTGCACGCCTTGGTGATACTGTTCACCAGCAGCTCGACTTTCACACGCAGATATCCTAAATCAGTAGGCTGTGCAATGGTGTCCGCAGAAACTCAGTCGCAATCCGAGACGAGATCATCGTCGTGATTGAAGCTATACCTTCATCTCATGGACGCGGGCTCGCGCGGCGAGCACGTATGGTGCTGTGTCTTGATTTTCAAGAAGCAAGACGTTTGTTCAGAGGCCGGTTCTGAGTGCAGTCGGGCCAGGAGATGTCAGGTCCCAGAGGCGATCTCAGAACCTCAGTCGACACCAGCGATGCCATGAGTCGATCATCGGGTGCCTGGTTGACATGGCTGACTACTGTTTGACAGGTCTGGTTGCTTGGGGACAAATTGACTGCTTACTGACACGGTTGATTGGACTCACGATGCAGTATAGCAATGAAAAGGTGTTCATCTGCTTGCCAGATTGCATAGTCCACATGCACACTGACGTTCGCCACACGATTCACGCTGCTCACATAGCATCAGGTGACTGATTGCACTTCTTTGTGAGGATTTCGTGGCTTAGCTAAGACTACGAAGCCCTCGTATACTCGACTTATGTAACGCCTACGATATACCAGTAACATTGCGCAGGAGGAGTATAGCTACGTCTTCAGATACCTACGGCAGCTGTAGCTCGCGAAACCACCTGCCCCCTCAGACCTGCTGAAATTCCACATTGATAGTCGTAACCGCGTCTTTGTTTGCAATGTATTCGAACGCCGTCGTCGTCAACCCGATGGTTTCTGGGTACCTGCCATGGGCAGCAAGTACTGCCGTGTCTGTTCCACAGTAGTCCACAATTCTGATCTGAACCGTATGCTGAGGAATGCAAGACCCCGAGACCGACGATGAAATACATCGCACGAGATACTGGCGACCGCACGAGGCCCCCTGATCGTCGAAGGTCAGTACGTCTCAGTCTCCGACAGAACGGGGCCTCCTATCGCGATTGCTTACGTTGTCCCAGATGCCTTCGCCAGCACAGCCGAAATAGTTGGAGCTTGGGAACTGGGTGGGATCGCCGCCGAAGCAGGTCGTTGGTTGGTAGGGCGGGTTATAATACCTCGCTGTGCCGACGTCGGCCACCGCAGTGCGTGTCAACACGGCGAACAGGAGGTAGAGAATGCTTTTGCTATCCATCAGCCATCCGGGCTCTACCGTACCGATCTCAATGTCTGTTTGGGACGTACTAAATTCTCGAGTGCAGCTTCGGTAAAGCCTTCGTCGTAGACGGCGAGAACTCTTGGGAGTGTGAGAAGAAGGCGGCCATGTCGACAGTATGTTGGAAGTGCTGAAAGTCTAGGCAGAAATAACGAAGTAAAGCTATCTTAGCGTGTACGCAGACTTGAGCAATCAGAGCCGTGCAACTCGAAGGACCTACGCATCATATACACGGCAGTGGAAGCAGGCGGCAACAGACTGCTTGTCCAAGTGCGCTATCCCGACTGATCTCAGAGGCTATCGATGACTATGAGACAAGTGCAGATCCTCCTCCGGCGCCGGCCGCAGTGGTTCAATGGTGGTCTCAGCAATCCCGACTTGAATCCGTGATAGATCCCGCGTTCCGGTTGGGATTTTGTTCTTGGTCTGTGGAAAGATCCAGGAAGGCCTTGTAATTTGCGGGGTGGAGTAAAAAAACGCTCCACATTAAGGCATCCTTTTGTAGCTATTCTGCGTCGTTTGAGAGTGCTTCATAAGTCTGGCGAATCAAGATATTGTATCTGCTACTTCCTCCCAACAAGGCTACCGCAGCCTTGGCTACTCTTGACATCGAACAGCATGGCATCTTGTCGTACGAGACATTCTTCCGGATTAGTAGGCAAAAGATCAATGTACGTAGCATTAGCCCATACCTTCTCTCCGAAACGGCATTACGTTGACCGGCGTTGTGTCTGTGAAGTGGAGCGGCGGAGCATGGAACTATATTTGAGATCATCTCGATCAATGACGCAGCGGAACTCGAGCGCTGAGTTCGTTGGGCGGGCCCACGATTTCCAGATACAAGTCTACCCGCGGAGTATGAAATGCTCCGAACCTCCAATAGCAGTACAGTAAGTAGTCGTTTCATCTCAACGGCGAGCTGCTCCCAGCAAACCCGCCGCGCTGGGTTCCCACTCGACTACTCGAGCTCATTGGTGGCGGGGGAGGAAGACTGAAGTCCGGGACACTGTCCAGCGTTTCACCCTGCATTTCCACCGCATCTTTCCAGATCAGCGCCTTGTCTGGCGAGCTCCATGGAGGCAATGGGAGCGGCGAAGAAGGCAGAGTTTCCATCCCAATCAATTCGAGTGTGTTGTCCTGCTTGTCTGGCGAGGACACTGGAAGGATTTCATTTGACTTCTGTAGTGATCTTGTGGAATTGTCATATTGGTTTGCAGGTCGCTGCGGGGAGCTTGGACCTATCGGCACTGACTGAGTGAAAACAGCTTGATGCCGCGGACTGCACGACGACATTTGAGTTGGCATGATAGTGCTGATCTGCGAGATGCGCATACCGTGTGAGTTGACACGAACACCGTGGTCAAGTCCTTCTCCGGGACCAAGTTCAGGCTTCCCAGCATCGTCATGTTGCTGCTGTGCGAGATGCTCGGTGATTACTGATGCCTGAAGACCTACAGATCGCCGCACTGGAGGCGAGGAAGGTATGCGTTTCTCTTCGATCGGCGCCTCAGCCGAATCTGCACTCTGAACAGCAAGCGCTCTGACGTCGGCATCTTTATGCTGCGAAGACGGCACCCGCTCTTCTCCTTTCGCGATCGCCTGCTGCTCATGCTGTTCGGCGGCTTGCGACGTGGGGCCTCTTTCCATAGCATCACTCAGCTCCTGCAACAGCTGCTGACTCGCTCTGACGACCTCTTCACCGCCAGTCTCTGCAGTCGTGGTGCTGACTTGCGGTCGCAAGACCTGCTGAAAGCGATTCTGTGTCGAATCACATCGTGCAGCATCTCGGTCGAGTGCTGAGTATACAGGATCATAAGTTTGTGGTAGCTCATAGTCCTGATCGTCTTCGTCGACGCGGCGATCTGAGCCCATGTCAAACTGTTGGCCTGTGTTGTTGAAGCTATCGGAAGACAGCGCATGCTTGTCCGGACTGACGCAAACGATGTGGCTGCTGCTGCCGTTAATGCCAGATGATGGAGTGGCTGGCTCACTGCGTGGCGAGTGGGCCTTCTTCTCGATGGTCCCAGAACGCTGCTTATCTTGCTGAGCCATACGCTCCTCGATGCCAGAAGGCTTCGATCTGAAGATAGTCTCGAGTTCCTTCTCGGCGGGCTCGATGTCATCGAGGTCCACGTCCTCGCCGTCGGAGTCTTGGATTGTGCTCACCCGCTTGAGCTGTCTTGGCTGGCGCGCACAAGGATTTGGCCCAGCGTCTCGGTTGATTGTGGCCACTGCCGCCATGAATACTTCCTTGGGTATGATCTGAGAGGGCTCATCTGCAAGCTGCAGTCGCTGTTGAATAGATTCCGGAGAAACCATAGCAATTTCCTCGGCACCTTCGACAAACGAAGAGTCCAAGATCGCGTCCTTCTGCCTGAGACTTGCTGGCGGTGGAGGCATAGCCTTGCTTTGAGAATTGATCGTAAGGCTATTTTGCGCTCCCGTGGTAGCCCTCCCAGGCTTTCTCCTGAGGCGAGGCCCAGCAATCGCAACTTCGTCCTTCGAGGGCCGCAGATCCTTTGCCCGACCACCGTCTGCATCCTCGCAGACTGTGGCTTCGCCTTTCGTAAATAACGCGACACTGTTTATAGGGCTGGGCACGTTCATGCTCCGCTCCTTGAGTGGCGACCTCTCGATGTCCTTGATTCGCTGACTTTTTTGAGTGGACAACTGATATTGGCTTACAGGACTCTGGGAAGACGGGATGATCTTCTCGAACCGTACGTTTTTCGGTGTTCTGAGGGTCTGCTGAGGTGGCAGGACGTCCGTCGGCGCATATCGAGATTGGTCTGAGTCAGCTTGATCCGGCTGGGACGAGCTGTTCTGCTGCACTTTCGACTGGGACGAATGCTTGGTATCGTAGACACTGTCGTCCTTCGTCCAGTCGGTCACATCCAGCTTCTGCGCCTCCCGTTCCTGCTGCTGCCTCCGGATGCGCGACATCGTCGTCAGCGCCTTATCCTGGTTCTCGAACTTCGGCAGTTGCCACCCTTGACTGTCGGTCTGCAGATGCCTTGGCTTCTTGTGCAAAGGACCACGACTGAGCATCTGAGTGTACGACTGCTGATCCGGTTCGCGCTCATCGAACAAGCCGCCGCGCTTCTTCTTGGCCGTGCTGCCTGATCCGGACTTCCTTGCCGTCTTCTGCTTCTTCGTAGGCCGACCATCCCCGAAGTCTGAGCAAGACTGTGACATCTGATCACCGTCATCCGACACCTCCGTCAACGAGGTGTCGGGCGTCCTGGCGAAATACTGGGTGCATGTTGACTGCGACTCGGTGAAAGCGGGCCGTTTCCTGGTAGAGCTGGCCGGCGTCCTCCTCCGCGCTGACTTCCTGCGGTGCGGGAATTTGGCCTGTTCTACGGGAGCGTCCAGAGGTTGATATGGCAGCCCCTTGTCCTCCGCCGGTGCTGTCGGAGCGCGAGGCATCATTGACATACGGTTGATGCTATGACGGCGAAGTTCCATAGTACGTGCATGTCGGAGGCTTGGACGCGTTGGAAGACGTGACGTGCCGAGGGATTGCCCTGGCTTGGCGCACGTCACGAAAATGAATCCGCGCCCCCCCCCCCGGCCCCGGCATCTTCCATTCTCTTCAGGGCACACGAGTCCCAAAACGGAAGGCACATCAGGCAGCAACATGTATGTCTTCGCTTCTGGCCAGACTGGGCCAGACTGAGCGTCCGCCGCCGACTATGCTCAATGGTCTCGTGAACAACGACAAAAGGTGCAAACAGCGGAGCAACAAACGACAGAAAATGGCCGGTGGCGAGTCTGCCACACCCACTCCCCCCACCGGTGCGTATGCAAAAGCGCCCGAGGTTGTCAAGACGCTGTACAAGAAATACCAGAAAGCCGACCAGTATGCCTTGGCAGGTCGACTTGATACAGTCGACTGCGCCAAGCCAAATGTCTTTGTGATGGCGCGCAAGGATGTGGAGCGGCCGAAGGATCTGAAGAAGATCTTTGAGGACTTTGTGGGCGAGGGCGGCGTGCCCGAGAACGTCGTAGATCCGCAGGAAGTGTACGAGGTCAAGCATGTGCCGGGTGAGTACTCGCGGTGCCGACAGCGATGCTGCTCTGCTGTCAAGCGCCTTCAGTGCATTCATATCTAAGTGGATTTTCCGAGGTAGGCCTCTTCATATATCCCAATCTCCTTCCGCCCTCAGTACAGATCGCCCTTTTGGATCGCCTGCTACACCGCGATCTGTCCAACCCAGTGCATCAGACCAACGTGCACCTCCACTACAACGTCCCATATCCATCCGCGCCCGATGGCTCACGGGACACATTCTTCTCACCCGAGGCATCCGACCTGCAGTACCCTCCCATTGCATCGCACTCCGCCATCGACACCCGGAGGCTCCTCGAAAAGAAGCTCCGCTGGATCACCCTGGGCGGCCAATACGACTGGACAGCAAAACGGTACCCACCCGGCGCACCACCAGACTTTCCAGCAGACCTCAAAACACTAATCGGCAAGATCTTCCCCATGGTACCCGAAGCCGCCATTTGCAACCTGTACTCCCCAGGCGACACCCTCGCCGTCCATCGCGACGTCAGCGAAGAATGCGCCCAACCACTCGTCTCCATCTCTCTTGGCTGCGACAGCATTTTCATCGCCGGCCTGGAAGACGAGCGCGATGACAAGACTGGTCGTATTCGCGTGGCGCCTGTAAAGCTACGCTCGGGCGATGCCGTGCTGATGTCTCGAGAAGCAAGATATGCATGGCATGGTGTACCGAAGATCATGGCTGGAACTTGTCCTGCCTTTCTGGCTGATTGGCCTGCGACAAAGACTCCAGCGCATCCGGATGGTGCGGTCCGGTATGCTGCATACAAGGGATGGATGAAGTCTCATCGTGTCAATCTGAATGTGCGGCAGATGTTTGCTGCGTCGGAGGAAGGAGGAGAAGGCGAGGTGGCTGTTACGGAGGAGTAGAAGAGTTCCAAGGACCGCTAATGCGCAGAGGCGAAGAGCCAGACTGACGTGCTGCGACTTTCGTGGGTGGATGCTTCTGGGAGCACATCAGGCATGCTCCTTGGGTCTCGGTGACGCTTGAGGCCACGAGAGAGGTATTCCGTGACCTCATTGCACTTGCAGTGGCATGCTGTCATATGAAGGATCTTCAAATTCTGGTTGGCAGGAAGACAAACCTGCTTGTTAGAGCATCGTTGTCGGGTCACCATCACAAGCGGTGACCGAGGGACGACTACGCACATGCGCCCGGGACATGGAGATAGAGAATAACTCCAGCGGAGCCGCAAAGAGTCGCGCTCGTCCAGCTGACTTCGGTCACAATGTGACGCTCCGCGACCATAAGTATCGGGTGACAACGGAGTATAACGATGAGCACTCATACAGCATCCCATCATCACCACACACACCACCTCCAATCACGCACCCATGCCGTGCTCCTTAACGCTGCCCGCAGCGACTCAGGAAAAGCCATCAGTGCCTGTCAATCACCCTTGGAGATAGCATTTCTGCCCTCGGCATTTGCCCGCCACTCCTGTTCCCGCGCAAAACCCTTCATTGTCGCAACTTTCCTGCGCGCCACCATGTCAGCAGTCTGCACCACCTCGGAATCCCCCGTCCCAAAGACCGATTGTGCTTGCAGACTGACCTTGTAATCGAAGTAGCACTCGGCGCCGTCCAGGGCGCCTTGACAGAAGGAGTCGGCAGTGCGCGTCGTCACTGGCTGGTCGCTCGCTGCCACTGGGAGGATGAGCATGAGGAGGGCGACGGCAAATGTACGTATGGTGGATGGCATTTTCGCGAAGTGTGTGTGTCACGGAACTTGGTGCTTCTTTACAAGCAGGAGGCGTGCGGAATTGACTGAGGAGTATGGTGTACTTGTCATGGCTAGATAGACGAGCATTACGCGAGACAGCCGAAATTGTGGTGAGACAGATGAGTCGATTCTCTTGGCACTGAGTGACTCGAGGGCTTGGACGAGGTGGCAGCTCCCTGTGTATGGCTAGGTCAAGGGAATATCATACGGGCGCCTGATCCACCGCATACGACGGGTAACTAAGTGCTGACTAAGTGCGTAATTGCTCCAGAGGGTCAGAGAAATGTACAAGCGTGATCATTATCATTGTAAAGCAATGAAAAGAAACTCAAGCCCTAGCTTTCACTGTCGTCATGGTCATCACACGTTGTACCGCCTTCTCATTGCCTGCAGAGGATCTTGATCTGGTCTGAGAAGACCTTCCCAAATTCTGGAAGGAAGCCGAATGCGACCTCTGCTATCCGATAACGGGATCACCGCCTTTTGACACCTGTCCCAAATCACCCCAGCATCCTCCTGAATTTTCGTAACCATCTCCCATGCCACGTGGATCAACTGATCCCTCACCTGGAACCCATTCCTGCCCTCGATGACGCCCCATTTGCCATTGAGCTTGATTGTGACTTCGAGGTCTGGGGAAGAGTCGTCGTATATGCAAGTCTCGACGCCGCCGTATTGCTTGTAGGATTCATCCGTGTTGATGCCAGTGTCGCTGGCATGATCGAAGGCTTTTTGCCCGATGGCGCCGAAGAGCCAGAGGTCGCCGGTCTCGACGAATTTGTTGGAGTATTGGAATTCGAGATGGTGTGGTGGCGGAGCGGGTTGTTGAGAAGAAGGCGATTCTTTTGGAGGAGGTGAGGGGGAGTTGGTCTGGAGGTGGTCGTCTCTTCTTGTGGGTTCTTCTAGCGTTGCTGTTGAGATGGGCATGTGGAATGCATCCCCGGGTTTCATTTGGGCTGCTTGCACGAGTATGATCCAGCAGTCTGGGGGTTGGTCAAGTGTGCTTTTGAAAAGGGCTGCCATTGCAAAGCAGCAAAACATGGTGCCGTAGTGCAGTGGGCCTATTGCTAATGGTGATCCTCGTCGCGCTAATGTGCCGCTTACGTGCCCGAGCAGGTCTCAGTGTCTCGCTCTCATGCTTGGCCTACAGTGTTCGCAGTGATCTAAGCGGCTAGAAAGGCGATCCTGTCTTCATTGACGGGGGGGCAGACACTTGATGTGAAGCTTGGCTGTGAGCTTCGGCGGTAGCAGAAGCCTCCATGACGAAGTCTCGACCTCGGTGACTGCACATATGTTCCGGGTCCATAGGAGTCGGCGTCTGACCGGACGCTCAGAGGGTGTAGCACAAGCTCTATGGGAGGTTTTGATGTGGGTTTTCATCCACAGGGCTAGTCTAGCAGAAGAAGGGGGCATCCATCGTGTCCGCAGACCAAGTTTCTTGCCGTCCATCAGCAACAGTGACAGTCCTGTCTCTTGATGATGCTGCGAACGGGCAGTGGTTCATATACGAGAGCATGTACCCCTTGTACCAACCTCTACATCGACTCGAAGTGAAAGATCGACATGTCCCAAGACGGAAGGAGCCGAGCCACGCGTGACTGCAATAGGAGGTAGCACGCTCACAGCCAGTCCATGTACACGTCTTTTCGAGCATCGTTGCACAGATCTTCAGACTTCCGCCGTGCCAGAAACATCCACATCGGCTTCCGCAAGATGGCCAACATCTCAAGCACTTACAACGGTCAGCACCATCCCCCCACCCCCAACTTTCCCCACTAATGTCCGGCCAGACCCAATCCGCATTGCAGTCATCGGCGGCACAGGCCTGCAGCATCTGCCTCACTTGCAACACGTCGCCACCCTCACCCCAGACACCCCGTGGGGCCACCCATCTTCTCCAATCTCAGTCCTCCACCACCCATCCCCATCTACTCAAAAACCAATCCCAATCGCCTTCCTCAGTCGACATGGCCTTTGCCACCAACTCGCGCCCCACGAAGTGCCCGCACGCGCCAACATCGCCGTCCTGAGGAGCATCGGTGTGCGCACCATCATCGCCTTCTCGGCCGTCGGATCCCTGCAAGAAGCCATCAAGCCCCGCGACTTCGTCGTCCCGGACCAGATCATCGACCGCACCAAAGGCATTCGACCGTTCACTTTCTTCGAAGGTGGGATGGTCGGTCACGTCGGCTTCGCGGATCCATTTGACCCCACTCTGGCGACTCTAGTGCGCAAATGCGGGCACAGCCTGGAAGGCGACAACATCGTCCTGCACGACAAGGGCACGATAGTGTGTATGGAGGGTCCGCAATTCTCGACTCGAGCAGAGTCGAATCTGTATAGGCAGTGGGGCGGCAGTGTGATCAATATGAGCGCGCTGCCTGAGGCGAAGCTGGCGAAGGAGGCTGAGATTAGTTATCAGATGATTTGCATGTCGACTGACTATGACTGCTGGCGGGAAGGCGAGGACGTGACTGTTGAGATGGTCATGGGGAATATGAAGGCGAATGCGGAGAACGCTAGACGGTTCGTCGGTGCTGTGCTGGACGAGCTGAGCAAAGAAGAGCACACGGATCTAGTCGCCGCGAAGCATCTCGAGGGCTCTGTCAAGTTGGCAGGCGGCATTACCGCACCGGACGGACGGTCACTGGAGGCGAAGAAGAAGCTGGACTGGTTGTTTCCGGGCTATTTTTCGTGATTGCTCACGGCCAGGATCTTCTAGCGTCAGGGGGAATTGGCATACATGGCGTTCACGAGGCAAGAACAATGCAGTCTCAACGATGGCTGACCATTGACATAGGGCACTTAGCTTTCAACAAGTGCACTGTATGAGTCTGCTAGTTTCAGATACCCAATAACATACCATGCTGACAGAATCAGTCTGCGCAAGCTCCCAACCATTGAGGTCTGGCACTTCTCCTTCACGAAGCGCACCTTCTCGCCGACGACGCCGTGGCCGCAACGAAGACGGCATGGCGTAGTCTCGCATATGTAGCAGTTCCACCCACATCAAAACTGAAGAGCTCAGTCAACCCCACCGACGTTCCGGTAAAGCGATCGACAGGATCATCGAATCGCTCAGTCTGTCGAAACTTCACGACGAAGGCTTCGTGACCATGTCAGTCCGCAGACGAACGACCACATCCACTCATCGTCTCCGTTAAGATTCCTCCTTAATCAAACCAACACGGGCAAGGAATTTACTTACGCAATACGTCTTCTCCCACCGCGCCAATTGATTCGCAAACTCGCACATTTTATCCGCTGGCCTGTTCGTAATCGAGACTGAGTCGAGAGATGGCGTGCACAATGTAAATTCTGTGCTTCATTAGCACGAAGCACGAATTGTCACATGTTGTGTTGCAGAAAAAATCTCTCCACATGATTGCGCCGTCGCACTCGTTGGCGTTTGGGAGCGCTGAGCAATTTGCGGGCGTGGAGGGGGCGATGCATGTGAGGGAGAGGGAGAGGAGAGAGGGGAGGGGCATGGTCGGTATGATTCGGGCGGATGTGGAGCGGCATAAGAGGTTGGAGGGTTCGGGAGATGATGGAGTGGAGCTGATTGTCGCGGAGTCGAAATACCTTGGACGGTCCGCGTGAGAGTATTCGTCGCTCGGGATCCGACGGCGCTTCCGCAAGAGGCACTCGTATTTCTCAAACCCACATGATAGCGCACGCACCGGTCTCGCGAGTCGACTACTTGGGCACCGAAAATGATGGCGAGACAAAGACCTCGCAGCTGCAGAAAGCATTCTCGCCCTTCCCTCCCTATCCCTCGCCTCGCTTCCGCAACACAGCCCCCAGCCATCCTCCACGATGAAGCCCACCGTCCCCGTCTCCCTCCTCCTCCTCACCACCGCGACGACCGCAACCGACCCACCCAAGCCCACATCCACACCAACTCCTGCAGTGTGTATGGAGCTGTACAGCACTCTGAAACGGCAAAAAGCCTACTGCGGGAGGTGCTGCGATTTGAATTTCCCCTGCGATAGCTCGGAAAACCACACGCCGTGTCTCCAGGTGAGTGCAACCCAGTTTTTCGGAGCTGTGGAGGTAGTGAAAGGGTACAACCTGACGAGTTTGGGGACTTAGGGAGCTGGGACGCCGTATGCATCGTGTTACGACGCATGTTTGGAGCTGTTAATCGGCCACTGGGAATAGGGAAGGGCGCCTGCACGAGATCCCCCCGGGGGGGGGGGGGGGGGGGGGTGAAGGCTCGTATGCGCAGCATTTTCTCTTGGTTCGGAGAGCGAGCTTCTGGTTTGAGCGGTGGCGAGTGCACACACACACCTACACAGAAAAGAAAAATCCAATCTACCCATGCAACCGAGACATCCACCAGCCATCCGCACACAAGCTCGAAAAGTCCCATCTCGCCAGACACACAAGAGCCTTAGCCCGACATCTGAGCCATAAGGAAGATCAGCCACCCCTCGCTCTTCCCAGTTCACCCCAGAAAGAAAACAAGAAAAGAGAAAGAAAAACCTCTCCATCAAGTTCCCCAAACAACCGCGCCACCAGCCATTCTTAACAATGAAGTCCCCCACCCCCTCCTCGTCCTCCTCCTCAACCTCACCGCGTCGACCGCCCAGGCTGACTGCTGAATCCAAGCACTGCAAGGCAAGCACTCAGAGTAGCTATTGCACTAATTGCTGCAATGGCTACTACCCGTGTGGTGGGGGGGGGGGGGCCAATATATAAGTGGCACTGCATATGATCGTAGATGGCAGGGAGAGCTGACGGTGTCTTTGTGGGAATCAGGTAGCGGGACGAAGTTCGACGGATGTATTGACGGGTGTTTGGCGGTGTGAAGGGTCGGTCGTGTTGCGGAGAAGGAGGAGGGGGAGGAGGAGGAGGAAGAGGAGGAGGGAAGTGATCTATACGCTTCGTAAGAGGTACGAGAGTCGGGAATAGGCAGACGTATGCAGCAGTGTTCTTCCCTAGGCCCAAGGCATGAAGGTTCTGTTTTGTTCGGACCGACCGGCGGCGGGGAGGTGTGTAGAAGAGTTACAAGAGAGCGAAAAGAATGGGACTCTCCGACTCTCCGATATCAATTTCGCCACTCTCAAGCCAGATCCTGAGATACCAGCGCGGTGGTCGTCCAAGCACTGCCACAAATTTCCTTCCCAGGAAAATGGCTGCTTTCACCAGAGACATTAACCCCACAAAGGTCCTTCCACAGACCTCTTTGCACCGCTCATCTCACCTTCCCTACCTTGGAAACAGCCCCTACTCGCCTTCTCACCTCACCACCCCGTTTCATCATTTCCTTGAGAAAAAGTCCGGCGCCCCCGCCCCCGGGCTTTTTTTTTTCATGATATGATACGACTTAGTAGTTCGATGATTGTAAGTATGTATTTATGCATGGAGAAAAGAAGAGTCGGGCGCGAAAGCATTTGTGAGGAAGATTCGATGACTTTTTGATCGGTGAAAGGGCTTTCAGTTGGGAGAGGGTTGCAGGAGTAATTCTCGTGTGGACTGGACTGGGGTTTGCGGATTCTTGAGGTTCCCAGGGTCAGGCAGCATGATCTTTTGCCAAGGCCTGGCGAGAGAGGTGCTTATCGTCCTGGGGTGATGCCCTCCTCTATTTTATCGTGCGGCGCTATGCTGATATACTACTACTGCTGACTGTATCACCGGCTCCGCGTGAAATAAAGGGTTCTCACACGCCCGAGCCGTCTGTCCATATCTTACACCTGCGCACCAACGCGGCGAGATTCCAGCGATTGATCATGACGGTGGCATCCCTGTGGAGGCATTCAGGTCCTTTCGCTCCCGCGCAGCCGCACGACCTGCCCGTACTTTTGTAATTTTGTGATGAGCTGATCGCCTTGGCGGACAACGTCGTTGTATCTAGGAATGTGGTCAGCGTACATAGCGACAAGGTACAAGAAATGGGCACACTCACTGTCTGTTCTTGTCATCGCTCCTGGTGGTCTCAATGACTCCCTTCACTCGATCGATGCTCCCCGGCAAGCGCTGACTCGCAATGAACGGCGCCAAGTCCTTGTCCAGCCAGTCCACCGACACGCCAAAGCTGTTAGCCATGCTCTCAAGCCCAACAACCTTGTAGCTCTGCAACAGCTGGGCGTACGCTCTCAGACGCATCTCCCGGACGAACCACGCCTTGTGCTCGTACAGATAGCGGTCGCGGGCCAGGAAGTTTTGCTCGACGGCAGCGAGCGAGGTGAAGAAGGAGCTGTAGTCGCCGGAATACAGACTTTGAATCATGTTGGCGATGGGCGAGAATTCGACGGTTGGCTCGGCTTTGGCTTGTGCTTCGGCGGATGCAGAACCGGAAGCGAGAGTGGTGAGGTTGACAGCTGTTGGGCGCGGGTTGACGGACGAGGGGGTGGTGGTGGTGGTGGTTGAGTCGTCTGCCATGTCTTCATTCTGGCCGCCAGTGCCGGCGGATGGACGGCCGGAGAGGGCCGCGAGGCGGTCCTGGTTGGAATCGGCGCCAAAGACTGCGCGGATCTCGGGTGCATCGACGACTTTGCTCTTGAAGTCGCGTCTCGGGAGGCTAACAGCGCCGGCGAGAGTGGCGTAGACGACGAGGCTGGAGTAGGGACATAGCTCGGTGGAGGTGAAGGTGGACAGCGAGTCGAGAAGTAGAGGAGCGGCGAGGTTGTATGCGCGGATGGTGAGCAGATGCAGACCCTCGTAGGCCTTGAGCCTGTTCCTCCTGTCCCAATCGCCGCCACTCTCCACCAAGATGCGGGCGCGATCGACGCTCTTCTTGACCAGCAGCTTGTCGTCGAAGAACAGACCTATGCGGATGATGGCCAGGACGATGTCGATCTTGGTGCCCAGGATGCTCGTCTTGTCCAGCACCGTCTCAAACTCCTCCAGGGCCTTGTCCTTGTCGCCGATGCGCGCGTACCACTCGGCGCGCTTCGCCTGTGCCGCCTGCACCTCGGTCTCGCCCTCACGCTCCTTGGCCTCGTCTTCTTCCTTCCGGATCGCCTCCCGCTCCCGCTCGTTCTCCGCCTTCAGCTCGTTGTACAGCGTCTCGTCCCACGGCAGCTCCACACTTCGGTCCGTCTTGCCGCCGAGGACGCCGAGGATGGACGGCGCGTTGATGCTGCTCGTTCGTCGTAGCGGCGATGAACTGCTGCCGGCGGTGTTGGAGCGGGAGAGGGTGGGGCTCTTGACACCGCCGCCGCCGGAAGCTGACTCGCCGCTCGCGTTGATCTTTCCTGAGTCGGGGTGGGCGAGATAGGCGTAGAGGGGCGCCATGTTGTGCTGACGGATGGCATTTTGCAGGTGGGTGCGTGATGAATGCCTGGCGGCGGGGTCGGTGGTGGGTGCGGCGAGGGTGAAGACGGCTTGGGCGAGGGCAAGGTTGGGGTAGGTGAGGTATTGCGGGTCGCCCATGGTGGTGGCCGCTGTTAATGGGGGGGTGGGGGGGGGTGTGGTGTGGATGTATTGGCGTGGAGGGCGTGATGAGTAATGTACAGAGTCAGTAACGGTTGTGTCTGACCAGGCAGGTGTGCCGACCTGACACTTCTGCTTCTCCACGTGATTCCTCATGGAAATGTGTTGTTCCCCTCATACATTCATTAATCACTAACATATCGACCGTCATTCATCAATTCGCCCATCATGGCTGCCGAACAGCGCCGCCTGCTCGAGCAGCTCATGGGCGAACAGCTCATGTCCGCCGGCACCGCCCCCAAGCAGCCCGCCCTCGAGATCACCTCCCCCAAAGTCTGCCGCTCCTACCTCTGCGGCTCCTGTCCCCACGACCTGTTCACCAATACCAAGCAAGATCTCGGCCCGTGTCCCAAGTCCCATCAACCCAATTTGAAGGAAGAATACCACGCCGCGAGCGAGCAGCAGAAGAAGGACTGGGCCTTCGACTGGGACTACCAGCGCGATATCGGGCGCTATGTCGCCGACTGCGACAGGAGGATCGATGCGTCGCAGAGGCGCTTGGAGAAGACGGCGGACGAGATCCGCCAGACCAACACCCTGTTGAAGCAGATTTCCGACTTGGCCAGGACCATCGACGCCGGCATCGTCGAGGTCGAGATCCTGGCTGAGGAAGGCGCCGTCAATCTCGCCGTCCAGGAGCATCACAAGCTGAAGCTGGCCAAGGTGCAGAAGGAGGACCGGGAGAGGGAGCTCAAGAATCTGTCCGACACATCCGGGCCGAGCGGACACCAGAAGCTGCAAGTTTGCGATGTCTGTGGTGCGTACCTGTCAAGACTCGACAATGACAGGCGCTTGGCCGACCACTTCTTTGGCAAGATGCACCTCGGGTATGCACAGATGCGGAAGGAGGCCGAGCGGTTGTCCAAGGACTTGAAGGGCAGGCCGCCCATGTCGAGGAATGATGGATACGAAAATGGTGGGGGCGACGATGGCTACGGCGTAGGCGGTGGATACGGCAGTGGGGGATATGGAGGCCGAGGTGGCGGTTATGGAGGTGGAGGATATGGCGGTCGTGGCGGGGGCTATGGTGGCCGAGGCAGAGGGAGAGGCGGTGGCGGGTACCACAGGTGGTGAGGCCGAGGGCGTGACGGATGAGCTCTTGAACAGAAAGATACCTGAGCATGTGGGTGCGAAGGCCCGCACAGCAGCCGCGAAGGATGAAACGGCACAACCGACTCGTGCCTGTAGGGGCGGCATACACATTTTATGCGGTCCAACGCTGGCGAGTGACCAGTGACGTGAGGATATCGATTAGCGAGGCGTTTCGGGAATGATCTGTAAGCGCTTTCTTCTCATTACCGGCTTCACACGTCTTATGTCTAACCGTTTCTGTTGTAATCAGCTCGGACTGCAACGTGCGAAACGCGCTCTATGAGTTATAGCGGAGAAGACGGCGGCACTGGCTCGAGACTCACTGTGGTGCTACGCGATGCAGTGTCATCGTCACGAGTCTCAGGGCAAGCGGAAGATTCTCATCCGGACGCATCCTCTCCCACGCTGCCTGTGGCCTCCATTCTCGGGTCTGCTGATCTCTCTCTGCCTACTGAGTACTACTGTTGTGGACTGCTCCATGCTGGACGGATCGCAAGTCATCTGTGGTCCGCTTCCGGCACGGATGCTGGAGCTGAAGCAACGAACACGCCTAGGTGTTGGGCGGCTGTGGCGCAGCTGGAGTTCAAACATGCGAAGCGCAATCGTGCTTGGACCAGGTCTCGGGTGGCAGCCTCAGGCCTCCCCGGAAATGTTCGCAGTCACGCTGTATCTTGCTAGGGCGAACGTGTGTCAGATTCGTCGAACAGATCGAGACCCCCTTCATTCAGCGCATCTCGAATCTGTCAACCGGACCAAGACATATTGTCCTGTCCAAGAAGACTTGTGAAAACTACGTCAGCATGTCAAGAAACATAAGGGTGAGGCAGCTTTGTGCATCATGTACGTACCACCGACCATCGACCACCGACCATCGACCATCAACCATCGACCATCAACCATCGAGCTTTGACCTAACCACCCGTCATTGGCACTTGAGCATCATGCGTCAGCATCAAGCCGAAGGATGACGTCGGGAACTAAGCGAAAAGCAGATCAGATGATTCCAGACCACGAATCTCCGTGCAAACGACTTTGGACCAGACCAAGCCCAGCTTCCGAGAGACACTTGACATCCTGCTCGGCTTTACCCAGGAGAAGCGTACAGACCAAAGAGACATATCATTCGCAAGCTCTTGATCCTTCCTAACCGCTCTTGAACGCTGGCACGCCGCCGGAGGACCCTAAAGCGTGTCAAGGCCGCAGGAATCTGAAACAGACGTCGTGAAGCTTCACCTGCGGGCAGTCTTCCACCATGAGATTGGCGACAAGCGGTCGAGCGAAGTGCAGGATGACGAGAGCAGTAGAGCTCTGGGGACTTCGGCTGATTCAGACACACAGGGTCAGCACATGTGCAGGGAGTCTGTCAAGGCGACCAGCGCAAGACGGAAGAATTGCGGCAGCACCGCATGCGGAATGCCTTGGTCCTTCTTCCCAAAGCGTATACGTCCCAGCTGACTGTGTCGGCGACTTGGCCTCCGCGGGTATCATCATCGACGAGATCATTTTGAGACAGTACAAAGGATGACTCGCGTGATTGTCGACGATTGTATCAGATTCGCATTTGGAAAGCAAGAAGAGCGTCCAGAGCTGACGTGGCTGCTTGTGACTTTCTGCGTCGATGATGAGACTTGTATTTCCACGCTCGACCAAAGGGTCTGTGGTTGCTGTGGCACGAGGATTCCAAAACGATTGGTTGAGAACGGGGGTTCATGCGAAGAAGCATGCGCGTGACATTTTCGAATCGAAGTGTCTGCGATATGGAGAGACGTCGCTATCATCGGCATGCCGAGAAGTAAGTCTGAGAGCTTGGATGAGGAGGAGGAGGAGGAGGAGGAGGAGGAGGAGGAGGAAGAGGCTACGTAGCGTGGGTTTCCAGTCGCCTCAGGACTCCCTCAACACAAGTATCGGCTTCTCTGCGCCGCCCGGCTTTGGCGTACCCCTGCATCTTCTCCGACCTCGCCACACTTTGCTCCCACCTCCTCGTCGCACCCTCTCTGCTCGTTCACTACGCTTTCAGTGATGTCTGCAGTGGACGGTCCCTCTCTTTGATGGACGCGTACGAGTAAGTCTTGTCCGGCGAGCATTGTATCAGATTCCTCCGGCTTCTCCACATATTCCCACTTGCTCTGCAATACTCTATTGATAGCACGAAACCCGGTTTTGATCTGAAAGTATGCTCCGCTTGTATGCACTCGGTAAGCTGTGGCCTCTGCTTTGTAGAAACACGTCTTCGTGTTGGCGGGACAATTCCTGCACTGGTATTCGGAGGGCCTGTTCACAATATCGGACCACCCATCGATTGCGACGCGGACATCGCCGGATGTGAAGACATCCGCGTACGTTTGGAGATGCTGGTAGTCGTCGTGTCCTCGCGCTTTTGACTGATTGGGTGTGGTGTGGAAAGCGTCATATCGCATCGACTCCCACGCTTCGACGATCGAGCTTCGCCGCGGCGCGGACGGCCGGTGTGGTGAAGTACAGAGCTCTGAGAATTATGTAGACTGCAGGGAATTGCTTCCCCGCGATGGCTTGGGAGGACAACGATCGATGTTATGAACTTTGGGGGGAGCCTGCATGACATCCCGAGAGAGGGATTTACAGCAGGGTGCGTCGCGGAAGAGCGAATACGAGTCATCGACAAGCTCCAATGTTCCGGGTGCTTCGGACGCTGTAGTGATATCGCCTTGGGACATCCGTCAATCAACAGTGTGGACAGCGCTGGCGTGACGATGATCACCAAACTGCGGAAAGCGCCGATCTCGCCTATACTTTCGCAACCACGGGACAGGATTTCCATCTCAGACATTATTCGTCGACCACTTTGTGTATGAGACGGGTCATCATCTTTTGCTCCGTGAGGTAGACCACACTCTGGCGGGATCCTGGCAAGCTGTCGCTCAAGAATTGGCACAAGAGTATCTTTGCCAGGTCAAGGAGGGCATGAATCCGGACAGATTGATCCCTTGCCGTCGAACAGCGGGCCAGATGGGGAAGTGCGACTATCATCGGCACAGTCGTGATCATCCGAAGTGCAAATGAGCCGAATAGCGGTTGAAGTTGGTGAGAGTGGTCTGTGTGCGTGCCTCTTGGGACTACGTCTTTGGTGCTGCGCCACGATCGTTCAATTGACCTTCGCAAGCTGGTAGCGAGGCGGCTCAGGTGTAAGATTAGTCGAATTATTCGCCGGTAGCTGATTTCTGGGGCTGAGTTATGCAATGCTGTATCGTTCATTTCCACGGGTAGCCCTCACTTTCTCTCCAAATTACTATACAGCTTATGCTGTCTGATGAACAGGCTGGCAACCGCCGACAGTACTGCAAAGCCCAGCACAACGACCCACACGCCTCTCAGAGCCTCCACGTGCGACTCAACAACGCCATCGTGCCAACCTTGCGGCACTTGATGGATTTCTTCGATGGAGTCGCGAATCCTCCGAATCTCCTCCGCAGCTCCGGGTAGACTCCCGAAACGCTCATAGAGACGTCTCTTGAGTATGTTCTGAAACACTGCAGAGCCAACAGCGATACCGATAGACGAGCCAGTAGAGCGGAAGGCATATGAGGCCGATGTGATAACAGCCTGATATTTGTGGTCGACGGCCGCAATGAGTGCGATGAAGGTGATTGTGAGCATAGAGCCGTAAGCAAGACCACCCATGAAGAGGAAGATGAATGGTGTTGCGTCTGGCGTATCAGCATTGAAGGTCGCCAGGATCAGCGATCCAGCAGCCAGGTTGAGCGCCTGCACCGCAATGTTCAGCAGACGATATTTGCCAGTCGCCCGTAGAAGAATCCCGGAGAAGAGACTTCCCATCGCTGTGCCGGCAGACTGCGGGATGAATAGCGTGCCTGCTCGAGTCGGGCTCACACCACGTACGACCTGGAAGTAGATTGGCCCGTAGTAGACCAGTGCAAACACCGACATAGTCATGAACCAATTGGTCATGCAAGCACCCATAACAGATGTGTTGGCGAGGAGTCTGACAGGAATTACCGGCTCCTTTGAAATGCGGTCTTCCACATACACAAAGATGCAAAGGATGACGGCGCTCACAGGCAGCGAAACATAGACCAGAGGGTGGTTCCAGGGGACGAGATTGCCACCGCTGTTGAGGCCGAGCAGTAATACGAGCAGACCTGCAACCAAGGTGAAGGCGCCTAGGAAGTCCACACGCTTGATCTTTGCGCTTTCAGTCTTCCTGATTGGCACTTTGATGCAGACGCAGCCCCAAATTCCGCCGACGATAATGAACGGTACCTGGGTGTAGAACGCCCACCGCCAACCTATAGTGTCGTAGATATAGCCACCGAAGACACCGCCAAGACCCATGCCTGTGCCGAAGACAATGTTGCCAATGCCTTGCCACACTCCTCGTTTCCGCAAGGGTACCAGATCCGAGGCAACGAAGACGGAGATAGTGTTGATACAGCCTCCACCGGACCCGGCAACCACGCGACCCAGAATCATCACCCAGCCTTTTGTCGCGAGACCGCATATCAGCGTCCCAAGAGCGAAGAACGAGCTAGCAAAGACCAGACCAGCCCTCCGTCCGTAGATATCTGTCAACTTGCCAGAAAGCGGTTGGAAAGCCGCGTTGGCGATGAGATACCCCGATGCTATCCATGCATAAAGCGTCCCAGACTCAAACTCCGAAGTGATTGGCCCTGAGAGCGTAGCCACAATGGTAGCATCCAGAGCTGCGAAGAACGTACACACCCAAAGCGAGCTCATCGTCAGCAGCAATTTGCCCGTACTGGGCTCCTCCGCAATGGGTACATGTCCGGCGTCGTACTCCCGTTGCTCCTCTGCCGCCTGGTCGAGCAGCGGAGTCCGCTCGTCGGCATCTTCTGGCTGCGGTGGCAGGACCTTGAGGCCGGAATCTGTTCTGGGCGCCATATTGTCGAGATCACACAGTATCACCACAAGAAGGTCTTGGGAATGCGCATATCTTGAGGAGGCGTTCGCCCGAGCAGAGTTTACAAGTTGAAGATACTCCGCCGAGGCGAAGATGACGCCAATGCGCTGTCTCGGAGGTTTCGGCCCTACACTGCAGACCTCTCCCGAATTCTTCTTCTCATACTGGAGAACCAAGGAACCCTGCTCCTGCTGTTTCCATGTCTGCTCCGACCTCGTTAACATGTTCCATGTTACAGGGAGAACAAGATGACAATTGAACTACCTCCGTACTAACCCATGAATCGGACACTACCTAAATGACTTCACGGGCAGCTCTCAGAGGAGAATTCAAGCATGGCCTACTATAAATCCGACTAGCGGTAATCATTAGATCTCAGTAACAATTCTATCGCTCTCTAAACCCAAGGAGCTCAACCATCGACACCATATATTGCTTCTTAAAGGACTTGGAAACATGGCAACGCGGAAAGACCCAGGACCGTCTGATCTACTGTTCTAGGCGCAAGGTATTGCGTCTAAACAATTCTTTGCAGCTTAGCACTTTGCTCGACTCGCGCTTTGCAATGCCTCGCGCTATACGACGTGATCACGGGTTGGTGGTTATTTTGTCAAACTCGATTCCTGATAAGTCTCGGCCTCGAACAGCTGTCCGCTACACTGCGCTTGGCTTCAGCCCATCAGATATGGCTGGTATTCGCTTGCATGCAGATATGCGCCACTGAGCGCTCAGGTTGCTGCCGATTTAGGAGAGCCTGTCGAGAGCGGATAAGCCGAATCCCACCTTGGGCGACACTGAGCATGAGTCCTCCACTCTATCAAGCTGTAGCGCCCTCGACAGCATTCGATCCTGCCGAGACTTTCCGTTTCGTTGCACTGTTGCATAATTGTTTGTGTCCCTGCTGCATCGTTGCTAGTACGTCACAGAGCACTTCCTCCGGGGATGAGCGCCAAAAGCAACAATGGCTCCTCCTCGGCGTCCTATCCCGACGCACCAGAATGCGTCCGACAATGTGATCACGAGGGTTCGCAAATTAATCCTGCGGAGAAGGAACTGCCGTTGGTGAATCGCACATTTACAGTGTGAGAGTATGACATCCAGATGCTCCAGCACAAGCTTGGACAACGGAGCATCGCGCTCCCCCCAAGCAACGGGGATACGGCCATCAACCTTGACGGACTGATGGGAGTAGCAGAGGCGATGCGACGGTATGAGGTGACCTTGACAGTCACACGTGCATGGATTCTGGCAAGATGCGGTATGTACCATAGTATACATGCACGCGCTGGGGACGTCACTTCCTCTCTATGCCCACTGCCCAGCTGGGATTGTCTACTTCTTCTTCTTCTCCTCTTCCTTCTTCGGCTCCGGCTTCGGCGTAGGCAGCTTGAACGTATCCGGCTTCCTGTCCCGACCCGGCCCAACCTGTTCCCACGCCGCGGTACCGCCCTCGAAGTTTCTGAAGGCCTGAGTCAATTCCAATGGCTCGACCACAATGCGCTTTTTCTCCTCGTCGTAACGGATCTCCGTGTACCCCGTCATCGGGAAATCCTTCCGCAACGGATGTCCGTCGAACCCGTAATCGGTCATGATCCTCCTCAGATCCGGGTGTCCGACAAAGAAGACGCCGAAAAGATCATACACCTCCCTCTCGTACCAATTCGCGCCATCGTACAGGCTGCAGATGGACGGCACGGGCGAGGCTTCGTCGGCGTAGGTCTTGACGCGGATGCGCGAGTTGTGGCGCACGGAAAGGAGATTGTAGACGACTTCGAAGCGCTGGTCGCGAGTCGGATAGTCGACGGCGGTGATGTCGGAGACCTGGGTGAACTCGGCGGCGGTGTGGGATTTGAGGAAGGAGAAGACGGGAAGGACGCCGGAGGGGGGGATGTAGATGGTGAGTTCGTCTTTCCAGACGGAGAATCTGAGGACGGCGTGAGAGTGATGAAACGTCAATGGATTTGTGGAATGATGACACACTGCTGGATGTATTTGGGCAGGCACGAGATGAGGTACTGGCCGTATTGGTGGAGGGACTGCGCCTTTTCTTGCGCCCTGTCTGTGTCGGTCGTCAGTCCACCTCCGCTGGGGCGCTGTGAGACGGGGGCACCGTCGCACCTGCTGGGTTGACTATGGGCGCGTGTAATTTGCCCTGGGGCCCTCGTTGCGCGTGTCGCAGGTTCGGCAGGTCTGATGTGTCGCTCTCGGGCAGGCTGTCCTTGCTGTCCTTGGTGAGATCGGCCGCCCGCACGCTCGTCGTGGCGAACGATCTCCGCGCAGCCACACCGCTGCCTCCCCTCGCCCCGTCCCTGGCCACCTGCACCGCGAAACGCCTCATTGTCTGTCGTGCTACCATGTTGTCGTCGTCGCAATGGCAGGTGCGAACCGCGTCGTCTGAGTCAAGATCGGCTCCTTCCTGGAGTCATCGGAGGTCAGCGCGGCGGGAGCAGCCGATTGGTGCAGGACCTGGCTGCGACGGACGTGCCTTCCATCACTACTGCGAGCCCTCCTCCCTCCTGCCTTTGCTTCATCAGACACCGCCTCATCACGAGTAAGCCCGTACCTCAGCATCTACATCCCCCTTCTCCTGCTGCACCACCTGCTTTCTGCCCTTTCCGCGCCCCTCCCCGTCCAACTTGTGTGATATCTTCCTCGAGAATTCCCCCCGCCGACCCACCTGGGTACCTCACTGACCACGCTGGCGTCGCTTCCGCACAGACGACTCAACCTCTCCGCTACTTCGAGACCTGCATCACCCCATCCCCTGCACACACCGACCCCGACCCCGCCGCCGCCGCCACCGCCGCCATGTCGCGGAACGCGCAAGACCAGTTCATCGACGACGATGAAGAGGAGACATGTCCCCTCTGCGTCGAGGATCTCGACTTGGGCGACAAGGGCTTCCGACCGTGTCCCTGTGGCTATCAGGTGAGGCTGCGCGCGCGGTGCAGACACGTGCCTGCGGCTCGATACTGACTCGTCGTGTCACAGATATGTCAATTCTGCTACCACAACGTCAAGAACAACATGAACGGCTTGTGTCCGGCGTGCAGACGGCCGTACCGCGACGAAGACATCGTCTACAAGACGATCACGCCCGAAGAAACCCAGGCCCACAAGCAACGGCAGCTGCAGAAACAGAAGAAAACTCAGCAGGCAATGCAGAAAGAGAAGCAAAAGGCCGAAGCCGACCATCTCAGCCGGAAACACCTGGCAGGACTTCGAGTGGTGCAGAAGAATCTGGTTTACGTGACCGGTCTAAGCCCGTCGTCTCAGGAAGACCAGCTGCTACAGACATTGCGAGGCGACCAGTACTTCGGACAGTACGGCAAGATTATCAAGATCGTCGTCAGCAAGGCCAAGGATCCGTCGAATCCGCAGTCCGTGGGTGTGTACGTCACCTACGAGCGCAAGGAAGACGCTGCGAGCTGTATCGCGGCTGTCAACGGGAGCAGGAACGGTGATCGAGTGCTCAGGGCGCAATTTGGTACCACCAAGTACTGTTCCGCCTACCTGCGAGGAGAACAATGTCAGAACCGACAGTGCATGTTCCTGCACGAAGCTGGGGAAGCGAGCGAAAGCTACTCCAGAGCCGATTTGTCGTCCCTCAACGCTGGAGGGAGTCAGAACGACGCCGGACGCCCCCCACCTCCGCAGTCCCAGCAGCCTGTGGCTTCAGCACAACCGATGGCGAGACAAGCGAGCAGTGATCAGCCAGGCAGTCCCTTGGCCGCTCGACCAGCGCTACCATCGACAGCGAGCTGGGCATCGAGGCCCATACAACCAAGTCGGGGAGAAAGCAGAGCAGCAAGTGTAACTCACGAAAGCCCTCAGGCCACGACTGCCACGCCGGCCACTGCACTCCAATCCGAAGCGCAGGCGTCCCAGTCCTCGCAAGCACAACAAACCACGTCGACTCCAGCAGAAGTTGTTCCGAAGCAGCCGAAGCCACGACGACCCAAGGTCTTATCTCCCTTTCTGGAATTCCTCAAAGACTTCGGCCCTGACGACTACAAGTTTGCCTTCTCAATTTCTTCACTTTCGGAAGCAGACCAGCAAATCATCAAGAACTATCCACCCCTCTTCGACGAAAATGGCGGTGCCAAGAGGCGGCTGCGGAGACAGCGCGAGCAAGAGGAGCAGCAGCGAAGGTCGGACGAGCAAGCGAGGCAATTCACAGAGCCGCCTGCAGTGCCTGCAGAGCAAACACAGGAGGAGCCCCTGGAGATCAGTGGTAGTCAGCAGCTTGGTGGAGAACCTGAAGAACGTGGCGGGCAGTCGCTTGGAGGTGCCATTGGAAGACCTCAAGGACAGGAGCACGTGGGCATACTGGATCAGCGATTCCAATTTGATGGTGTCGCCAGTCCGGCCGGCATCAGCGAAAGAGGGCTTACACCACAGCAGCACCAACAGCTCTTGCTCAACAACCTCAACCAAGCGTCAGCATTCCAGAATCAGAGCGCCAACCCTCCTGGACATCAACGAAATCATAGCAGGTTTTCGTTTGCCAACGACTCGTCTTCAGCGTCTACCTCTGTCAAGCCGGTCGCGAACGCTGGGCTCCTGAAGCAACAATCCGCCATGATGCCACAACAGGGGGGGTTTGGAGGCCAACAGCAAAGCCAATTCTATACCTCCAATGTTCAGGGCCCGCCTCCTGGATTGAAAACAAGCGGTACCCCGCCTGTTTCTGGAGGGATGACTTTTGGTCAAGGTCACGGCTTCGCAACTGGTGGTTTGCAATATGGCTCAGGTACAGCTCGTCCTAATGCAAACGAGGAGATGATGCGCAGTCTGTTGCGCGGCCGAGATGGCAGTGCAGCCGGTATTGGCAGTGCGTTGGATCAAAAGCGTGAGTTCATGTCCCCTCCTAATCATTACAACACAGCAGCATCCGCAGCCTACCCGCCCGTCAGCCAAGCTGGCCTCGGAGGATATCCGTCGGCAGCTGCAGGCAGTGTCAACGGTGTCGGTGCCTACGTTTCGTCCGCCGTCTTCAGCGATGGTGAGAAGACGGGCCAGCGCGGCAAGAAGAAATCCAAGAAGCATGCCCGTCAAGGTCACGGTAATACCAGTTCGACGTCTTCGGGCTTGGACATGGGCATCGGCGCTGGCATGAATGATGGGCACTTGCTTCAATCGAGGTTTCAGGCTGGCACTGCTGGCGGACTGGGCGGCGCGGTGGCTGCGGGTATCTATGGACCCAGTGGGATGATGCATGGTGGTGGCGTCTATGGTGGACGCTGGTAGATCCTCAGGGCTGGCTGGGCGATGTCGATTTGCTTCGAGTGTCTTTTGAAATGCTTTGGCTTGGGTTGTGCTTTTCGCATGCATGGTGTTTCGGAAAGGGAACGCAGCCGCCAAGTGTTGGTTTTGGTCTGCTAGTACCGGCTTCGTTGTGGGCCAGTTGCCACGACACCAGTGACGTGGACGACTTTTGTGCACGAGACATGGGCATTTGCTTGGCGAGGAAGAGGCGCAGAATATCAGACGACGTGTCCGTCAATTCTTTTTCGAGGGGCGCTCACATGTACGTATGCTTACGACCTCCAGACTATTTAGTGGCACCGCGCTGATAGAAGGGAAGTATAGTACATTCAAAAACCACACTCAATGCTTGCTCTTCAGTCTCAACACTCCCCGAAACACTTGGACTGACGTGAACATGAGCACGAAGAAACCCAAAGCACCATTGTAACTAGAGCGATAGGAGCGTTTGTTTCAGAGCGGATTATAGATTAGGCTTTGGTGGACCGCCCGACTGCTCCCCAGAGCACCGCCAAGGACAGACCACCATGCATCATTGGGAAGGAGGACGATCAACCGCAGCACCATGCATCCAGAATGTAGCCAGAATGACTCACTGACGTAATTGGACAGGAGACGCCGAATTTCCAGCTCTACCACCGTCCAGAACTGTCTCCGTCGATCTCGAATCCAGCGCTATACCGGAACCCAGCAGCAAGCGGTCCATCCCTCCCTCAAGACAGGCATCTCTACATCAAGACGACATCATCTCCCGACGATCGACATCGACCGTGCCACCAGGCTTCGAGCCGCACGCTGCGAACGAAAGTCGCAAGGGCACACCATCGGTTCCTCCCGGGTTCGATGGAGTCAAGCCAACTGCCTTGCCGTCCTATCTCGACGACGAGCTCGATGGCGCCGGCTCTGGTGGAGCTGTTGGCAAGCCACTCAGTCGCTCGAGTAGTAGAGCGAGCTTGAGGCGCCAGGCTAGTAGCCAACAGATCTTGCCGGCTCTACCGCTCAGACCTGGCACTCCTGCTGCAAGACCTGCGACACCGGCGAGATTGGCAAGCAGTGAAGTCAGGCCGGATGAGGAAACGCCGACAAAGCCATCCAAGGGTAGCAAAGGCAACGCGGATGGAAATGAGCAGATGCAGGTTGGTGGAGCCCCTGTCGTCGCTGAGGATGCTGCGAAGACCGAGCAGAAGACCGAAGCAGATGCTGTTCCCACATCCGCGGAGGGCAAACCTGCGAGGAAGGAAATGGGAAATGAAAAGCATGCGCCTGCAACATTCGACATCGTTGCCAAGCCCGTCTCGGAGGAGGCTGCGGCAGATGAGACAACTACTGACGGAGCATCAAGCAACAATGCTGAGCCTGTCAGAGCAAGAGATGCTTCCGTGCCACCCAGCGTACAGTCGGCTTCGAAGGCCCAGGCAGCTGTGCAGACCAGCGATGCTGAGCCTTCACCCGTGGCACCAAGCAAGAAAGAAGAATCGAAGCGCAATCATCCCGGTAAGCTCGATATCACGGCTGCAATCACCAAGCAACAGGAGTCGAACGCCGCCGCCGCCGCCGTCAAGAACGATGGTGCTGCAGAGACTCCGAGCAAGGCGCCTGGCAAGATGCCTGCTGCTCTGATGCACGCGAGGCCCGAGAGCCCGAGCGTGTCATCACCATTGGTGAAGAACGCGCCCAGGACACTGAGAGTGGTAGCCACACCTACGCCAAAGACTGAGGCTCCGCCATCCCAAGGTGCTTCAACGCCTGCTCTGGAGAAGACTATGGCTGCCGTCTCTGGTGCGGGCAAATTGCCAAGCAGACAGCCGAGTGTGGCATCCATGAACATGCCAGGTACGCCTTCCAGCGAGCATGTTTCCATGTCGGACAACATCTCTATCACATCAACATCGCTGTCCCGTGCCAACAGCCCGCCGCCGAGTAAGGTGGGCTCAGCGCCTGTCAGGACGAAGACCAAAAGTCAGATGAAGAAGGAGCGTCAAGAGCGCGCCAAGCAAATCGAAGAAGAGAAAGTCAAGGCCGTGGCGGACAGAGCCGGACCTGCACAGCCAAAAGAGGAAGTACAGGAAGCCATCGTGTCGAGGCAGAAGAAGAAAAAGAAGGAGAGGGAACCAAAGCCACCAAGACAGCAAAAACCTGCCAAGGAGGTTCTCAAGAGCGAGAACACGACTCCTACAGTGTCTAGGCCCGCCAGCCCCGACCAGAGCAAGGCGCAGACGGTGATGGCGGAGCAGGTGGGCACCGCCGCGGCGGCTGCTGCTGCTCGATCGAGCAGAAATGGTACTCCCACCAACGTGGGCGAGAAGATGGGTCCTGTGCCACCACCGCATATGATTCCCCCTCACAACCAGGATCTGTCGCCGCCGCCTACGCCAACATTGACTGCCTCGGCTTTGCTTGCAGAGCTCAAGGCTACGGCGCCAGACATCCAGAAATGCATCGACTCGCTTTTCCGGCCACCGACATCTGCGCAATTCAAGGCTGGCCAGCCCATCACACCAAAGGACCTCGGCAATCCAGCTTTCTGGAAGCCAGACTTCAAGATCAACCTCACCAAAGACGAAGTCGACGCTCTGATCAAACAAACCATCCCCGCCGTCCACTACGGCGGCGAAGACGGCCGTCTTTGGAGCCGAGGCATGATTACTGGCTCCGGCACCCACCTTCGCGCCTTGACCGAAGAACTGGAACAGCGCTTCCTCGAGCTCGAAGACGTCCTGCGCGCTTTCAGCGATGAAGGCACCTTCCGCTCTGGCAAACCCCAAAACGAAGTCAAATTCCCTTCTGTCGACCTCGAGGCGCTGACACGCCAGTTCGAGGGATTGGGGCAGAGGGGCGTGAGTGTAATGGAGCAGATGGTGGTTGATGGAGGGGTGATGAAAAAAGGGGCGTTTTTGGTGGATGAGGCGAGTCGGTATGTGAATGAGTTCGTCATGCCGCCCGCTACTCCTCCGCCACAGCAACAGCAGCAGCAGCAGCAGCAGCGGGATGTGGGAGCGGTGAAGGGGGCCGGAGGCCAGGAGGGGGTGGGCGTGGGGCTGGAGGTTGTGGAGAGGCAGCTGGGGGAGGCGAAGAGGGGCGTGGAGGATGTTGAGGGGCAGTTGAGGAGGGTTATGAAGAAGAATAGGAGGGTGCTGGGGCTGAGTTGAGGTCGGAGGGCCAGGGTTGCCGGGCGCGGTGGGGCGATCATTGTTGTACGGATATGGGTGAAGTGGGATTTCTCGGTCTGGGTGGATTTGTTCTTGGGAGCGGCGTGCCTCTCCGCTGCAGACGGATGGGATCGGCTGCACGATAGATGTTGCTTCTGCAGGACATCCTCTGCGAGTGCGCGGGCACGTGCGATTCTCTTTGTACTATACTCGAACGCCGGGCATTCTCGTCATGATGCTGACGGTAGGCGATGAGCTTTTTCAATCGCGGATCGGGCATCCTATTCGTTTTGCAGCAGGTCGAGTCGCCCGTCGTTGTGGTGTCCGGGTGAGTCAGTGTCGTGCAAGGCTTCGTCTGTCAGACCTCGATCGATGAACCGGGATAGCACTAGCTGATTCGTTCGTGAGTGAGATAGATGCGAGCATGTTCTGACGAGAGTCTTCTGCTGCGTTTCTGGAGCCAGTGGATTTTGTTATCCGTCGATCCACGAGTCATTTGATGTGAGGTGAGAGGCGGAAAGTCAGTAGGTCAGCGGACGGGCGAACACGTTTCATGGTCAAGAAGCAGTCGGCCGTGGCAACGGCTCATCCCGTCAGCCGGGCGGTGCGCGGCTTGGGACGCAGCAGTCGGACGACGGCAGTGCAGGCGTGCTAAAGCTTCTTGGTACACCAGAAGGCGTCGACTGTTTCACCCGACTGCCGGCGTGTGAAAGGCCCGGCTGGAGAGCTCTCTGCTGGGTCCTTGCGGCTCGGGACGGGAGGCGCAAGGCATTGGTCGGGTGAGGTAGGATTTGCCGCCCGGCGCCCCGGGCACGACTCCGCGAGTGGGCGGCACGTTTTGTTGCACAGGAAATCCGGCAGCGGAGTTGGTGACGAGCGCAGTTTTGGACGAATGGAGCGTGGTGGCAGTGACGGGACGGATGGGAGGAGCGGCAGTGGAGTGGATGCAGCTGTCGTGAACCAAGCAGCGGTGCGTTTGCGGGGGCGAGTCGACAAGTGGTGGATCAACGGGAGGTTTTGTCGTGGCGGGTAGTGGCGTCAGAGAGCTGTCGATGAGGTGTCATTGAGCAGTCGCCCTTGTATGTCATCAAGCAGTCGACATGCCAACGAGCGGTCGATCGTGGCAATAGGCAGGCCGGTGGGGAAACGAGCAGCGTCAAGTGTGTTGTTGTCTCGCAATCATCTATGTCGTCAACCAGTCGACCGTATCAGTAAGCAGTCACGCACCTCAGCAAGGACTCAAATGGCACGGTTGACTAAGACAAACAGCGCACATCGTGCAAAATCAACCAAGAGATGCCATGGCAGTAGCAGAGCAGAGACAACAGGAGTACTAAGAGCGAGACGGAGACAGATTGTTCACATGTGTCTTCGGTGCTACATTAGCGACATAAAAGCCTCCCACTCACTAGCCTTATCTACACCCTCTGCTCCCGCCCACCAGATGGCACAAGACTGCCGTGCAGAAAGACAGTCGTGAGAGAAAAACGACGAGGAATCCGTCCCCGCCATGCCTGTGACCCCATAATGCTCTTCTTTCGTGGTCTGTACTGTAATGCCCGCACTGAACTAATTACTGTCGAAATAAACTTAGAGCGCTCGCTCGAAATGACTCGTTTTTTGTCCTGCCATCCAGTGACGTGACGCTTGTGCAGGACTGAGAAAATTGCGCGGTGGTATCCAACATGCCTGACCAGCCAAGCAAACTACGCGAGATACAGACAAGGCTAGAATGTCGCGAGAGGCGTGGTGAGCGTTTACACACCAGAGTCGAAGGGGGCCAGGTCGCCGGCCCATGAGTGCCAGGACGAGCAGGTGTCTTGCAGGACATGGGGAGCGGTGACCGTACCCGCGATGTCGTCGAGGCCTTCGATGACCTGCAGGGCGAAACCCATGGCGATATGCCAGCTGCGAAGGATGTTAGTAAAAGGTCTTCGGACATCGAACATAGGTGATTCAACTTACCCGATGTGGCAGTGGACCAACCAAGCACCCGGGTTGTCAGTCTTCCAAGCGATAACTAGGTGGCCACCGAGACCCTGTGCTGGGTTCGCCGGCATCATCGCAACATCACGTCGCGGCGGATTTTCCAAGTTCAACTCGACCGACGAGTCGTACAGGCCGAAACCCTGGGCCAGGATATAGAAGTCGTGCCCGTGAAGATGGATTGGGTGCGCAGCTGGAATCGGCGAATCGATGATCAGGTACACCCATTCACCCAGATCTGGAACGGTGATGGCGAGTTGACCCGAATAGTCAGGCACGGTGCCATTTCGGTGGACCTGGAGAAGTGTAGGGTCGCCCCACTGCGACTGGAAGGTGGTGCCAGAAAGCGACCACTTGTACAGCAGCTGGCTGTTGGCGCCAATGGTAATTGTCTTGTCGATGCTGTAGTCCTCGGAATGTGCGTTGAGCTTGTAGTACGGGACCAGGCTGGCGAGGGGCTCGTCCGCGCAGCCGTCACCTGGAGCGGTGCTGTAGCTGTTTGCGGTAGAGGTCGGGTCCTCATCACCAGCACCCTCATAGCGAACGATAGCCTTGATGTCCAGGCCGTTGGTGACAGCCGAACACTCGGAAGCCACGTCGGACCGGAGCCAGTAGGATGCGACGTCCTGGTCGAAGGTCACCAGAACTTCGTAGCGCTCGCCGTTGCTGATAGACAGGACGCTGGTCTCGTAAGGCACAATCGGCACAAAGTCGGCGGAGATGACAGTGAAGTTGTGGCCGTCGAGGTAGACCTTCATCGTGGACTGAATGGCAGCGTTGACAAAGCGGAATTTGTAAGTCGAGCCCTGCTTGACAATCATCTCGAAACGCTTGCCGCCACCATTCCAGGTGTTCATGCCGTTGATGAGACCGGTGTCAAGCGTGCGTGGACCTCCGCCAACGACGTCCTCGGCAGCGTCATACATCTCATCGACCGGCACGTGGTTCCAGTCCTGGAGGACGAAGTTCTGCTCGCCGTCAATCGTCTTGCCAGAGCTGTCCGGACCGTGGATGAGAATTGGTCCGAAGACACCCTCGTAGGCCTGAAGGGAGAAGTGAGAGTGGTACCACGAATAGCCGTAGTTGTCAGCGCGGAACTTGTAGGTCATACTCTCACCAGGGGCGATAGGACACTGAGTAATCGATGCAACACCGTCCATCTCGTTGGTGTAGTTCTGGCGAACACCGTGCCAGTGAATAGTCGACCCATTGTGCTGCATCGAGTTCTTGACGTGGACAATGATCCAGTCACCCCAGTTTGCTTCGACGAGCGGGCCTGGCATCTGGCCGTTGATCACGAAAGCTGGGCGGGATACGCCGTCAGGAGAGATGGTCATGTCGGTGATTTCCCAGGAGTACTCAACAGTCTGGCAGGTCTGTGGGATGTTCTCGTAGGAGTTGTCGTCAATGGTCAAACCGCAGAAAGGCTGGTTACCGCTGCTGCCATAGTTGCTGCTCTTCTGGCCAGCGCATGGGATACAGGTCCCGTTGGTCGGCTTCGACGGGCTGCTAGAGCTGGTCTTGTTTGCACCAAAATATCCTGTGCCAGAGCCATACGCAGCCGTGGATGTCTTGTTACCAGCCGGAAAGTGACCGTTGCTCGCGGGAGCGGTGACGCCTGGCTGCTGGGCGGCCGAAGAAGTAGGCTTGATTGAGCCGGTGATCAGCGAGGTGGTCACGGTAGTTTGGATCGATGAGGTCACGGTCGAGACGGTCGTGCCGGTGGTAACGCTGCCGTCTGACCCGGTGCTGGTAACGGGGTACACGGTAGTATCTATGAAACGTTAGTGGAAGCCCGAAAGAGGCGCGCACAATAGAGAGCTTACAGAGCGTGAGGTAGTCAGTCTTTAGGGTCGTGGTGAGCATAGTCCAGCTGCCTGACGATGGAGTGTACGAGCCCCAGGGCACTGCCTCAATGGTAGTCTCGCTGACGGTCGCAGTGGCAGTCACGGCGTCGTTGCTCTCGCCATTGGCCGCCGACGCTGCTGTACCAGCGCCGCTGGCGTATGACGAATACCAGGATTGCAAATCTGAGAAGACGCCAGGGGATGAGCCGGCCGCGGACCCAGACCCCGACGCTGCACCGCCATTACCCGAGCTGCTTGTCGGAGCGCTCGTCATGATAGTGTGGCCGATCGGAATAGTCAAGCTGTGGACATCCGTGACTGTGGACGTTGTTGTGTACGTGAATTCAGATGTGGTTCCATCCTTGGTGAACGTGCTCGTAGCTGGGCAGACCGTGGTGTACACTGTTGTGAAGTCGGTCACGGTAACCTCGGAAGCAGTGGTTACGGCGCTCACTGGGATTGTCGAGCTGACAACACTAGTCACAGTCGACGTGGCAATGTACGTGGACTCAGATGTGGTTCCGTCCTTGGTGAACGTGCTCGTTGCTGGGCAGACCGTGGTGTACACCGTCGTGAAGTCGGTCACGGTAACCTCGGAAGCAGTGGGTACGGCGCTCACTGGGATTGTCGAGCTGACAACACTAGTCACAGTCGACGTGGTAATGTACGTGGACTCAGATGTGGTTCCGTCCTTGCTGATCGTGCTCGTGGCCGGGCAAACTGTCGTGTAAACCGTCGTGAAGTCCGTGACCGTCATGTCTGTAGGGCTGGCGGTGGCGCTGGCCTGGATAGACGTGCTGATTACAGTGGTGACCGTCGACGTAGTGGAGTAGGTGTATTCCGATGTGGTGCCGTTCTTCGAGATGGTGCTCGTCGCTGGGCAGACCGTGGTGTATGTCGTGGTATAGTCTGTCACGGTGACGTCCGAAGGCGTGGAGGAAGCGCTGGCGGGTTGAGAGTGGGTGTGGGTCACAACAGTGCCATTCTCGGTGCAAAGTGATGTGAAAGTGGTGTAGGAAGACACTGTAGGCGCGGCGGACGACGAATTAATTGCCGCCGCAGATGGCGCGAACGTCCCTATAGGCGCGGCAGACGATGAATTTGTGGGCGACGCAGGTGATCCACTGTTCCCTGTAGGTCCGGCAGACGACGAGTTTGTGGGCGTTGCGGATGACTGGGCAATGGGCTGGGAGTGGGTGTGGGTAACCACCGTCCCATTCTCCGTGCAAAGCGACGTGAAAGTAGTATACGAGGACGCTGTCGGCGCGGCGGACGACGAATTAATGGGCGCAGCAGATGGCGCGAACGTCCCTACAGGCGCGGCAGACGATGAATTTGTAGGTGACGCAGGTGATCCACTGTTCCCTGTAGGTCCGGCAGACAACGAGTTTGTGGGCGTTGCGGATGACTGGGTAACGGGTTCGGAGTGGGTGTGGGTCACCACCGTACCATTCTCGGTACAAAGTGAGGTGTAGGTGGTGTAAGAAGTCTCTGCGGGCTTGCTGCTGGTAGCGTTGGCCAGAAAACTAGTCGTAGATGTCGTGATTGGTGCGGTCCCGCTCGACGAAAGACTACCAGGAACTGAGCTGTCGGTTGCTGGGAGGCCACTTGACGATCCGTTTGTAGGAACAACAATAATGGTGGCAGTCAGAGTAGCAGTGGACGAACCGCTGCTAGTGACGATCGTTGCAGTTGTTGTGGTCGTCTCGGTGCAATCATCTGCAGACAATGTAGTTGTGCCATCCCACGAGTCGTCGCCCGTATTGCTGCTGTCTGTGCCACCAGCCAACAAGGACGCGAGCTCTGCATCCAACTCCGAAATCTGCTCCTCAGTGATCGCGATGTCCGAAACCAAGTCAGCAGACCTTGCCAATACAGCGGTGCCTTCACTACTGCCGACTTGTTCGGTCCGTGCGACTGCGAGCGCACGCCCCGCCAGAGCGGCGAGGCAACAAAGCCCAGCCCTCATCACGAAGATGCTGCAACAAACTGAACAAGAGAACGCTATATGAATCAAGTGCTTATTAGAGAAAGTAAGGGCAGTGGACTCGTAGCGAGTGAAGTCCACACCGATGTACAGATGAAGCGTAGGAGACGTGGGTGAAGAAAGGTAAGCAAGTCGGGTCGCCAGCGGCAGCTATCTGCCTTTTGTCTGGATCACCTACCGTGGACGGGAAACACTGCCATGGCTCCTCGCCTTGAGCCGGTCAGATCGCCCCTGTATCGATTCCATCTTAGGCAGTCCACGGGCTAGACTCCACATCTCACATGGCCTGCTGGTCAATGCGTGAAGAGACGACGAGGCCAACAAACGAGGGCTTGGGCGGCAAAGTCAGCCGTAGTTTTCGAGTAAGGTAGCCACTCCCCAGAAGTGCGAGCAGTAGCGGTACAGTACCACCTGCATGAGCGCCAGTCCAATCAGCTTAGCGCCCGTGTATAAGAAGTGAGCTCTGGCCAGGGACAGGAGCGCGGTCAGAATAAAGTTTGTGAGGAAATTAGGACCTCACAACGTCTCTCCAGACGGCTTGTTCAGCTCTGACTCCTGAGTCTGTGCTCGATGATGCTCAGTCGAGTGCAGGGCTTCGTCAACAACTGTCAGGCAGAACGTGGTTGGAGTTCCTTGCATGTAAAGAAGTCTTTGCAGCCTACTTGGTCGCTCGGGCGTGCCATTGACATACAGGTCGCTTTTGATGGTTTGCGACTTCTTGGGGATGCGCGCTCCACAGCTGCGATACAGCAGCTCTGAATCGTCCGCCATCCAGAGGATCGCGCCGAATGCTCTGGGCGCGTTCGTGTGTCTTGTGTCGCGCCATCATGCAAGCTCAGAGTCAGATGTCCGGCAAAGGCTGCCTGGTGGAAGCGCCGCTCCAAGGGGCACGCAAGATTGATATTGCGCCATTGACGTCGTTTCGTGATGACGAACTCCAGGTCTCCGTCGGAGGGCTGCTCGCGTTGAGGCGGTTGTCCAGACTTTCGATCTGAACAGACATCTTGAGAGCTGGACAGTGCAAGCTCACTCTCTTCACGCCGCCGCGAATGCATAGAACGTGGCTGTTGTTGACAGTCGTTGTCGATCCCCCGGAGGTTGTCTCCAGAAAAGAGGCTTCACTGCCGCCGACTAGCGTGTGTAGCGCGTTCCGTCTCGGTCTTGGCGCTCGGCTCGGATCACAGACTGCGATCATCAGATCCAATCAACACAGAGTCATGCTGCCATGCACAGTTCACGTGGTTTCTATCGACATGATGACCGTGACTCTCTCGACTCCAGTTCCGCCTTTGCAATAACATAAAAATGTAACAAAAACCAGTCGCGGACGAGCGAGTGCTGCAGTGAGCAGTCTGACGGTGAAAGACCTTGTTATGCAGCCTGACCGACCTGACCGAACATCTCCAGTCCTCAGCCGATCTTGCCGGCGCGGATGAGGACTGTGCGTCGACGACTCCCGCGACACGCTACCAGCAATAATAATAACAATGCGCAGAAGTACTCGCCAGAACACTAATGGTACTGTTATGTCCCGAGCGTGGGATATTCTTCCCGGAGCTCCTGCCGAAAATCCCAGCAGCTTGGCGCATGGCTGCATGGAGAATCGGGAGAGGTGATCTAAATTTACCTCGACTTTGTTTTCAATAATCACCAGCACCTGTGCTATCCGATTCCCCGGAATCCTTTGGGCGCTTCCTGTGATAAGACCTGCGACGCCAGCCGACGCCTCTCAAATTTCCCGACTCAGCTAGTCCTGTCCTCTTGACTCGTATCGATTGTAACCAGGAGGGCGAAGCTTCGGCGACGGCGAGCTGACAGACGGATATAGCACATATAGCATATAATTGACTCTAAGGAGGAATCTGAGGCTTGCTGGAAAGCTTGCAACTGGTCGCTTGTTCATCATCTCAACGCTTGATGCGCTACAACAGCGCCATGACTTCTGCATTGCAATCGAATGCATTGGGCCGTAACAGTTACATGGAAACTCGCGCCACATCAACAGCGCAGCCATTTCAGTAGCTCATAGCATCCTCAAACAATCCTCTGAGCTGTTCACGCTCCTCCGGGCCACCACCGATGTCCAAATTCGGCGCCAGCATGAGCACTCTCGCCTGTGGAATGGTGCCCTCGACCAGAGTATCAATATGCCCATCAGTGAATCCCAGGTGCTTCAGACCTCGCGGCTGATCGCCCAGCTTGACCAAGAAGTTCGCCAATGCTTCCGACAAGACCTCGCCAGCCGATTCCTTCTTGATATTCGAAATGTCTACCCCAAAGGCCTCTGCGGCTGCCAAGTGACGCTCAGGATTGGAAGCGCCCGTGAACTTGAACACAGCGGGAGCAGTGACTGCAACAGAGACACCGTGAGGAATGATGGGAGCGTCGACCGCGTAGCCATTGTGCTTGTAACCAGGGTTCTGGGAGGAGATCGGGTAAGACATTCCATGACACAGGTGCACACCTGCGTTGCCGAATCCGACGCCGGCCAGTGTCGCTGCAAGCAGCATGTTTGACTGCGCCTCGAAGTCGTCGGGATCCTTGACGGCTCTTGGCAAGTACTTCACCGTACTGCGCAATGCCTGCAAGGAGAAGATGTCTGAAATCGGGTTTGCTCCTTGGTACGCAGGGCGATTGATCGGGTTGGTGGGGCGAGGCACACGCTCATGGTATGGGATCGCTGTCCACGATTCCAAGCTGTGGCAAAGCACATCGAGACCTGACGAGGCATGAACGGCGGAAGGCATCGTGCGGGTGTTGATCGGATCGCATATCCCGAGTGTGGGCTTCAGATTACGATGAGCAATTCCAGTCTTCGCCTTCTTGTCCACAAGGTCAAAAATCGCCGTGCCTGTCGTCTCCGAGCCCGTTCCTGCAGTCGTAGGGACTGCGATCAATGGCTTGAGCTTGCCCTGTATCGGCATACCCTTCCCGAGCGGAGCATTTACAAAGTCAAGAAAGTCTGCCTCTGGAAAGGTTGTGTACAGATTCATCAGTTTCGCCGTGTCGATGACACTGCCACCACCCACAGCCAGGAAAGCATCAGCCTGATATGGCTTTGCAAAATCGATTGCTTCCCTTACGCTGTGGTCCTTTGGTTCTACCCTTGTCCTGCTGTACACTTCATACGAGATGCCTTCCCGCTCCAATCCTTCGGAGACTTGCTTCATAGCATCAAGCTTCTGCACAGTAGTGTCCGTCACGACCATGACCTTCTTCGCGCCGAGATTCTTGAAGTCCATCCCCACTTCCTTCGTGCACCCGGGACCAAATCGGATACTGCTTGCAGCCATCTCAAAGGCATACTCTTTCTGCATGGACGAGTCCATGGGCGTGGCGAGCCCACGCACCTTTCCCCTCAGTGGGTGAGCATGGTACGCTGGGTGATGGTGGCCAGGATTGCTGTGACACGGGCATGTCGAGCTGCCACTGTTGACAGCTCGGAGCAAGTTGACTGCTCGCTGAGCACGGGTCGGTGCTACCCTGATGGCCGCCATTGAGCCTTGCAACAGGGTGTCAATACACCAGTATCAAGACGATATCTTGAGCACGTGTGCAAGTCAAGGTGTCCTCAACTCCCGGTACATATGCAATGCAGGTCGAAGAGTGCCACCCTCGCTCGGTCAGCAGAGACGACATAGCGATTTCGAGTAGGCATTTACCGAGGCCAGTCGATGGAGGATCTGAGCGTTCCTTGGTTGTTCTGCGGGGGACGAGCGGATGATTTCCCCTTCAGTGCAATGCCTTTGGCTGGTCTCCAGCTGCATTCTTGAAGCTGGAGCCCTCCCGGGAAAAACACCCAAGAGCATCAGTTTGGCTTGACATAATTGGACCCGAAGTCTGGTCTTTGTGTACATGTACCAAGGCCGTGGTGTCGGGTTGCGCAGCGTACACTACCAGTCCAGGCAAGCTCCGAACGCCAAGTGCATCTTGACAGTAAGTGACAGGCTTGAATTTTCAACAGCAATGAGTAAGCTAGAACACTATGACGAGCTTCTCAATTCCACCAACCCCTGGACCTCATTACTTCTGGACGAACCACTGCACTTTAGTCTGTCTTGACGCCAACAAACCCGTTCAATCTACATCCGCCTGCTTCATGCACACTGCAACGGCATCAACGCTCGCCTCCAGGTTTTGTGCCGTGAACTCAGCATCTGATAGCCTTCTGATCCACGGTTGCCGGCTTTGCTCAACGAACGGGTCGTAGAACTGGAGCTCTCCGCAGCCAAGCGCATTGAGTTCTTGAGCAAATGCGACAGATGGCGAACAGTCGGTAACTGACTGACCAGGCTTGAAACCCATGCCAATGACAAGCACCCGAGGCGATGGAAAGGTCTCCTTGCATTTGGCCAGGAACTGTCTTGCTTGCGCCCACGATAGTGCTCCCAGGCTATGCATGCGTTGTGACCATATCTATGGCGCGCTTGAGGTGATCAGCGTTCACGGATCGGTCGTCTCTCAGCAATGTTGGCACACTGATGCAGAAGTGGGTAGCGTCTTTGAGCAAAGACATGTCAGAGGTCAGCCTGACCTCAGGTAGATCGGTGAAGTCATATTTGATCTCAGCAAGACGCTTCTTTGAGATGTCGAACCCAGTGGCTGAAAAGACCGCGCCAAACTCGCGCAGGAGAATCTCGCCGACATAGCCGACACCGACCACACAAATGTGTGGGTGCGTTTCCAAACGAGGCGGCTCAGTGTTCTTGACTGTTGCATTAGCAGCGAAAGCTTGGGCATTCATCTACAACAATGTGCTTGGCGATATGGTTTGACGTTGCCTCTCTGCTGGGTGAGTGCGCTGTTTCGCCACTTACTTCTTGTCCCACGAGTCCCCAACACTTATACAGCCATGCCACCGTCATCCCGATCGTGGTGGCCCTCGGCTACTACAAGCCAAAAACAGACCGACTTCTGAAGCCAGCACAATACCCCATCGATCAGCAGTGGCTCAAATCTCAGCGCCTCAAAAAGCCACCAGAAGCCTCAGCGCTGTCCGAGTTGGCAAAAGCTTTGTGTCGTTCGCGAGCTGAGCTCAGACATTGCTCGACCAGAACACGGCGCTGTGTCTGGACTGAGAACTATACGAGGACTGAGACAGCGTCGAAATTTACAACAAATCGATAGCGGCATTTGATTCGCAGATGAGCATTCGTGGACATAGCCGAGTACTAGGGAAGACCTTTGTATAACATATTCGAAGGAAGGCCTAGCCCTCGCGAGGACATGCCAACCGGCCTTCTCAGTACACAAATCTGCCACGATCAATCGGACAGCACGTGGGTGCCATGCAGTATTGCAATTATATCACTGCCGAGGCGTGGCGAAGGTCAATGGTCTTTGTCTTTGGCGAGAAGCTTTCTGGAGCGCTCTGTCAGAGCAGATGTCTGTCTTGGAGGTTGCTATACACACAGCTTGGATTAGACTGCCAATGCTGTTGCGAGTCTTAGGGGATTAAATAGCACAATCTTACGGATTATGGAGCACTTCTTGTTGTCTTCGCGCAAGATTTTCACTCGATTGTCCCTGGAAGCCACGCGACAGACGTTCGATACCCAGGTGGGAACAAAGAAGACAGCTCGCGTGCCCTGGAGACCTTGCAGTCTTGGTCTCAGCGAGCAGATGATACGTCGCTACGGCGGGCCCCTGATCAAACGGCAGCTCAGCGATCAACGATGCTATCAATCAAGGACATATCCGACGGCTTGACGTCGGCGTTGGCGCTGGCGCGATGGCAGCGTCAGATGGTCTGACAAATTCGCACCAAGCGACCAGTCATGAATCGCTGCCGCAATCATGTGCTTGTGCTCGCGAGAGGTTGGCAGAGTATCTTGTCTGGTAGATACTGCCATTTATTGGCATGAGCTGGACTTCTGTCGCGCTGCCCTGATTCTTGACAATCGCGTTGTCGTGCATATCCCTTGCTTCGGTCAGTTGCGGTGCAGCAACTAGACTGGATTCCAGCCCGGCTCGATGAACCGCTTTCATACGCCGTGCTATTGGACCCATGAGCCTTTGCGAAGTCTATAGACACCGTGCGTCAGCGAGCTGTTTGTCAGAAGACTTCAAGACTGTAAGGACTGACCATGACTTTGGCTGCAGAACACTAGTTTTCATGGGACAGCCAGATGTCAAAACTGCGGGAAGGAAGACCGACGATCACCACACAGCTATCTGGACGTTCGGCCAGGGTCTCAAAGGGCCGACGTGTTACCCTGCCATGCCATAACGAAGCGCGATGCGCAAGACTGTGGTCGAACAGGCAGCTAGCGACGCAAGGACTCTGCAATCGGCAACGAAATACCATCGCCCGTCGGAGCTATAGAGGCAGTTCACGAATGGTAGCGTCGCAACCGTCAGGGACACAACAACAGAGAGTTGAGATCCTGACTAGCCGAAACAATGGACAGCTGCGGCGGCTGGCTACCCCATGCCATTCCTCCGTGAGCCGACCGTCTCGATATGATCATAGAAATGACCTCGACGAGCCAGCGCCTGCTGAGGCAAGCGTCAACGATGGCACATCAATGGTGCGGCCTGTATCGCAGCGGAACTTCCAGCGACTGCAATCCGGAAGATCCTGGTCTGTCACATTTCCGCCATCGTTCTTGGAAGACCGCACTTCAGGCGCAGAAGGAAGAAGGTCAGATCCGCCTGCATTCCAAGGGACCACAGAGTGTCGAGATTTCGCTTTCAGTGCTGGCGATCGCATTCTTCACCACAGCAAATCTATTTCAGAGGCACGCGTGCCATTCAGTGTTTCGCAAGAAGAGATGCAGCATGGCTCGGATCACGAGGGGTCTTCAGCTATGAATGGCTTGTTCACAGACTATCGTGATTTCGCGCTTGTTGCCAGAGACGATGTGCTGGATGATGTTCCTCCCAACGAGAAGATCGCCAGGCGAAGAGCATCTCAATCGGCTTCGGTCTCTATATCGTACAGTGAACAGACAACTCCGGCAAGTTCGATCCGTCAACATAGCCTGTGGCATCGATCTTTCCGATCGATCAGCATACCTCAGGGATCCAGCACCTGGACGCTAGGACTGCCTAAAATCGAGCACTTTGGTTCAACGTCGTCCTTGCCTCTTTATGTCAATCGACATGTCAATCGACGGCTGTCCGCTGCAGGCTCAACTTTGTCTGCAATACCCAATGCTCTTTTCCCGCACGTCAACGAAGAGAACAACAAGATTTTCATGAACTCGCTCGACATAGACGCTGAAGGTGGGCCGCAGGAACCCGACCCTGTTGATCCGGCCCGCAAGCTACAGCAAAAAGAGCTGCTGCACCAACGTCTGATGTTCGGGTCGATGATTCTTGTCCTGAATGCGACATGCATTATCATGAGTGCTGTTGGATATTCTGGAACGTGGGTGCTGTGCATGATCTTATTCTTCAAAAGCAAAGATTTCTTCTCAATATGGATTCAAGTATTCTGTCGCCTGTACTTCGCGATCAAATCTTGTTTCGTCCCAACGCCGGAGCAGAAGGCCTCTTGGATCCTCAGCTTGGTACCAGCATATTCTGAGTCAGAGGAGCAGATCGTCAAGACGCTCTTCTCCTTGCGCGACAATGGGACCGGCAAGCATCGACAGGTCATGTGTGTAATACTGGATGGCCAACCACGAGATATCAAATCGCACATGAAATAGTCGTAGCGTCGTTCGAATGGAAATACGTCTCTCTGAAATGGAAGTGGGGCGTGTTGAAGGTGGATTCAGGCTTCGTCGACGACATTCCCACACTCTGCATCGAGAAGGCTCCAAACGCCGGCAAGAAGGATACTCTAGTGCTGTGCCACGACCTGTTCAACTATCGTCGCGCAAACCTCAACCGTCGTGTCCAGAAGCTTCGGGTCAGACTATGGGACTGACAAAAGAAACGGCCTTCAAGGCGTTTGACTTAGTCTTCTGCACTGACGCCGATTCGACTATTCACCAGGGCGCCTTGGCATTGCTGGCAGATGCGTGCTTGGCGGACCCAAAGGCAATCGCTGCTTGCGGCTTCGTCTTTGTAGAGTTCGAGCCTGGATTTGAGTGGTCTGTCTGGAACCTGGATCAGAACTTCCAGTATGCCTTCGAACAAATTGTCAGACGAGGGGCAGAGCACTTTCTTGGCAAAGTCACCTGCCTCCCAGGGTGTATTACAATGATAGTTGTGCGGCCCGGAATGGCTGGAGCGATTGAGAAGTACGCGGCGCCAGTGACGACGTACCCTGTGTTGAAGCACCAGATACAGTATCTCGGGACCGATAGGAGATTGACGTACTCTATGCTGTCGCAGGGAAAGCATTTGCATACGCTTTTCATACCAGAAGCTGGCTCGGAGACCATAGCGCCCCAGAGTCTGAAGCACTACTTGAGGTGAGCACTGACCGATTCCTCGGCAACCCAAGACTTGACTTCTAACATCAACAAGCCAACGACGCCGCTGGGGCAGCAACGCCTACCTCAACAACTATTGGTTTTGCGGCGGGGCACAAATGATCTGGGACACGCGCCTCTTCGCGATCATCGAGATCGCCCGACTGACCTTCGTCTACTACCGCGTCTTCAACACCTGCCTCTTCCTCTACGGCGTAGCCAAGAGCTTCAGCCTCGTAGCACTGCTACCAATGCTCATCATCTCATTCATGCCCAGCTTCTGGTTCGCCTTCTGCGTCGTGTTCTTCAACGCGCATCTCCGCAAGAGCTGGTTCAAGCTCATGCTTGGGTTCTCTGTCAATCGATGCATAAGCGCATTCACGAGCATCACGGTGTTTAGTCTAGTAGTGAAGAATCTGGGCAGTCAGGTCTGGGGCATGACTGGCGGCAATCAAGCGACGGCTAGTGCTGCTCCCGCTGTAGCTGCGGCTGTAGCTACGACTGTAGCAGCACCGTCTGCTGCGATCGAGCTCGTAGAGAAAGAGACGGCTCGAGAGTCCTTTGAGTCGCAGCCTGTGCCGACGGGCAGAGATGTTGAGATTGATCTGTAGACAAGGTGTCAGTCAATCGAGAGTCAATGATACCATACCGCTGCTCCGTTGCTCATGCACTCATTCAGTTCGCCAGCCGCTGATTTGAGGCTCATTATCGGTACCCGTGCGTGCCTGGAAAGCAGCCGTTCTGTTTTGAACCATCATCGAGAGGAAGAGACGGACGTCAGATCAGTTTGACGCCATTCGCATCTGTGCTGCTCTTCGAAAGCAAGCTACCCTTGCAAGAGCAACGTGTTATCCTGTCAATTGAGGACTACTGCTCGCCTCGCCTCCCGGCTTCATGCACCTCCTTCCTGATTTCGAACAGCATGTCATCGATGTCTCTCTCGTCCTGACCACCCAAGATGATCCTAGGCAGGTCCGCCAAAACCCCTTTCAGCCTAGAAAGAATGCTGTGAGGGGTCGCAATTCGGCGCTCAGACAAAGCAGATATATCTGGCTGGTCTACATGCGCATCCTCCACTGGCTCCTTTTCCACGTCGTCTGCCTCAACCTCGGCTTCAGCCATTTCGGCTTCCTGTTCAGCCCGCGAAATCACGACCGCAGCCGTCCTGCGTCGAGCCAAGCGCTTGTCCTGTCTAGTTGCTCGCAAAGGCTGCGATGACTGTACATCTTGATCTGCCTGATGCTTCCTTGCCGTCCGGGGCGCTGGTGTCTCCTTGACGATGCTCGTTACAGCTTCTGATACAGCGCGGCTATGGATCCTGGCACTGGACATCTTTCCCTTCAAGTTCTTCGCGGGCGCAAGCTGCTCTTGACTCGTTGCTGGAGTCGCAGACTTCCTGGCCTTGACTGGGCCGCGCTTCTCCGGCTGCTGTTCGAAGGCTCTAGTGTAAGCAGCCTGAGCAGCTGGCTCAGTACTCGCCCTTGCTCGTGCGGGCACCGTCGTAGTGACGGTGGGCTTCAACGACGAGAGTACAGTCTCTCGTGACTGATCGCTCATAGACGAGCTTGATGCCTGGCTGCTTGCCACCACGATCTCCTCCCCAATGTCCTCATCCTCTTCTGGCTGGCTGCGGCCCAAGAGGGACGAGATGAGTTTCTTCAGGGGTGACTGAGACTTTTGCCTTTTCGACGAGCTCTCTTGATCAGTTGAGTGCCTTTTGCGCTTCTTGCTGCCTCGGTCGCTTCGATGAGTGCCCGGCGTTGGAGTAACGTCATCCGATGGGGTTGTACGCCCCTGTTGCATGAAAGAGTTTTCAACTCTGCTGACATCGTCATCAGCCGATGTATCGATGGTGATCATGGACGCATCTTCGTTCGACTGCTGCGCTGCATCTGCTTCGACCGCCATCTTGGCTTCGTTGGAAGATGGCTTCTCAGTCACACCCCCATCGATTTCGTCTTGCTCTTGGGCAGCAGCGTCTGCTTCCAATCGAAGCTGCTCATTAGGTAGCATTGCATCGGAAGGTAAAACAGATGCTACACGCGCCAAAGGCTCATTCGCAGCATCCGATGTGCTTATGCCATCGGCTTCCAGCCTGACTTCGGCATGGAGGTCGTCATGATTAGCAAGCTTATAGTCCTCATCGCGATCTTCATCCTGTCGAGGCGGAGATGATGGCGGGTCAATTTCAATCTCAGCAGCATCAAGGGCTTTGGTAGATGATGGCGTTGGCGAAGAGGGAATATCATCACTCATGGGATTTCCGACCTCTGGCAGTCCTGTCGGGGTAGTAATGCTCTCCTCGATGTCAGCACCGATCCTATCAGAGGTAAAATTCAAGCGCTTCTGCACGGCTTTACCAGCATCGCGCGGTTTGGCAATCGGGCTTGATGAGAGTTCTGGGAACATGTGCGCCGCTGCTAGCTGCTCAGTCTTGGTCTCCTTCTGATGCTCAGTCAGCATCTGAGAGGCGTCAAAGGATACTGGCGATGACTCGATAGGTGCAAATTCTATTTGTGAGTCGTCATGTCGAAGCTTTGCTTTTGGCTTTGATATTGTGCTCGGCCGAGATGTGGTGGCGACCGGGCTGGACATCGGCTTCGTTTGAGCGGCGGCACTTGTCTCGCGAAAGTGACGACTTCGTATTATCGGTACGGTGGACGGCATGCATCCGGCGTCTTCTCCTGGGCGATGGGAAGTGTCTGAGTTGGTCGGCACTCGTTCTTGAGGCTGGGTCTCGTAAAAAGATGGCAAGTGTGCCAGGTCCACCTCTGCGGAACAAGCCAAGCCAGGCAGGCTAATATCTGCTTCTTTAGAGCGCGTGCGCAAAACAGCTTCCAGTCTGGCAGGATACTCCAGCTCCAAAAGTTGGCCGAATGAATTGTTCCAGAAGCGGATGGTCTCGTTGACGAGAGCTTTATGTGGACTAGAGAAGGCGGCCACAAGAAGCGGTTCGAGATTGTCTAGGAGCGCAGCGTCTATGTTGGGCAGACCATCAAGTAGCTGAAGCAAGTCTCGCCAGGTCGTGAGAAGCTGCAAGCGGTTAGCAACCAATGGATGGGAAAAAGTCGATCACCTACTGCTGATGCTACAGACGCATTCACTGTCCTCCTTTCAGAATCCTCCAGCCACGCAGCGAAGCCAATTTGTACCTTACGGATCGCGACTGTCCTCAAAGGAATTGGACATGATGCCAACCAGGTCACTACCGCTGAGTTGAACTTCAGAGCATCATTTGCTGCTTCTGGCGTAAGTGTCTCCAATTCGCGATATGTCCGGCTCACTGCGACCGAGACAAGGTGGTATAGGCTGTCGAAAGGGTCGAAGGTCTCGTTTTTGTGGGGCGCCATACCGACACCCCAAAGGGTCTTTCGTCCTTGTTCCAATTCCTGCTTGGTACGCGGCCAAACTGCGCTGGCACCGATGATGCTTGCCAAGTGAGCCAGGGATCGTATTGAAACGCTGTCACTGCATTCACGCAATGCCTTCGCGAATGGCTCCACCACAGCCAGAGTCGCACCCGCCTGCTTAGCGCCGGATTTCGCCAACGTGAAGGCGGCCTCGTACAGATCTGCCGATGCTTGCAACGCTTCTTCGAAGGAGATATACTTGGTACCTTGTGCAAAAATGGCGCAGGCATTCCGAAGTTCAAGGCCCAGGGCATCAGACGTGTGGCTCTCGTTACCGATGACTGTTTTCTCAACCAGGGTAGTTGTGGCATCTGCCACTAGACTCCATAGACGCGCTGAAACAGACGGGTTTGCGGCCGCGGAATGCGACGTTGACCATATCTGCGAAGACTTGCATAGCAGGTCCAATTGCGTTGAGCGCGTCGGTCGAGCAGAGACGAGAAGCCTCACTAACCGTGGGCCGAGCGATTCCACAGCCAATGTGGTCGAGGTCGATTCGTATAGAAGACCAAACAGGACGACCAGAGGTGACCGGAGTACGCTCCGATGCTTGGTGGACCGGTGCGATGGTGTCAGCGCCACGTGGAGGAGGTCGTCGCTACCCTGTAAAAGTATGTCTTCTGCGAATGGACCCGCACCAAGACATTGCACCGCAGTCTCGACGTATGCACCATAACGGGTATAGCAAGTTGCCAAATTTGACTCGGCGGATTTCGAGCTGCACGACTGCCACATGGAGCGGAACAAATTGACGAGCATAGCCAGGGCTTCCTTAAGTTCGGTCGAAGTCTTGACTTCCTGGGCGCCAGCATCAGCCACAGTTTGCATCAGAGCTTGCCATGTCTGTTCAACAGGCGACGTTCCTTCGCCTGGCGTTATTAGCGAGTCTTTCAAGATTGGTTCGACAAGCCTTAGGACCCTGCCAAGTCGAGACCGCACCCATTTCGAATCGAGCTTAGGTAAGTCCTCCGGTCTCATTGGTGTCTGTTCGTTCGCAGCATTGGCGTTCCAGACACCACCGCCTGTCTTGCACAGCCCGCGCAAAACTCCACATGCTAGCGATCTGCCTTTGCCATTGGCCTTGATCATGCCTTTCAACCCCCCTTCAACATAGCAATCCCAGGCTTGGTCCAGCTCGTCGTAGCTTAAGCTAGGTCGCATGCCATAATGCAGGAGATTGCAGTAGCTGTTCACGGCAGATTGCTTGACTTGCTTCGAGTGCTTGTCAGAGCCTCCCTTTCCCATGCTGCTCAGTGGCGGCACTTTGATCAAATCGAATAAGTTGCGTGAGGTTGATTTGTCTGGCATGACGGCAAAGACGAATTTGTCCCAGGCGAGATGTCCGTGCTCGGCCACACTGGTGTTGCTGGAGTTCAGACACGACTGAATTACGACAAGCCATGGCTTGAGTTTGTTCCAACCTTCGACTTGATATCGCTTGTTACGGAAGAACAGAATGACCGCTGACCAGATGCGAGGCACACAGGTCGCTGCTTCCTTGTCTCTGATCATGTCCGTCAAGCGTTTCGCATAAAATTCAGAATATGTCTGCTCATCTTCAACCTGGTTCTCGAACAAAGCCAGGAGCGCCTTGCTTGCCGCAGGATGGACACCCAATGTCAGGCCGGCCAATGTGCATACCTCTACCGCCCGTATACGGACTTCATTGATCTTGCTTAAGGTGGTGTGGAAGACGTACTCCAGCCATTCGCGAACCCTGTTCAGCATCGCATTCGGAAAAGTTTCCAGCAGCCTCAGATAGATTACGAGGCGTGTGGCAATGCTGCTGTTGCCGGAACAACGGGTCTCGATAGTATTGAGAGCAACGAGGATTCGGTCGGCTCGCTTCGGGGTCATGACCGGTGTGTATAACTCGTGATGAGCGAGCAGATACATGTGGATCTTGATGACCTGCTTGGAGTGACCCGGCTGTTCAATTGCCACGATACATCTCTCGATGACGAAAGCACGGAAATCATCGTCCAGTGTGCCAGCCAGCTTAGGCTCCATGAAGATTGCCACAGTCAGACTGAGGGCATTTGTTATGATCTGAAGATTTGGAGCACCGTCGTGGTGTTTCCAGTTCATGTCGCGGGTGATGAACTGTTTCAGAATAGGCATCTTGGAGGCCATGGCCTGAATATCAGGGATGCCTTCGTAAGCTCGGAGCGTACCAGTGAGGGCCTGGTAGGCGTCGAGCCGCCCACTGACCGAAGGACCGCCCAGCTGGCTGATCACGGATTGCAACATCCTGGCAAAGCTACCGGGATCCTTCGGGGAGAAGTAGCTGAGCTTCGCCTCCAAGTCGTCCGGTGTGGGCGGAGGCGCGGCATTTGCTTGCTTCAGTATGGACTTCAAAGGCCTAGCAGCCCTGCGTGACGGGACCAATTTCCGTGACTGAGCTGTAGGCGAGCTCAGCTGGCCAGCACCTGCTGTCGAGTGGTAGGTCGGTATTGGCGTGAAGCCGACTTTCTTCGGGCCATTCGAGCCTGGCAGAGAATGCTGAGATGCCGCAGGAGAATGCTGAAGCCGTGATGTGCGACGTTGTGGTTTCGGTCGCGATGCTTTCAGCACATGTTCAATCTCGTTGCTGTCGTCCAGGAAACTGATGGCGTCGTCGACGGCTTTGGCGGTGTCTCGTGGTGGCGTCGGCGGTCGTTGTGGGAGATCGTCAAGCCTGGAGGGAGAAGACAACATGTCTTTGCGGAACGCTACAAATGCCGAGAAGTGTTCGGTCAGCTTGGCGGTCGACTCATCGTTGAAGCAAAATGCGAGAGTGCGCTCGCTACACGTGTGGAAAGTTAAGTTGGGAAGTCGCGAGACGACGCGTTGGGCGGCGATTTAGCGCGTCACGGCTGTGGCCCGGCCCGAGCTGTCGCCTCAGGCCACCACAGTCCAAGGTCTTCCATCATCCCTGTCACGAATCTGTACCAAAATAGACGTCTGATGCGTCTTTCTCACGTGTGCAGCCAGGCATCGTGACTGCCCGATTTGCCGAGATTCACCGATTACCTCTCATTTCATTGTCGCTGGTCGATTACAGTTACCCATCGTAACGAAATCGATCGGAACCTCAGGCGACATGGCTGACGTTAACGCGATGCAATATCCACCCTCTGCCGCCGCCACAGGTAATTGACGCACCAGTGGCAGAGATGGCAAGGAAGCTGACTCGTCATTGGAGATATCGCCGAAGTGGCGCGCTTGTTGAAGGAGCTCGAGCTTCATATCAAGGATGCCAAGCTCTCGCTGCCGCGTGGGAATATGTCGCTGCGGTCAACAATGCTTCGCTGACACATTGCAGAGCAAGAAGAGCACCTGGCCAGGCTGAAGGTGTATGGTCGCAACCCGAGCAGCGCAGGCTCCATATTTTCTCGAACGGCAAGTGCTTACACCGCCCGACATGGGCCACCATCATAACCTCTGCTACAGGGGATCGAGATATTGGCCACGTACGGACTGGAGGCAGGACGTCCTCCGCAATCTTACGAGGCCCTGCGAGTTCTGGCCAACGCATTTCTCCTTCATCCTCCATCGCGGCAAGCATTCGTTGACTTGGCACATGTCGGGAGAGCGGCCAGGCTGTACAAGCAGGATGACAGAGACTACGAGTTCTTGATTGGGCGGATGCTCTTCCTGCTCACCTATGACACCAACGTAGATCTGAGGAGTCTCGTTGAAGAGCATGGCTTGGCAGACAGCATCATTCGCCACGTCACGCACCACTCAAAGCTCGCATCGTCCAAGTCTGGTCGGAGAAAATCGGCAACATCCCCCATCGAGGACATGGCCTTAATCGAGACCCTCAAACTGTTGTTCAACATCACCTACCACGCGCCGGACCTCATGTCGAGATTCACGCCGGCGATAGAGCCTCTGATCAACATCATGATGCAGCATCCAACACCGGACCCGCCACTGGACCCGCCTATCCGCTATGTGCTGAACGCATTACTCAATCTGGATCTCAAAGCGGCAGAGAGAAAGACTCGCATGGGCCGGGAGGCCAGGTCAAGCCCGGTTTTCCCATGCTCCGATCCAGAGGGCGTCGTTGATCGTTTAGTTGGGCTTCTCGACGCCGCAGCACGCGCATATCCTGAGAGCGATCTAGACCAAGCTGCGGCACCATTGGTCACCCTCATCCGGCGCTGTTACGAACTCGCGACGCCGCAGATGAAGTCGTTCATGCGTTGGATCCTGCTTCCGCGCGAGAAAGATCGCGATAAACCGCTTGGTCAAGGTGACACAGTTTCGGCTCGACTGTTGCGCCTGTCTTCGTCTCCCAGCCTACCGACGCTCCGCGAGAACATCTCCTCCCTGCTGTTTGAGCTGAGCGACATGGACGCCAACAAATTTGTCAATAACATAGGCTACGGCTTCGCTTCTGGTTTCCTGATGAGTCACAATATTCATATTCCTGCAAATGCTGCAGAGGCCAGCAGCACTGACGTCGAGGGAGGTGCAGAAACTGCGATGGAAATAAATCCTATAACGGGCCAGAAGCTGAGCTCGGAGGAGGAGGACCGAGCCAAGAACGAGAAACAGAACTCTAGCGAGATGACGCAGGACGAGAAAGAACGAGAGGCAGAAAGGCTTTTTGTCCTGTTTGAGAGGCTCAAAGCTACTGGCGTTGTTGATGTCAAGAACCCAGTGCAGCAGGCCGTTGATGAGGGAAGATTTGAGGAGCTGCCTGACTGAATGCTGACTATCTCTAGAGCACAGCGTCCAGTCGAATGAGAATTGTATATGCATGTGTCCTTCACGCATTATTGACTGCCACAGAATGGCCCTTGAAAGAACTCGGTCAGTATCGCGCCCGGCCCATCTCTCTGCCACGTGCAAGAATTTGTATTCAAAAATGACGGGCACCTTCGATCAGCACCTTGCGTCTCAGATTCTCGCTCCAATATATCAGATGAGACTTCTTGTGCAATCCGAAGGTCCAATCGTTCCGGCAAATAGTGGTGGCGTTGGTGAAGGGTTGGGGAAACCCCTCTCGGCTAAGGGACGTGTGATAAGCTGTTTTGGCAATTGGTTCGCGCTTGCCTGTCGGAGCAAGAATGGAGGTTGGATGTGATCAGGTAATTATGGTTGATGGGCAGTGTGGATGTATGTTGACATTCTGCCAACAGTGTGTCGGAGACGCATGCTTCAAGTCCCGCCGAGTGAACGTACCGAAGCCGAGTGTTGCGATCTGAACGCTACTAACAAACCCGTGAACGGATGCTCGACAAGTACATTGAACCGAAAGCTGGAAATGCCTTGTGTCGAGTCAAGAGCATTCCCGACATGGTCCGATCGATCAACCAGATACGACGCCCAGTCGTCTTGACAACATCCCTTGCCCTATCGATCCTACACGCTCGTCGGATCTCATGGTCTCTGTACCGGAGACGACTATACCTCATGAGAGCGAAGAGCCTCCCACCGAAGTACTCATCCAACAAGGGGTGAGACACAGCGCCGGGACAAGCTACTGTACAACTGCAGAATGTGGAGAGACAACCTATATCAAGCTGAGGCCGCACTGGACACCCGTCATGAGCAATTCGACCAGCAAGCTGACGAACGCAGTCGCAAGCTTGACAGTGGCCAGCCGTGCCAGTCAGTCACCGAGCTTGATCTGCAGCAATTTCAAAGGACCATCGCGCTGACACAGGGCGTTAAGCGGGCAGAGCAGGCTGTGGATGAAGCAAAAGCTGCAGCCGTCACCGCTGGTGTGCAGTTGCCGGGCTCAGAGGTTGACTCAAGGCTCGTTGATCGCAAAGACAACGGCTATGCGATCTGTGCACTGGGTCGGGCTGAAGTACGTAATGCGATACTGTTCGATAGCAGACATGCGACTCAAAATCCTGCTGTTGCACAATCCCACCTCTTCTGAAGCAAAACTACAGGTAGAACGTCAGTGATGTGCTGAAGACCCGCCAAACGGCAAATGCCGAATAGTCACACTCTACTTCTCTCTCATACCTTGTTGCACAGCATCGAACAGAATCCGCGGCCTCAAAATGGGCCAGCGTAGGATGCAGCAATTGTCAGTGGACACTTTCAATCCTTGCCTTGAACACCGTCCTTGTCGATCTGTTACTGCCGGGCACTCTTGCACAACTCGACCAATGCAGCTGCACGGAGGCGATACTGCCCTGTTGTTATCTACGCAGTAACGATACTGTCGGCCAATGGATAGGTCATTTCTTCGATGACCGACGCAAGCCGTTCAAAATACAGTTGCACTACCGTCAATCAGTCAGCCACGTCCGTCCCTTGGCGGGTTGACCGACCATCAAGAGCACTTGTGAACAGGAGAGATAATATGGCACGAGAGACATATACTCGCTCCAGAATCCAGGGTCAACGTTTTCCAAGCCTGTATTGTTGTTGGAGAATACCGGGGCTCCATAGATCCACTTCACAGTCACTCTGACGATCAGCCAATACCGACCTTTTGTCACATGTGAGCCTCGAAGAGAATCGTGAGGAAATCACCGAGTTGGAGGCGCAGCAAAAGCAATCGCCGAAGGCAGAGCTGCACGATGCTTTGTACAAGGTGCGCGAGGAACGAGCCGCCATTGAATCCAAGAAGGCACATTTTGCCGCGTTGAGGAGTGAGGCGGCAATTCGTAAGCAGAAGGCAATTCACCATCAGACGTATGATAACGGCCACAGATTTTTGACCTGCTGAGACCATTGTTTGCGAACGGCGGAACGCTCGCACCTGACGACCAGAGCGGAGGCGCAGAAGTGGAGGGTGTTATCAAGGACGTAGCAGCCGGCAAAGCTCAACCGTCGCAGATTACTGGACTCGAGGCTGAGACTGCGGACAGCGTCGACGCAGATGCCTCGAGTCCAGACCTTGCTGCTGCTAAGCTTCGAATGCACAATGCAGCAACCGGGAGATACATGGCCGCCAGATCATTGTTACACGCGGTGATGGTCGCTTGCGAGACCCACGAAGAGTATAGCGAGTGCGTGGCGCAAATCCCAGAGGATAAGCAGGTCTGCGAGGTCGTGTTAGGAGAGGGCGGCGCGCCTATCCACTTCAGATCCCTTGAGGCGGCGGACAAGGATGTCGTCGAGGCTGCGAAAGTTGTGGAGACAGCCAAAGTCTTTGCCTGCATGGTTGGCAAGCCACTTGGTGAGGATGTTGAGGGTGAGGAGGATGAGGGTGAGGAGGATGAGGGTGAGGAGGATGAGGGTGAGGAGGATGAGTCCGGCAGGTCGACTGCTTCCCATTCTTCGAACGCTGCGAGCCAGGTCAGTCAAGCGTTGTCGTAAATATGTCGGAGCGCCTTTATCATCTCCTAAATTTCTAGCGTGCCATGTATGAGTACTCGATAACGAAAGAATGCCAGTTCTGGCCCTGCTGCAGGGACGCCAACATTGCGCGGTGGACCGAGCTTCTCGCAACCATGGTCAGCGCGTTGCCTGCCATTTCGTTATCGACGGATTGACCATGATACCCGGCGCGCAGGCGGGTACACTGCCCCTTGGATGGCAGAGTCTTCAGGCCAGGAGCGAAGCCCAACGGAAGAGGCCTTTGTACACACGCCGTCCCCATCGGATTCGCAATTCTTGGTTGGTCAAAGCGGACATGCAGTAAAATCCTGCCCTACTGTCGGCATTCTCTCGAATACAAAACGCCTCATTACCGAGGTGGCATTGAGGGGTACAGACCTCGCGCAAAAATACAGTGGACATACTAGCTCAGTCCACGGATCTCAGCCCAGTGACCATGACCGCCGCTTTTCCAACATGTAAGCTCCCCAACGACCAGCGATCGCGAAAGTGCATTCTGGCTGAAAATGGATTTGATACGACTTAGATCCGGACCTGAAGGAGAATCTAGGCGCAAGCGACAGAGAAGAGGACAGAGAAGTCTTCCGGAAGATCACAGACCACAACGTGCCGATGGGGACAATGGGAGAGTCGATTGATGTTGGTCGATGGATTTATCTCTATCAATGGAACCCAGCTGACTATCTACCAGGTTGCCAATGCCGCTGTATTCCTATGCAGCAATGCTGCCAAATACATCACGGCCCATGCTCTAGTCGTCGACGGCGGTATCACCGAAGCAACCGGCACAGGCGGCTAGACTGCCTCCCACTGATTTCTAGTACGACGCAGGCATTTGAGCAAGGCGGCCGCCATCAGAAACAAGAGTCTCTCCGTTCAGGTAGGCACCTGCGTGACTGGCAAAGAACAGTATCAATCCAGCGAAGTCTTGCTCGCTCCCCGTCCTGCCAGCCGGGCATCGGGACGGCGGCATTTGATGAGCATCCGCAAATGCGCCATGGTGGCCTTCAATGCCGGCGAACTTCTCCAGCTTCGAGGTCGATCCGGTCGTCATCTCGCTTGGGTAGAGACCCGGGTTGACAGCATTGACTCGGATGTGCAGCTCCTGCTGGGCAAACAACGTGCTCAGCATCTTCACCAGTTGATTTACAGCAGCCTTAGAGGTGGAGTACGCGAAGCTTGAGGCAAGATGACGGCTGTAGCCCGCAATGGACGAGGTGACCAGAATCGAGCTGTCTTGTGGTACATTCCGCTTCTCGTTGCCTGCGTCCAAAAGGTCTAGAAATGCAATTGCAGTGTAGTACGCCCCGGTGACATTGACATGGAGGGCTTTGGTGTACTCATCCAGTTCAGGCTTCCACAGGGCTTCTTGAATGTCCTTCACGGAAGGCTTGCTTTTGGCGTCAATAGCTTGTCGGTCGGACGGCCCACTTACACCAGCATTGGCGAACAAGAAGTTGACGTAACCTTGTTCCTGGCGGATCTGGTCGGTCATCTTGGAGAGTGAAGCTTTGTCGGTGACATCGCCAACGATTGGCTTGATCGTGCCATTCACGCCAGCTTGCGCGACTTTTTTGAGTGCCTCCTCGCGGCGACCAACAATGTAGACTGCTTTCGCGCCGTTGGCATCAAGAGCGTGGGCCGCGTAAGAGCCGAGTCCAGATCCTCCACCCGTCACGACGGCGACCAGGCCTGTGACGTTAAATAGGCTTTGGATTTTGTTTTGCACAGACATTCTGATTGAGACTAGTCGACTGAGAGGTTGAAAGTGTGCTTGAGTGAGGTCGGAAGAACGACTGATTGGCAAGTACTGGTACCTAGATCTTGGACGATGTACCCATATATTCGGTGACATCACCGCAATGTCAGGTGCAAACCAGCGTCTATCATTGTATGGATATCTGACTGTCATGTACACATACACCTCTGCTTGATTCGGCATGATCACAAGCGCTGTCTAACCTGCAGTCCACGGATGTCGCTCAAACCCCCCATTTTCAGCGTCCGCCCTATGAATCGGATTTCCCATTTCTCTTTTCCCATTGTCGATCGAACACCGGCAGACTCCGCTGACTACTTGGAATTACGTCTAGTGCCTTGACACTCACTCGCTCGGGCACATTCACCATCCAAACAGCAGCCTTGGCCACATCCTCTGCGATCAACGCCTCAATGCCAGCAACAAATCCATCGTACTGCGACTTATCATACCCGACGCGCAGCTCATGGAAGTTCGTCTGTACAACACCTGGCCAAAGCGCCAGAACCCGAACATTCGTGCCCACCAGTTCGTTGCGTAGCGAGTCCGTAAAGGCCTCTTGGCAAGCTTTTGTAGCATGATGGACAGCCTCACCCGGGAAGCGGGCAAGCTCGAGTCCTGTGACAGACGTGATGTTCAGAATGGTACTTTTCTGCGTCCTTGACATCCCGTCTTCATTCAAAATGGCATGAGCTGCACCCATGAAGCCCAGAACATTGGTCTGCACCATAGTCGAGATGTCGCTAGCAATGTGCTGTTGCCAAGAAGGCGCAGGTGCGCCCAGTGCTAAAGCGGCATGGTTGACCAGAACATCAAAGGCCTGGATCTTCAGATCTCTGAGAGCCTGTGTTGTGGTCTCCTTGATTGCTGGCGGGCTGCGCACATCTGCAGCATACACATACACTTTCAGGTCGAAGCCTCTGCTTCTTGCTCCTGCGTGTACCTCATCTCAACAATAGTGAAGCTTGTCCTATGGACGTGCAAGAAGGGCCAGGTTTGCGCTCTCCGCAGCGTACGAGAACGCTATTGCCCGTCCAATACCCTGTGCCCAATCAGCTAAGGTGACTCGACATCAGGATATGTGATGCGGCCCATGGATGAGCCAGTGATCAGCACATTCTGTCACTCCAGAGACGTCATTGACTAATGATGATGCTAGTGTAGCTTCATTGTAAGGAGTTAAGTACCACAGACGCCGGGCTGTATGTCACCCCTTCCAGCATGATCCACAGTGTGTGCGCCGAATTGACCCCTCTACGCAGAAGTTGGTCCCCACGTCAAGGATCAATTTGGCGCACACAGAATGGATGCTAGAACCATTGTTTGACGTCATGGCATGGTACAAACTGAACTGGAATCATCAATCAACCAGTTCAGAACTTGACCGATAGAGTCAACATTTGATGGTTGGTTTCGAGCAGTTAACAGTATCGACAGTCCTCTCAACTATGCCAAGAGAACGCAGTCAAACAGATCAACCAATCGAATGATTTCAGACTTCCAGCAGCGCTGCTGTTAAAAGGTCGCCCGGTGACTGGTCATCCCGTCCCAAACCCCTCGCAACCCATCTCGACGGCTAGGCTCAAATTCCTTTCCATTATGTTTTTATTGGCATAGAATGGCAACATCAGCGTTCCAAAGCAAGTGGAACTTGTTGGCAGATTTGCACGCTCATCGCTGCACTCAGTCGCTGTTCGCTGGATCACAAACGTAATACTCCGCGCACCCCCGACAGGGAGCCGTTCAGCAGCAGTCACGAACTTTAGGAGCTGCTTTTGCTTCTCTTGGGGCCAAGATGAAACTACCTCCCAAAAATAGCCGATATAAGGCGAATCAGGGTCATATCCTTCGTAGCTAGTGCCGGCCCGCAGCTCAAGGATATCAAGAGTTGAAATGCCTTCCACGCACGCTTGAAGAGTCTCGGTGTCGAACATGGCCAAGTCTTTTCTCTTGCTGCTGCATGCGGTGCCAAGGTGTACATTGAGGTCTGCAGACGCATTGAAGTCCGTTCCTGCAGATAGCGGACCTTGATTCTGACGACCAAAATTGCTGTCGAAAATACGGCCAAAGCCGGCGGCGAAAGCATCCCATTGAGGCTTCACTGACAGATAAGTCACCCAACTCACATAGTCACGCAAGTACTGTGCTCGGTTGTATCGGGTGATTATGTTAACCTCCGCTCCATGATCCTCCGCTCCCACGACGAGCCAGCCAGGCCACTCTGCGACAAGTGCATTCTTTTCCACCGATGGCAAAGAATCAGCTATTTGAAGAATGTTGGCGTGTTCAGCGACATGAGGGAGGAATGCAGCCCCCCGGAGCCCGTTTGCGTCGAATGGAAAAACATAGTCCTGCATCAATTCTTCTGGTTTTGCAGTTTTCAGCAAAGCCTGCATCGAGCGACGTTCCATAGGCCAGCCATCTTGCAGAAGATCAAGCGTCTTGTCCGTTTCGTTCGGCATCTGCATGCACGGCCTTAAAAGTCGTTGATAGAAGGCCCGAGGCAGACTGACCGGCAGGGTGATGCCATTGTACACTGCTAATGCAAATAGCAACCCCACCAGTTCGAACATGTACAGAGGCTGTAAGCTGCCGAATCTGAAGAAGTGCATACCAGTCCTTTGATCGAGTACAGTGAACATCCCAAGGTCCTCAGCAAACATGGTCTTGCAGAGGAGGTTGAAGAACTCTATTTGCACGCCCCCGAGATCTTGACCTATCTCCAGCTGTTCCATCTCGCCGAGACGAATTCGAAGAGGTCGCAGGAGCTCCCCTCTTCGCCGCTGCCACAGCTGATCATAGGCATCTCGTAACACCGCATCACGAGAGACATTGAGTAGCAGATAATGGCGTTCCCCATGCTCGACTGCCGCCGGTACCACTGCGCCATCAGAGGGCAGCTGCTGCATGGTCGCCCGAAAACGGATGTTGACCTCTACTGCAGAGTATGCATCCTGCATTCTCAAGACATTGATAGTCCGAAAATACTTGATACGCTCCATTGTCGTGAAAAGTATGGGGAAGGAGAGCACATGTCGACCAGACATCGTCGGACACAACCAAGTCCCCGCGACCTCGAGATCATCTAGCATGTACGGTACTGTGCGTAGCAACCAAGACCGATCGATCAATGAGTCCATTTTCGTCTCATGTAGAGTGTCATTCCAGAAGGCCTGCAGGAACTGCAAGGCGGCGATAGCAGCGGGTTCACCGATGAGGGGCTGAGCATGCCAGTGCTTTAGAAAGACACGCTGAGTCCATGCCGCGATCTTGGCTGAGGTGGGCGGTGATCTACACCAGACAATCAGAGAGTCGGCAAAGTGTTCCACAAGCCGATAATCGCCAGGTCGTTGTGGGAAATATTCATGCTCAAGAAGTCCAGCTTGCTCCTCTGCGCAGGTCCACCTGAAAAGGGTACTGAACACCTTGTTGACGAGCCTGTTCGATGTTTCATTCGAAAGCTCGTCCATGAAAGATAGCAAAGTCTTCATATGGTCGCTCGCACGACGCTGGTGGTCAGGCAAAGCCCGACCTCTGCCGGTCAAGCAAGCCGCATCAACCAGTGGCGCTACGTCTCCATCATCTGGGCCCGCTACAACCGCCATGAAGGCTTGTGCAAGCGTCGCCGCGGCAATGCCGATGTCGGAAGCTCCAAAATGCATGTTATCGAGGTCCTGGTGCAGCTTAATACGCTCCTCGAGGGTCGTCAAACTTCCTGACTGCCAGACTTGAGCGAGCTTGGCGTGTGCTTTGAGGTCCTTCGAGGTAAGCGTCTTGACGGCCTCTGTATCGCATAACTGTTGTGTGAGTGACCTGTTATCTCCAGCTGTCTCCTCGTACGTGGCAGCATTTGATGAGGCACTCGGACAGCTAGGACAGTAAGGGCACAAATGGGCTGCTGGAGCGCTGTGCTCAGCTAGAGCGATTGCGATGGCTCTTGCAGATCGAGGACTCCATTTTCGCACTGGTCGGCCGGGCGGTGAGGCATTGCGCTGACCGGTGGCGCAAAGGCTTTCCCTACAATCCTGGTTATTGCAGCCATCGAGAAGCTGGTGGAAATAACGATTCGTGAGCTCTACAAGGCTCAGAATCGAAGTGGTAATGGTAGTCATTTCGCCAAGTGAGCTGAGCAGGCATGCATGGCCAGAAGATTTGCGTCGGCGCCATGTTTCAAGCTGCTCGAGCTTCAGGCAGGAGGAGTGGCCGTCGTGTCACATGTTGGAGGCCACTGTGCACACATGTTGAAGGTCGGGAAAGTACGGATACTTGATCAGACAGAAAGATGACGACGCGCATTTTCGGAAGCCAGGCGGCCAAAATGGCTTACGCGGTTGCTGCATCGACTTTTGGACGGCAGTCTGCTGCATCACATCTCGAACAAATTCTCAGCCTCTTCACATGCGTTGTTCTGTGTACTGTGGCGACGCACAGCGGTCGTTTCGATCATTGGGATTTCCGAATGGCGGCGTCTAGTACTAAGAGACCGTTGCCTGCGAAGGTGGCGGCTATGAAGTCGAGGAAGCGACAGAGAATGGACGGTGTCCCACCGAAGTCGCCTAAAATTGTAAAGGCAGAGAATCTAGGATGGAAAAGTGTCTCCATGCCGGATCGTCTGGACGACTATGAAGGCTTCTTCGGTCTTGAGGAGGTCGACGGTGTTGATGTCGTCCGTGACGCCGCAAATGGCAGGGTTTCTTTTGTCTCGCGATCCTCGACATTCGAGCCACAGGACGGCCCTACGGATTCTATCGATAGCGGGGCTGTTAGGGATGATGAGTGGACCGGGTTTGGTGACGACGAGCCATCGCTAGCGGACGCTGAGCTGGTGCCCGAATGTGCTGCCAACCGAGAGAGGGCAAAGAAGTCAAATAAGATCAAGCCGGTCAAAGCAAATGGGGCCGCCACTGCAACTGCATTTGCTGCCCTCGAAAATGGTGATGTTGACGATATCGGCGAGGATTCGGATGTTTCGGCTTGGCTTCCTCTCAAGCTGTCTCCTGACACGATGGCCTCCTTAGCCAGGGCCAAGTTCGCGAAGCCGACTCCGATCCAGCAGTCTGCCATCCCAGAGATCTTAGCTGGACATGATGTTATTGGCAAAGCCTCGACCGGCTCAGGAAAGACAATGGCTTTTGGCATACCCATTCTGGAGCGCTATCTGGAGACTCGATCTGGCAAACCGAAAGATCACCTGGCGCCCCTTGCACTCATACTGTCACCGACCCGCGAACTGGCGCATCAGCTCTCGAAACATCTGATGTCTGTGTGCACTGGGGCTGCATATGAGCGACTATCGGTAGCTACGCTCACCGGTGGTCTGTCCCTTCTCAAGCAGCAAAGAGTCCTGAAAGATGCAGATGTCGTGGTAGGAACACCTGGTCGTATATGGGAGATCATGACCTCTGGACAGGGGACCATTAAAGCAATACAGCAAATACAGTATTTGGTCATCGATGAAGCAGATAGGCTCCTGAGCGAAGGTCACTTCAAGGAGGTTGAGGAGATCTTGAACGCGCTCGATCGCGAACTTGCCTGTGATGATGATGAAGCAGAAGATGATGCAGCAAATGGGAATCAGAAGCTTAATACAGAACGACAGACGCTTGTGTTCTCTGCGACTTTTGATCGCGGTTTGCAGAAGAAGCTCCTGGGCAAAGCCAAACCGGGTGGCAGTTTGATGAGCAATAAGGAATCAATGGAATATCTCCTGTCCAAGCTAAATTTCAGAGAAGAGAAGCCGAAGTTTCTCGATGTCAACCCGATTAATCAGCTTGCGACCGGTCTGAAAGAGGGCCTGGTGGAATGTGGTCAGTATAACTAGCTCTGAAGCTCATACATCTCCTGTCGCAAAGTTGTGCTGATATCAAGGCTAGGTGGCACCGAGAAGGATCTGTATCTCTACGCATTACTTCTATTACATTCAAATGCTCGAGCTCTGGTCTTCACCAATTCCATCGATGCAGTCCGACGCATTACGCCACTCTTGCAAAATCTTGGCCTTCCTGCTCTTGCACTGCATTCTGGCATGGCGCAGAAAGCTCGCTTACGCTCTGTAGAGCGCTTTACGCAAGCTGCAAATGCTGCTAAGCCCACCTCATCAATCCTGGTAGCTACTGATGTAGCTGCGCGAGGCTTGGACATTCCAAATGTCCAACTGGTCATACATTATCATCTCCCGCGAGCTGCAGACACATATGTTCATCGGTCAGGGCGCACGGCTCGCGCTGGACAAAGCGGCTCAAGCATATTGATCTGCGGACCTGAGGAAGTCAATGGTGTTCGCAGGCTAGTGGCGAAGGTTCATGCACAGTCTGCCGTGCAGCACCAGCGAAGCGCCTCTAAGGCTGCCAAACAGGGCTACTATATCCGGACACTGGACATCGATCGCCGTGTCGTCTCTAGGCTCAAGCCCAGAGCTAAATTGGCAAAGAAGATTGCAGACACGACCATTGCGAAGGAGAAGCAGCATAAAGAAGATGAATTGCTGCGCGAGGGTGCTGCTGATCTCGGCGTGGACTACGATTCTGATGAGTTCACTCAAGTATCTAAAGGCCGCGCTGGCAGAGGCGCGGCTCGCAAGAAGCAAGAGAAGGAGCAAGCTACTTTGAGCAAGGCAGAGGTTGGCGCCATGCGAGCTGAGCTGCGTGAGTTGCTGAACGAAAGGGTGAATGTTGGGGTCAGCGAGAAGTATTTGACGCGAGGAGATGTTGATATTGATGAGTTGTTGAGGCAGCAGGATGAAGGGCAGAAGACGGGCGAGTTCTTGGGGTCGGTCAACCATCTAGGGCTGGAGGATGCCTGACGAAGAAGCCAGGGCTCTGCTCCACATCAGAACCAGGGCTCTGCTCCACATCAGAACCAGGGCTCTGCTCATAATCAAAGCCAGGCAGTAAGTCGCATGCGCTCGTAAGACACACTGTTCAGTGACGCGCATTGGTTGGAAAAGCAGTAGTTGACAGCCTAAGCCTATTCGGGCAGCTGGTGCATCGCGACTTCCGCCAGGTGAAACCCGTCGAAAGTTTAGCGCTCCATTCTCCCTGTCACGTACGAATTCCAGGGTGGTGTTTCGGATCCCAATTTGTCACCATTAGGATCGAGCAGACAGCATCTGGATCTGTGTGATGACACAGCTCCCGACAGACCCATTGCAATCTAAATTTATCATGGTAGCAGCAACAATAGCATTACCAACAGCTTCAATCATGTCCTCAGACTTCTCTCTCCAGTCCATCCCACTAGCATTCGGTCTCGGCTTCGTACCACATCTCTACTATACAAGCGGCCTGATGATGGCATCAAAAGGCAAAATGCCCATCGCCCAGCCACGCAGCAACCTCGACACATGGAAAGGCAAACTTCCTCCAAATGTATGGAGCCATCTAGCTCGAGCCAGAGGTGCCCATCTCAATGCCATGGAGGGTTTCCCGTTGTATGCTGCTGCTATGGTACGTGGCACTATCGTGGTGCGAATGGTATGTGCAAGCTGAAGCTCTTTCAGGTTGCGGGCAATATTGCCAAGTTTCCAGCTGAAGACCTGAATAGATCTGCAATGTGGTTCCTGGGGACGCGGACGCTGTACACGGCGCTGTATATGGGGATCTCGAATGACGTGCTGGCTCTTTTGCACGGACGGGTGTGTATGCGTGGAGTATTGCGATTCCGATGATAAGTTTGTGGAGGTCTGGCAAGGCTGGGGATTTGGTCCTGGCCAAGTAGGCCAAATAGGCTTGGTAGGAACCTCGGGAGACTGAAAAGCTCTGAGAATGCGATGCGTGGCTTGAGCGATATAGCCAAGCAGCGTAACGGGTTGAAATCGACGACCAAAGGGGCAGTGAACGGCTTCGCTGTATGGGTATATGAGAGCACAAAACACATGGTCAATGCCTGAACCTTGGAATGATGGCCTGACAGCTTTCGCGCTCATCGACCTCTGCCTTGAGCCTGACTGCCTCGCAATTGACCAATGTCCATGACCAAAGTGCCGGATTGCAGACCTTTGACTCCGTTTGCCGAGTCAAGGCCTTCGTTTTGCAGGCTTTGTAGCCAGGCTGCTTCTTCAGCATCTTCGGGCTCTGCTTCAGCATCACCGTTCCTCTTGCTCTCAGAGTTCTTGTGCCGCTCGTGGTTCGTATTCGTATGTGTGCGACGGTGGCCCGGCTCGCCGGCGCCGGCGTGCGAGACATCGATCATATTGCTGTCAATTGTCAGCGGTTACGACAGACGAGACAAACGCTGTGGACCTACTCAGATGCTTCGGCTGTAATCTGATTCAGTAGCTCTCTCTCTCGCCTCAGCTCTTCCTCGTCAGGCTGTGCAACGTCTTCATCTCCTCCAGCTCCATAATGTGCCGATTGCTGCTGGCCGTCAAGCAAAGGATCGGTCTCACGGTCCTACACACATCATCAACACCTGAGCAGATCGGAAGATCAATGCAGTGATGTTCCTACTAACCTGCCGCGAGGGATGCCTATTCAGGCCAAGGCAGGAGGCACAGATACCCATCAAGAATGTGACACCCTCTCCTGCACACCATCAAAATCTGCGCGCTGGACGCCCATGAAGCCACCTGCCAGTAGTGCCTCCCGCGTTCCGACACAGTGTCTTCTCAGGTGACATCCTAGCCTCAGGTACGAAGCCTTGGCAGCGACCTGAGGACTAAGGCAGGGTCGGTGCACCCTCCGTGAACCTCAGGCATAGATCCAAAAAAAAGAATCTGAGTTTCAAAAGCCTCTTTTTCTTCGAGCATGCGCCATAACTATATGAGGTATACTAAGCTATTATCCTACCTCTTCTTATTAAACATAGAAGGTACTATAATCGAAAATATTTGTACCTACTAACATCACTTTACTATCTAATCACAGGATACATAGTCCTGTGCTATTTGCGCTGCGCTTGCAGTCACAATAGCGACAATACCATGTGAAAACACGAAGAAGTGAGGTCCGAAAGTCGAAAACTCAACAGTATTCTCACACTCGCTCCCAACAGCGCACCGCCTGCACCGACCTGTATACACGTGAGGCATCTGAGTCAGCAGGCCGCTGACTCAGATCTGCCGGCGCTCCTTTGACCTCTCACATCGTCACATCAGACACCCTTCCATTGGATTGGACTTCTATGCATTGGCATTGACTTCATTTACCGGCACGATGGCCGACGAGATGGCGGTGCAACTCGATCAGCACGATCTGCGTGAACATACGTCCCGTGCGCTCCCCAACATCTGGTTTCGCCCATCGTCGTATGCCTCCAAAAGCAATCTTGACAGTTTCATCAGATTTCATCCGTCATCTCGTGATCCACGTTTCCAAGGGGGATCCCATGAAGCTGAATCGCCCAGCGCCGCAGGCATGAATGACGACCTTGTAAAGACGCGTCGCGCGTCCGCCTCCATTCCTCTGCGCAACCACTTGGCTATTCCTTTTGCGCCAGCTTGTCAACAGAAGAATGAGGAAGGCGCAAGGTGATGCTGAGCGGCGCTTGGTCCGTTCAGAATTCCAGCAAGGGGGGCCGGAGATGTTGGAATATTTTCCATTCTTTCCGCTCTGTCGGGACGGCTAACCTCAACACGTCGGTAGGTAGGACTGGCTGTCGATGGCCAAGGTGGCACATTTCTTCATCAGCCTACTCGTTTCGTGGGTCCACTCTGCCTTCCGGACCAGCACTCACAGCTTGGCGACGACCAGTATCTGCAAGGGAAGCAGCTTGGGGGATCACGAGAATAGGGGTGGCTAGGTCGATCATGCACCTGTTGCAATGACAGGAGCTTCAGGCTGTGTATAAGAGATCTGGGCGACCGATGAAGTGGGTAGGTCATCAGCTCCAACGTCCAGAGACCACAACAACAACTAGTCGTTCGCTCGGCATTATTGCGGTCTAAGGTTGAGGCTTCTGCTTGTCATTCGCTACTGCTGGTAGGGCTGTTCAGGCATGCGCTCGTCACTCTTTGCAGAGGCTTTGTGCCTTTCCCTCGTTCAGACGCTCGTCGATGCCCGGGCTATGCTCCAGAATGGCCTCCGGGTCCGAGATGACAAGTCAGCGCAGTCGCCAAACGTCGTACATTGGCTCAGCAATCTTTCCAAAAAGGATCTTGAGGAGAGCGCCACTTGTGTTGTAGATCAATACTATGATTTTGTGAATAATTCTACCTTCGGCGAGGGGTTCTGCCAGGCCTTCATGGGATACGACGACAGGACCGTCACTGTCGACTACACTCCAACCACGTAGGCTCCAGAGCTCAGGCTTGTTGCGGAAGTCCTCTGCTAATGTTAGTGTAGCACCACAACAGACATCTTTACGACCGAAATTGTTACTGTCACCGAAGTCGACCGTACCACCGGTTACACCACATCGACCATAGTCGTCAGCGGCGCCGCCAAGGTCAAGCGTAAGGCCGCTCAAATCACCGCTCGGGCTCAGCTTAGTGAAGCTCAACAAAACATTGTCGACCAAGGCTTCTCGATTTTCAAGCAGAAAGAGGTAGCAGCTGGTAACACCACTACCGTCTCCAATGGCACCGTCACTATCACAGCCGACAGCGACCAGCTGTCGTCCAGCTTCTCGAGCGCTTGCATGTGTCAAACGTACAGTGGCTCGGCTGTGACCGAAACATACACTGATCTGGCGGCTGTCTCTACAAAGTTCGCCTTCGAGAGGACTACGACCACTACCACCACGACTAGGTCTGCTGGGCCTGTTGTCGAGGTCACCACTGTCACTGCCGGGGCTGGTTCTACATCCACATCGTCAGCTGGCACACCAGCTTCTCCATCAGCGGACTCGACCAGCGGAGCCACGGCTACCAGCAGCTCTGCATCAGGCTCGACGCCCACGGCTCCGACGTTCGCCTGCCCAGACAATAACAACACGACGGTCAGCCAAATGGTCGGCACTGAGCGCTTCGATTATTTGGTCCTGTGTGACACTGACCTGACGGATGCCGACTTTTACGATACGCTCTACTACGACACTTTCGGAGAGTGCGTGGCTGCTTGCTCTATTGCCGACGCCGACTTCGACGTCCCCATATGCCAGGGTGTCTCATACTACTCGACTGCCAACTCTGATGGCTACAACTGTTTCTTGAAAGCCACCGCCAATGAATCGGTGTCTGCTATTGGTACCGACACTGCCATTCTCCAGCGCATTGCTGTTGGTATTGATGGGGCCGATCCTAACGGAACTGCGACCGAGTCTCCACCGTTCGCCGTCTCAAACACTGCCGACCCTAGTCAACTGAGTTCTGCATTCTCGAGTATGATGGGTAACAGCTCGACCAGCATCCCGGTGGTTACGCCTGGTCCACAGATGCCTGCTAGCGGGCTGCTGGTTCGTACTGGAGATGCGGGCTCGGCTGGATACACTACCTACGTGACGGACGGCACAACCTACTCTAGTGGTACTGCATTCTCCACCCGATTCACTTCTGATGGCGAGTGGTACTATGCCTACTACACGACTTTCACCGAGTACTGGTCATCCGCCACCACCGGATATGCTGTGTCCGAGACCTCGACTGCAATCGCCGGTTCGAACAACAGTCTTACGTCTGCAGAGAGCATCGATGATAATGGGGACTACAGCGTCTATAGCGACAGCAGCTCCACTGATTACAACAGCACCGGCTATACCGTCACGGAGACATGGCAGAACGAGACATTCAACGCGGCCGGAGAGTTGATCACCTCCACGGCATGGTCGACATCTCACTACTACGCCACTGCTACGGGTGTCTCTGGAGCCGGCGGAGCAGCTGGCGGAGGAGCTGGTGCAGGTGGCAATGGCTCCCTAGTAACGGCGACACCGATCGTCTCGACTTACTCGACTGTTATCAGCGGCGCATCCGGTGCCTCAGCTGGTGGATCTGGTGGCATTGCCTCGGGTGGTATCCCGATCACTTCTGTTTACACCACCACGCTCTCAGGCGGTACGGCCTACAGCTCAGGATATCTAATCAGTGGTGGTGTTGGGGGCACTGCAGAAGGATCCGGTGCTGCTGGTTTGGGCGCTGTGGCAACCCCAGTCACTTCCGCAACGACAATCACCTACTCCGGTGGCACAGCATACAGCTCTGGTGGAATCATCTCCGGCGCTATCCCGACCAATGGCACCGTCATTCCCGGCACCACTATCACTTCGGCCAGCACAGCTACTTCTGTTATTAGCGGCGTAGGTGGAACGACGGTCACCTCGGGCTTTATCCTCTCCGGGCCCGTGGGCGGGACAGCTGGCGCTAGCGGCGCGATCTTATCTGGAAGTATGCCAACCTCTGGCAGCCCATTTACCAACTCTGGCGCCCCGAGATCTGGATCCCTCGCACCGTCTGGCAGCTCTCCGCTCTCTGGGAGCACTGCGGGTGGCAGCGGCACTGTCTTGTCTGGGACTGTTCCAACCTCTGGCGCACCAAGGTCCGGCTCGCTGGCACCTTCAGGCACCGCACCCGTATCGGGCACAGCACCAGCATCAAGTGGTCTCCTTTTCCCTTCTTTCCCAGGTGGCCCTCTCTCGGGCACTGTTGCGCCTTCAGGCACTGCACCAGCTGGTTTCTCTGACACAGGCCTGCCACGATCCGGAACATTCGCTTCTTCGGGCACTGCTCCAGGCACTGCACCGCTCGTTGGTCCTTCAGGCACTGCGCCAGGCATTGCCCCTCTTGTCGGCCCATCTAGGACTGCACTGGGCACTTTCCCGGAGTCTGGACTACCACGCTCCGGCACCCTCGCACCTTCAGGCACCGCACCGGGCACTGCGCCTCTCGCCGGTCCATCCGGAGCATTCCCTGATTCTGGACTACCACGCTCCGGTACTCTCGCACCCTCAGGCACCGCGCCGGGCACTGCTCCTCTCGTCGGTCCATCCGGAGCATTCCCTGAGTCTGGTCTACCACGCTCCGGTACTCTCGCACCCTCAGGCACCGCGCCGGGCACTGCTCCTCTCGTCGGTCCATCGGGCACCGCGCCTGCTGGAACAGTCCCTGAATCTGGCTTGCCTCGATCTGGTGCGCTTACGCCTTCAGGTACCGCACCAGGTACAGCACCTGTTGTTGGGCCTTCTGGCACAGCACCAGGCACTTCGCCTGAGTCTGGGCTGCCGCGCTCTGGTTCACTTGCACCTTCAGGCACCGCTCCACTCGTGACTGGCACTTCACCCAACACAGCAACGGGACCACTTGGCGGCACGACGCCATCCCCAACCTCGCCATCGTCTTGTTACAGCGGTGAACTCGGCACCACGACCATTTTTGTGACGACGACCGAATACGGCTGCTTTAGCACTTGCGCAAACAGTGTCGGCAACTACGGCGGCGCATCGACCTTTGGTCCGGCAGTCTTCGGGTCGACCCCGACGCCGTCAGCATGATTGAGCAGGCAGGAAGATTGACGTGGAGCAGGAAAGCTTTGTCTTGATGCTACGACTTATGGACAGCGATGGCATGATTATGGACGGGCGTTTATGGATTACATGCTGTGCAGGACAATGTGGCGTCGATGCAACTTAAGCCAATCTGAAGACCGCGATAGACTGAGAAATCCATTTCATTTGCAAAGCCCAACCCACGTGCATCGCCACTCTCCAGGAACAACCTCCGACTATTCTCAGCCAGAATATTGCATCCCTCGGCGATCGTTCGGCTGTTCTAGCCAAGCGCCCTGAGCGTTTCATGTCGAAGCTAAAAGAATGTGTAGGACCCGACAGACCGGTAACAAGTGGTAGACGCCGACAGTTGGAAAGCGTAGATTTCCATTGGTCAGCTTGACCACATCCCTTCCCAATGCAGAACACTCGACTTCACATGCAGATGCAGGCGCTCGATGCTTTCCAGAAACGGCCGTCAATTCGTCAATGCCTACCAACAAAACCCGAGAAAGGTAAGACATTCATGTGTACAAAACGAGACCGCCCGTCCTTTCACTCTCCAGACTCCTCCACTCCCGATCCACGCCAACGCATGCCCGAACTCAATGACCGTCAACCCAGACTACCCTCGTCACATCGCAAAAGCGAGAAGCTACATACCCGCCGCGTGCTACAGGATAAGCGACTGGCGGCTACACACTCCCTCCAACAATGCCAAAACGGATCTTCCGCACAACTCTATCGCTCACACATCACGTCAAACATCAACGCTCAACCTCAGACATCTCTCCTTACTCAAGCTCGGCGCGGGTTACCAATCATATTGTGCCTGCGATCCTTATCCGCCATCAGCGCGCTGATCTCCTGGGCTAACGCCTTCATCTCCTCGACGGCTTTCTCGATCGAGAAACGGTACTTCTGCGGGTCCGTGGAGGACCAGCGCTGGTAGTCGGACTTGTGCTTCTCGTAGCGGCGCTTCTTGCGCTCGATCTTCTCGCACATGGAGCACTTGTCTGGGAGCAGGATGGTCTGGAAGATCATTTTGGTGCCGCAGGTCTCACCGGTGCGGTATTCCTTTTGGCAGTGCTGGCGGAAGTTGCCCCACTTCCAGTCGTTGCAGGTGTACTTGTAGTTCTCGTAGAAGCACATGGTTATGGGATTGGCTGCGGTCTGGTCAGTGGTGGCGCTAGGCTGGTCTTTGGTTGGGTGAATGGTACTTTGTGGAGCCGGGTTCGGCCTGGTTTGGATTTGTTGCAGTGGGACGATGTCGTCTGAATACTCATGTTAGCGCTGGCCGCGGCCATGACAATGATAGGTGATGGTTGTCCTATCTCCTCTTGCTTTGCTCAAAGCTAACGTCACCAAGGACGAGTCATGAAGCTAAGCAGGCTGTCGAGGATGGGGCTTCATGGGAGCGTACCTGAGTGACGAATGAGAAGAATGCCTGGAAAATCGGATGGCTGGTGGACGATGATGGGAAAGAGGAAGGACGACCATGGTGCCTCGAGCTCACTATTTATGCTTTCACCCTCGACAACGTCTTCATCACGCCATGTCGGACTTTCCCCGTGGCCCTGCTAGCTCTGGATGGGACAACCCACCATATGGCCCATGGTGTGCTGATACCTCGCTTCGATCGAACCAACGACAAGGCTCGGGGCTCGCGGGAGGCCTCCATCCCAAGCTAGACCACGAAAAGGGCAGCTGCGCTGTCACCATGGCGTCTTCGGGCGTGGCGGCATGCACTCTGATATTGCTCTTCCTTGGGAGCTTCGCCTGCGTGGCCTCGTCTCCACCCATCATGCTTGACACCGTTCCATCCGTCTATCCACCTCGGTCTACCTCTCGTTCGTGCAAGGATCGCGGCTCGACGAGGTTCGCTAGCCTGCCGACCGAAATGAAAGCTTGAGATTTGAGTGAATCTTCTCCAAGTCACGTGGCATGGCAGCTGATGCGGCTCTAGCCATATAACATTCAATGGGGCTCAAAAGCGCCATTGGCCATGCAAAGTCCTTGCCCGCCAGACTGTTACACATTTTCCGACTCCGGCCGGTGTCTCACGTGGTTAGACGGCTGGGAGACGGCGATGTGTGGCCTGAGGCATTCTGGCATATGTCCTGACCTCGCTCCCCCATGACGCTGACCCACCTGGCGTAGATAGCCCTTGCGACCCAGCGCGAGCATTTGGGGTTGGCAATCTGACAGCCTGCCGCCGAGCAGGACGAGCTCGGAATGCGTGGCTGCACTAGGCTTGGGTTGAACTGTTCGCCCGCACAGACAATCTTTGATCCGTTCGACGCATCCTGACGATGCTGCATCGTTGCCCGCGATGCCCAGTATCATTCCCGTTGACACCCTTGATGATGCTGACCAGTCACCTTACCTGCAGAATCTGCAGAAGGGCCATCGGCTCGTTGATCCCAGTAGTGGTGGGCGGTCATTTGCACAAAGGCTCCATCGATGCATGCACATGCATCGTTCAGCCATTCATCTTCACTCAGGTGACCACATCCCGCTCCTCGGCTAGTTGGAAAGGCCCGCAGAAGTGGCGAAATGACCAGTGGTTCGATCGTTGTAGCAAGCATGTTGCCCAAGGTTCCGACCAGGGATGAAGTCAATGCAGGAGCATGCCTCGTTGCTTACTCGGCACCCTCCTCGGACTCCACGGCAAGGCCACGCTAGGTTTAACCAAGCCATCTCCGCTCTGACGTGGCATCACAAGTATGGCGGGTCACAAAAAGGCTATCCGTAGGCGCGAAATCGTGATTATCAGCACAAATTTCAGCGGTCCAGACGCGGCGTTGCAGAGCCAGCATTGGCCCACCTTCGATGCTTGCGACCTCTGACCCTCACCGGCCCTGGGATCCTTGAGCATTATCTGGACTGTCTCGATCGTTTAGACGCTGTCTCGTTTCAGTCTCGCGATCAGAGAACTGTGCAAGAGATTTGGTAGACGCAACCTGAGTCGTATATACAACGCTAGGCGCTGCGCGTTCGCAGCCTACCCTTGACCCGGGCTTGCCTAATAGATAGCGCTGTTTACTTTCTGTGCTGGCGCCGATCGAGACGAGTGTGATTGCACCAGTCAGAGCTGGCCTCCATATTACCCTGCATCTGTAGGTCGAAAGGGAGGCTGGGAGGACGCTTTGACCGCGGCATGCGTAGGTTGAACGTATGCTGCAGCACCAATGCCACTAGCTCACCAGAACGCGTAGACGTACCCGACGAGAGCCTGACACAAGTAGCGACGTCGACGGAGCACTTTGTGTTGACAAGCGAGAGTCGATTGGATCAGAGATCAATGTCTGTTCGTCCATTGCCGCCAGAAAGGCATGGTCTGGGCGAGCAGTTGACGTCGGATTTGACTCTGCGGCACATTGCGTTTGCGGGCACTTGCAGACGATCACATGAGTGAGCGCTGCCCCTGGGAAGTCCCACATAGCAGCGGCTGGTTGACGCCGAACGCAGAGAACCAATTTCACCTGACTGAAAGTCGAGGTGCAGGCTGGCCTGCTAATAAAGTATGCGGGCCGCCTGTTCGTGGCAGCAGCTGTGATCCTTGCTTAGCCAATGGCGGCGGTAAGACTGTTGAAGGTAGCTCTACGATTGGTAGATCCATCGGTACCTGCGCGCTGACAGTACTGTACTGCCTGCCTCGCTGCGGTTGGATTGGCATTGCAGACGAATCTGCTGTGGAAACATATATGTTTGGGCGGAGCAGACGTCGATGTGGGCGTTCGTCCGTGCGAAGTTAGCCAAGAGCTGGGAGATCGCATGTTCCTAGAGCTGTGTCAAGGTTTTGCTGCTGCAAGACTTCATCACCGCAATCGGCGGAGCTCATGCAGCTTCGAGGCAATAAGGCTACCTCATGATGGAACTTGGGTGGTGAAATGCTCGGTGCTGACTGGGCCGCGGCGCTTGGCGACTGATGAGACAGTGGGCGTTTGTAACAATACTCACTGACATGTCTTGGCGAGCTCGTGCGAGCCTGGCGTCGGCGATCTGAAACACCGCGAAGATGATATTATTCGAGGATTATCTAATCTTCTCTCGTCACTTCAACCAGCAGAAACGTGACGAGGTGCCCTGACCCCTTGGTCCCTTGGTCAGGCGCGTGCCCGAACCCGAACTCTTTTCGTACGGTCCAAAGTCCCGGCGCTAGGTGTTACCGACACGCCGGCTTGCGACCAGATGATAGATGTATGGCTACAACATCCCACTGCTGTCTTCACCCCGCAGATATGGCAGACTTGGCCCAGAAATCGATGGCTGTTGCTCTCGCTGACCTGCCGGACGAGCTGTTGCTACATATTCTGTACTTCCTAGACATCCCGGAGCTCCTGCTCACGTCTCGGGTAGGCAGCAGTGAAAGTCCGCTGAAACCGCAGCAAAATGCTGATGCGCAGTAGACCAGCCGGCACCTCCGATTGCTCTCCTTTGATCCATTGCTACATCGAGTGAGGTTGCGGTACTCCCAAAGTCGGGTGGATTACTTGCTCCGCCGCAGGCCGCCGTTATATGCACTCCAGCCACCTGCTTCCACCATCTACCTAACCCGCACACACGTGGCCGCCCGCAGGCTGCATTGGTCTCTAGTCTGTATACGTCTCAATCGCTCTCTCGCCCGACGACCTAAGTTGTCGACGCTGATATCGGCGAATATACTGCCGAAAGAATGCTGCAAGTACGACCGGCGGTCTGGTGAGGTAGTCTGGGGTCAAGGCGTGGCTGGGACCCTAGTTGAGCGCAAGAGGCAGGTTGAGAGAGAAAAGCTCCGAGATGGCTTGCGGGTGTGGCTCGAACGTAAAGCACGGCAGATCCACGCCCGGCAGAAAGACGCTGCAGGAGGCGTTGGTATACTTGTCTGGCGGTTTTCGCGGAGACTGAAGATCGGCGAGGCGAGGAGAGCACCCGACGCATGGCCTGAGCCGCCTAAAAAGGACAGAGTGTCTGGCCTGAAGCGCTTTTGGGAGAGTGTGAGCAGCAGCAGCAGTGCAGTGTCAGCCTGATTGTGTGACCGGAATGGGACTTGCAGGATGAACGGCGTTACAAAGGCGATTTCCGGGTTTGAACATGAAGGGTGTCAGGGGGGTGCCGCCGGAAGATTCTAAGCATTCCATCGGTTGGTCACGTCAGATGAGATTGCCAGATTGATCATGAAGCCGAAGAGGTCCGGCGAGTAGATCAAGCTAAGGCGTAGCTAAGGCATGTGGCAGCAGCCGATTCATCAATACAGGAGTCAGGAAAATCGACGCTACAGTCACCGGCGCGCCAAGGCCACAGACAATCGGATGCCAAGCTTCAGATTCCACGTCTTCTGATGGGATCACACGCGCAGATGGCGAGAGACGTTTTGTACTCAAGAATCGGGGGTCGGACCAAGATCACCGGGCGTGACAAGAGGAGAAAGAGCGACGCTTCTGCACGACTCGCCCGCTCCTTCCCACAGCCAAGGATGCAAACGAAAAATGCAGCTACTTCAATCGTGTCATCCAATCCCGCCAAACATGGACTCCGGCTGAAGCTGTCCATTGTCAGAGACTTCCGCGAGCAAGAAGACCTGCATCGGGACGGGAGGACTCTCGGTGCAGCACTCCTTCCGCTTCGTAGGCGGATGCAGAGACCAGGCCTACAATGTCGGCTTTGGTTCGGAGGACTTTGGCAAGCTCGACGGACCGCAGAGCACCTATCTTACTTGGGATTGCGTCAATGTAGATACTGGATCGCACTGGAGCAGCACTTTGGTGTACTCTGTGCCTGATTACGTCGATCGGAGATGGTAAGAGCCCTTCGTGTGTGGAATTAGTGTTGTTAGTCGAGACTGATTGGACGTTCAGAGCGCGGGAATCACTGAAACTCCCTCAATTCCGCTTCAACACAGCGTCTCTAGGTAATCAGATCTCCGTGTGCGCAAAGTCTTTGTTGTCCTTTCCGCTGGGTAGATAGCAGTGTGACGGCGACTGGAGACGGGATGGGTAGGTACAGGGAACATCAGCAACGACGAGAAAAGAAGGCCTTCGCAAAGGCCCATCCATGGACTCGACTACCATCAACACTGCCGCTAGATGACCGGGGACAAGCGTCAAGCTTGAACCTGTACATAGATATCCTCCACATCTTGTTGTCTCTATCTGAGAGAAACATCATAATAGAGACCCAGGACTTTCACTCAGCCCACCCTCATCAAAACGCCCATCGCATGCTCTTTGATGAGAATTCAAATACGAAAAGGGGGATATAACAAATGTAATTTACAACTCATCATGCCCGCTGTCGTCCTCATCCCAATCCGGCATCCCGCCCGCACCACCAGCACCGCCTGCACTCTCGTACAGCTTGCTTGTGATTGGGTAAGCAACATCCGACAGCTTCTGCTTCTGCTCCTCGAATTCTTCTGCGTCAGCCGTCTGCGCATTCTCCTCCAACCAGTCCTGCGCCTCTTTGACAGCGTCCTGAAGAGCCTCCTTGTCGTCTTCGTCGATTTTGCCGCCCAAGCCATCCTCGTCGTTGAGTTGATTCTTCAGGCTGAAAGCGTAGTTCTCCAGGCTGTTGCGCGCCTCGATTCTCTCGCGCGTGGCCTTGTCTTCGTCCGCGTACTTCTCGGCTTCCTGGATCATGCGCTCAATCTCATCGGCGCTGAGGCGACCCTTGTCGTTCGTGATCGTGATGGATTCTGACTTGCCCGTGCCCTTGTCGCCTGCTGATACCCTCAAGATACCGTTGGCGTCAAGCTCGAATGTGACTTCGATTTGTGGCTGACCACGTGGTGCTGGAGGAATGCCGGAAAGCTCGAATTTACCGAGCAGATTGCTGAGAGAGATTGAGTTAGTTTGTAGTCTTGTGCTGTGCGAGCTACCTGTTGATATGGCAGGTGTGCACCCAGCCCACTATAGGTAGGAAGGCACACGCTCCGCCCAAGAGCAGTAGGAAAGGATTACTCACTTGTCCTTCGTCATGGTGCGCTCGCCTTCAAACACTTGAATGAGGACGACTGGCTGGTTGTCGGCGGCCGTCGAGAAAATCTGGGACTTCTTGGTGGGGATGGTAGTGCCACGCTTGATCAGTGTGGTCATGACACCGCCAGTGGTCTCGATACCGAGGGTGAGAGGGTTGACATCCATGAGCACAATCTCGCTTGCCTGATAAATGATCAGCAAACATCCTCGGACATATAAAGCTGAAACCAAGCCCGGGCCAAAGCTCAAGCGTCGCCAAGCCAAGCCCTGACTGCAGTTAACGTCAAAGATTGCAACTTACCTCCTTCTCGCCGGCCAAGACACCGCCCTGAACGGCAGCACCATACGCGACAGCCTCGTCAGGGTTGATACCCTTGCTGGCCTTCTTACCAAAGTAGTCCTCAAGCATGCTCTGAACTTTCGGGATACGAGTAGAACCGCCGACCAACACGATGTCGTCAATGTCGCTCTTCTTCAGCTTCGCATCCTTCAAGACTTGCTCAACCGGCTTGAGAGTCTTTTTGAAGAGGTCGTTGTTCAGCTCCTCGAACTTGGCGCGGGTCAGGGTCTCGGAGAAGTCGTTGCCCTCGTGGAAAGCCTCGATTTCAATCTTGGTCGACATCTGCGAAGAGAGAGTGCGCTTGGCCTTCTCAACTTCCCGCTTCAGCTTACCCATCGTCTTGGCGTTCTTGGTGATGTCCGTGTCGTGCTTCTTGTTGTACTGCTTGACAAAGTAGTCCACCACTCTCTGGTCGAAGTCCTCACCACCCAAGTGTGTGTCACCAGCCGTAGCCTGCACCTCGAAGACACCCTGGTCGACGGTCAGGATGGAGACATCGAAGGTACCACCACCGAGATCGTAGACAATGATCTGCTTCTCCTGGTCGGTCTTGTCGAGGCCGTAGGCGAGAGCGGCGGCGGTCGGCTCGTTGACAACACGGAGGACGTTGAGACCGGCGATGGTGCCTGCGTCCTTGGTGGCGGCACGCTGGGCGTCGTTGAAGTAGGCTGGGACGGTGACCACGGCGTTCTGGACCTTCTCGCCAAGGTAGGACTCGGCGACCTCCTTCATCTTGCCCAGGATCATGGCCGAGACTTCCTCGGGGGTGAACGTCTTCTCGTCACTACCTCCAAGTCAGCTCAATATCCTCGTGCCATGCAGCAGTCGCGTAGCTTCAGCAGATCAGAAATGTACTCACCCCTTGACATCAACCTTGACTCGCGGCTGTCCACCCTTGTTGACGACGGAGTACGGAAAGTGCTTGATGTCCTTCTGGACGTCCCGGTCGTCGTATTTCCGTCCAATCAATCTCTTGACATCGAATACCGTTCGGTGAGGGTTGCTTGCGTATTGGTTCTTCGCCGCGTCACCGACCAGACGCTCGTCATCGTTCCAGGCGACCCACGACGGGGTAATTCGGTTACCTTGGTCGTTGACGAGGATTTCGACTTTGCCGCCCTTCATGATGCCGACGCAGGAGTACGTTGTGCCAAGATCGATACCAATGACTGCGTTGTTCTGTCAGCTGCATCATATCTCGCTGTGATGATCCATCATGGGTGTTGCGTACCTGGACCAGAGACGGAGTTGTCCTTGATGGGCTGCTGGACATTCTCCTCAGCGCTGGCGGCCGGGATCATGCCCATGAAGAGCATCGGGGCCAACAGGATGGCGCAGATGTAGAAGGCGGTCATCCATGGCGACGTGGTGCTGCTTCGTGCTGGCCGCGGGGCCTTGTTCCTCGAGAATCTAGCCATCTCGGCGTGGCGTGTGGAAGAGGGATGGTGTGGGAAAAGAAAGGAAAAAGGGCGCGTGGAGAGTTTGATATAACCAAATTCGCATTGACCAGAGTGGCCTCTTCTGAAAGTGGAAGCTCCAGCTGGCTTTTCGGCCACCTTCCATTATTGTTCCGAAAGGCCAACTTTCACGTGCCCCACATGCAGCCGATGCGACAAGTGACAACATTCCAGGACGGGAACCAACCAGAAGCTTCCAGGGTCCGCCACATCTGAGACAATCCTGGTAGAGTGATCGACTTCATCCTTCCAGATCAATCATACCACACATGATTGCGCATTCTGTTGCCAGCTGGCCTGTTTGATTGTCGGCTTTTGACATCGTACTCCACTGATGGCTGCGCATGAATTGCGTACAGTAGTCGCGGCAAGTCTGCAAAGCCCGGCGCATGGAGTATGTCGTGTCACTGCCCACGTGAGGCGTACGACGATGACAGCTGGTGCTGCTCGAGGCAGTGATATTGAACATGTAGCATCTGTCATACACCAGATCGGGCTGCTATGCTTCAGTCGCTGGTCATCATCGACGGCTGTCCTCGTGATGGGACGGGCGCAAGTGGACCCCTACTAAAGCATGCCATCAGGTCTAGCACATGCCGAGTCAAAGCATGGGCCTAGTCGTAGAGCTGGAGGACGCAGATGGACGCAAGATGAAGCTTCGGATTCCGCGTCTGGAGACAAGTGAAGTGTTCACTTCCTATAAGGGCGTCTCTACTACGATACCCGGACCTCAAACACGAACCAGGCCGCAAACGGCGATACAACACCGATACGCACACTCTGACAACGACGGATTTTTCGCCATCCTGAGCTGCTTTGACGGTAGCTCAAACGAGCAGGACGGGAGTGCCTGCGACCTCCGCGAGTCTGGGTGATGGCATTGTATCGCAACGGCCATTGGCCGATGCCTCGTGCAATCATCTGTCTTGCGGGACTATATGGAGGAAGTCGATCTGCCGTCCGCTTCGAGGTCTCTTGGCCAGAGACCGGAACATTTTCCAGCGAGGAGACATGAGTCATGGCATGATCTTGGCTATATGGCTTGTGGCAGCGGTAGCAGCGGACGCTAGCTCTTGCCCAAACCTTCAGCTCTTTGTCGCACAAATTAGGGTACCTCAGTCAGGTACCGCACGACGCTGATTGGTCGTGGCCAGGCGGACGTCAGCCCACGGCTGTATGGTAGAGAGCAGCAGTGATGTGCGCCGCTCAATGGCAGCCTTGCCGGCCAGAGATATGGGCGCGAGTTGTTATCTGGAAGCTGTGCGTTCAAGGCTTCCGACGTCGTGCGCGGCGCATTTGGCATGACGAGTGGAAACGGGTGTGTGCCGATGCTTGAAAGTGTCAGACGGTCTGAAATTGCCAGCCGGGTTGATTGTCCTGCCATGGGCGGCTTATGCATGCAGACATCACCAGTCATCGACGAGCCAATTGATGATTGAGCGAGTGGTAGGACGAACGGCAGGTATCAAACATTCTCTCAATTGTCTCATCTCCTAGCTAACGTGTTGGCCTTCGCTGAACCCTCACTTCATACATGCTTATTCCAGCTAGACGGACGGCCCGCGCTATCGTCTCTGGCTTCTTCGATGTTACCGCTTCGGCGCCGGAGTGAAGATGGATGTGAGATCCAATCGTGTTGCAGCCAATGCTTCCTTCACGAAGGTCTGTTGCGTTTCTACCTCTGTGTCTACCACTTTGTGAACTCTATCTATATCGTTGACAAGATGGAACATATAGCAAGCTTGTGGACTCTCCGGTTGCTACGCGAGCTACGCGACAGTGTGCCGGAAGTGAGTGCCAAGGCTGGCATGTGAACTTCACCATTCACTTCACACTTCAGCTTGCCCCACCTCGCCCGGCCATTTCGGCTCTTGCTATGGACGAGTTTTCCACTTTCGCACAATACGAATCGATTGCCTATTGATTCAGACCTTGAGTCAGGTCCATCACCAGAACATTCTCGAGAATTTGATCGATTGCGACTCTCTTCCGACACACATCTCGCACTTTACCGCCAAACGGCTTACACATACATCGACCACAAGAAACCATTACACACGCACTACGGCGAAATGCCTGCCAACTGGCTCACCCGCGCTTGGCAGACGATCACTGCTCCGATCTTCGGTGAAGAGCCTCTGGTTGCGTCCGTAATTCTGCCCGGCGAATGGGAGTACTACGAGAAGAAAGAGGAGGTCCTCGCGATGAGGCGCGCTGAAGCTGAGGCAGAGCAAGCCGCCAAGCGCAGGGCTGCGAGAAAGGAGCATGAGAGGAAGGTGCAGGAGGAGGAAGATGAGAGGCGCGATCAGCTGCGCGAGAGAAAGAGCCGCAGCAAGCTCTTCAAGAACATCGACGAGGAGGAGAAGTATCTGGCGATGAGGGCCAAGGAGGAAAGGTTGAAGGAGGAGAGGACGAGATTGGCGGAATCTGCCGTGAAGACGAGTCGTCGCAACTACATGCGAACATTGAGAATGCTCTCAAGACTGCCGCAAACCTCGGACGCGGGCAGCTCCACTGTCAACACCACCACAACAGCCGTGCCATCTAAGCAAAGCGGCGAGACATTGGCCCGGGTTGCGTCAAGGAACGCAGCAAAACGCCTGGCAGAAGCAAAAGCTGCTCACGAGGCGATTCAGTCAACAGGATCACAGGTTGCTCCCGAGACGAGCAACAGCAGCAGCAACGACACCAGTACCAGCAACGGCAAATCACACGAAGAGTTGTACCGTGAGTGGCTGAATGAGAAGGACAGGGAGCACAGGCGGCAGCAATGTGCCCTCGTGCACCCTCAACTCGACGCCATAGCAGCGGAATACGACTATCTCCGCCTCGTGGGGAAGGCGGATTCGCTCCCGTACGACCTGTGTAGTCCGCCGTTTTGCACGAGCTGCTTTGGCAGGTATACTGCATACCCTTACTTCTGGCGGTACTTGCCTCCGTTCAATTACACGCAGGATCCGTTGGAGCTATATCTGCGGGATAGGCCGTGGGTGCAAGACTTGATGCTTTCGCGGCAGAGCATTCTGGCTGGGCTCTGGGCGCATGTGGTTCATATGGATGATTTGAGAGTTCAGCAAGAAGCGGCGCGGCAGAGTGTCTACAGCAGCTCTTGCGCTGAGCTGACTTACACGGTTGCTACGAGCTGTCAGATGTCGATGCCGCAGCAGAGTGGCTATACCCAGCCTTGCACGGAGCTGAACAATACCGTTGGGATGAGCAACCTGATGGTAGCGCCACAGCAGAGTGCCTACTCTCACGATTACGCCGAGCAGAACAGCACTGCGAGCGCGGGCACCCAGCTACCAGCGCCGCAGCCGAATGTCTACACCAACGCCTACGCAGAGCTGAATACTATCACTGCTACAAGCAACGAGCCACCACTGCTACATCAAAATGTCCAACCCAACATCTACGCAGAGCGAAACACCACTACCAGCCCAACTGCATCGTCAACCGCGCCGCAGGAGATCGATTGGGCAGTCCTCAGCCAAGACTATGCCATCACCCCCATCGAAAAGTCCCAGCGGGCATCCAACATGTCCGCCATCCATGCCCAAACCTCCGCTTTCACAACCACCCACGCCTTCGACCACCGCAACATCACCTCCCGCTCGAAATGGGAATCCGTGCTCCGCGGCCACGAACCCGAATTCGCCACCTTTTGCCAGAACATCCTGAACACCGTGGTCGAAACCCACAGGGCTACGGGCCGGGACGTGGAATCACTTGGCGCCGTGCGCTTCGTGCCGAGGACGCACCGTATGAGCGAGAGGAAAGTGCGGAGTCTGGGGTTGCTTGGGAGGGAGTTTGATGAGCTTTGTCGGGTGATGAGGTGTGCGGCGCAGGCGATGCCGGAGGCCGGGCTTGTGGGGAGGGTGAGTGGAGTTCTGGGGAAGGCGAGGAGGCATTTTGGGGCTTGGGAGGGGCTGGATGGGAGGGAGGAGGTGGAGATAGTGCGGGCGAGGTGGAGGAAGGAGGAGGAGGAGGAGAGGGAGAGGCCGAGTGCTGGTGGAGCGGGGCATGAGGGTGTTACTGCGTCGTCCTCGCGTAGGCCGCTGCCGCGTCCGGGTGGAAAGGGGGCGGAGCCGATCGCGTTTCAGATGGCGTAGGGCTGGAAGACGCGGCATCGAACGAGCGATTGCGTTAGTCGGTCAGTTAGCGAGATCAACAGTTCAGCATATCGACCAGTTGACGGGCCTCTTCAACGACATCAGCGAAGCGATGGGAAGCTCTTGCTCATCGAGAAGACTGGACAGCACGCCGCAGAGGAGTACGTTAGAGGTGTTAGCAGAGCGGAGAACAAAACTCCATTAGAGCGCCGACGCTAGTCACGAGGCTGCTGGTAGACAAGAATGCTTTTTTTCTGTTTTTTTAGGTGAAGAGCTAGGCTTAGACAAATGGAGGAGGAGCGAGAGCTGTATGCGCCTATCTTGTCTAATATGGCTGCGTGACTACAGAGAGAGAGCAGAGAGGTAGTAGGAATTCGTATGCGCCGGAGTGCGTGACGGCTGCTGGAATACAAAGGGGTGTGATAGTAACTGGGACGTTGATGGTCATGAATGCGAAGAAGCGAGGGATATGCCATGCAAGCGAGGTAGAGGTACAATTGATTGATGTAGCGTTCAGAATATTGCTGTGACAGTCAAGCCGGGTATCGATCTACTTCGCTGGAGTCTGGCCGGGGCAGCCATGAGCCAAACTCCACAGGCCCAACTTCACCGCAATGAATTATGAGTACTGCAGTGCGAATCCGTGTTGTGTGGACGAGATGGCGAAGATCGAAGCGCTCCAGTAGCTCTTAAGGCAAACACGATAACCTGAGGATCTTACGTGCGTACACGTAAGAATGCTTAACGTCCAGGTATCATGCGCTCAAGCAAGGATGCAATCTGGCTGTCTGCGAAGCCAAAACCTCAGCCATCCCCTCTCATAACCTCCTCGATAGCCTCCCAAGCCCTCCTCTGCCTCCCCTTCCTCCCCTCCACCTCATCCCCATTCCCACCTCCCCCACCCATCTCCTCCTCCACCTCAACATCCCCGACCCTCCCCTGCACCCCCAAACCCTCCAACAACGCCCTCACCCTCCCCTTCCCCTCCGCAATTCTCCTCCCCTCCTCCCTCAAGCTCTCCACCCTCTCCTCCATAGCCCTAATCAACGTCTCCCTCGCCTGATGCGGCCGATACTGATTGATCAAATCATGCACATTCGCCACCAACTCCCTCAAATCTTTCGTGTATCCATCATACAGCTCCGGGTTCTGGCTTAGCGTCCCCACCAAGCCGAGGTATGTTGTGAGCATAGAGCGGAGGAGGGAAATGAGGTATTGTTGCGGATTGAGCTTCACAGTGGGGTGGTCTGGGTAGAGCCGCTCGATCTGCAGGTCATCGAGAGTCTGAGATGGGGCGTGGAGGTTGTGGGACGCGCCGAAGGCGTGGAATATGGAGGTTTCGGGGAGGGGTGGGGGGAGGAGGTAGCGGAGCTCGGTGGGGAGGGCGGCGATGTCGAGGGCGGAGCTGGACGGGTGGGCGGTGGTGTCGGTGGAGGATGCGGCGGCTTCTTTGCGCAGGCGTCTGAGCTCGGCGACGTTTTGTTTGGTGAAGTGTTTGTAGAAGGGTGGTGGAGATGGGAATGGTGCTTGCAGCGGTGCAGACGGCTGTGGTACTGCGAGCGGTGGTTCCAGTTGTGCCATTACCACGGCAGGATGAGAACAGCTGAAGCAGTCAAAGGTTTATGAGTATGGTGTATTGACTGTCGCGTTCTGGAATGAAGCTCAAGTGTGGCCGCAAAAGTTCAGCCCCGCAATCTGATTCTCAGTCTCCTCAACTCACACCATCTACCCACGTCTCCCCACCGCCCTTAACTCCTCCACCACCCTCTCCTCCACCCCTTTCCAACTCCAAAGCCAATAATACCCCATGAGCCCAAACACGATCCCCGCGAGTGCCAGAGACCACCCCAACTCCCGCACCCAAGCCGCACTCGTACACCACACCCACACAAACACGCCGACTTGAAGAACCCCATTCATCATCAAAACGACCTCTACGCGCACGTGAGCTCGTGAGATAATGCGAAAGAAATGGCATGGAAACTCACCAAGATGCCTTTTCCCCCACCTCGAATGGTTATCCCTAGCATCCAGCGCCAACCGCGTAGATTTGTAGAGCAGCCATCCGTACTCCGGGCCAAAGAGGTCGAGGAACATGAAGGCAGAGTACTGTCTGAGTTCGCGACCGCCGCCGAGGACCCATGCGCAGGTGATTTCCGCGGCTTCTTCCGCCGAGAGACCTGTACTCGACGCTGTGAGTACTCCAGTGAGGTACTTGCGAACGGCAGATGCAGGAGCGTCGATAGCTGGAGTCACTTGATCTGCTGCCGTCTTCTCCATGTTAGATAGAAGGGGGATGTGACCGTATCGTTGACTAAGCCAGGCTGTACCATGAAACTGTCCGCGACTGCAGGTCGTTGTCTTTGGGACGCAAAGTTCTACATAAGAAGTATGCACAGGCGAGGTCTCAAATACATCGATCGACGAGAGGACTTGATCAGATTTGATGCTTTGACCGTGTACGCAATAAGTCTTGTGCTTCATGCACCTCCAGGATCCAAAACCCTGTTTATTAGTCTGCACAGCAGACTTGCTGAAGGTCCTTACTATTGGAACTTTCTGGGACTAGGGTGCGAGCGCCAAGGCATGCGACGATTATCGTGCCCGTCAATCAGTGGCAAGACGAGTTAGATCATCTTACTGCTCTTCCCGCGTTGGATGAGGCTGGCTGAGGCGGTCTCAATGGCTGTCTGCTCGACGTCTACTGCAATGTTACAAGGACAATAAATACTATGATATCAAGACAGCTAATCGTACCAACGACCAGGCACGAGCTGCTTGATCGATTGGTCTGCCGTCACGGTGCCGACTGCTATATGTCCCACTTCTCCATCCGGACGCACAACCCCGAGTCTGACTTTCGCATTCCCATGATCACGAGCTAAAATTACACTATCTTGTGCCGAGTTCATTTGCAGGTCAACGTAGCCACCGAAGAGATAGTAGCTTGCGGTACTCTCGTACAGACCAGTGAAGTTAGTGTAGTCTGGTGGACCTGCTATCCTGCGAACAGACGTCGCGTGGTAAGCGTCGCCAATCAAGACACTCGTTGTTCAATATTGCTAAAGGACAATTGACACGTTGCGTTGGTCAGTATCAGAGGAACTTCTTGTTCCTGCTGCGAGACTTGCTGCGGAATCTTCTGCGGCATGGGGTACAGCGCGATCGGGTACGGCGAGCCTGCTTGATGGTTTTCTTGTCTATCCCAGAAAATCTCGAGATAGGCGCCATTGCTCACGTTGTCCATGGCTGCCGATGGTCGGTCGGAATAGGCTGCGGCAGCCTGGTTCCCATTGTAGATTCGTTCTGCGAGAGAACGATTCGGATAGAGGTAAGTGGCAGCCATGCTGAAAGTGGAATCACCTGTGGCCGATGGCATCACCACGGGTAGGCCGACTAAAGCACCATAAATCGGATAGCTTCGTCATCAATATTGTACCAATCGTTGTCATCAGCCGCAAGCGTTGCCTCGAGTGGTTCCACCATCGCGAACTTCGGGTTGCCGAAGATGTCGTAAGATGAGGTCTTCCATTTCGCGGGACTGGCTAAGGCGGCGTTGAAGGCTACGTCCGCTGCAGTGCCGAGCTGCTCAAAGTCGTCTGCGCCGTCTGTGGCAAAGACACTGGGCGTGGTGTTCAGAGAGTAGAAAGACGAGGTTCAGTTGATTAGCAGTAGTTGGCGAAATGACTCGAATGGCGGCTTGCCCTCCGAGTGGTGACATCGCCCAGAGCAGAAGTAGCGCTGGCACACGGGCGTGTAGCTGGCGTAATTTGATGCGCATTGTTGCAGCCCACCAAGCATTCTATCGAGCCAATAGCCGTGCCTCTCTCCAGGGCCGAGGCGGCAATCGATTTGAGCAAGTTGCCAACGATGGCTGCAAACAATATGCTGAAAATTGTGGGACCCTAGACTGAGTCAACAATTATTGAGTCACTGCATCGAGGAACTGGACTCACTGTCTTGGCGGTCTGCAACAGACACTGGCTGAAGCTCTCGTCGGCGCGGTGCCCATCTTGTCTGTATGCCAATGCGCCGACCACAATGAAGTATGGTGACAGTGCGCCAGCAAGACCGCTCACAGTGACGCGACTCATTGTGGTGAAAGAGCACCTTTTCCGGAGTTGTCGCAGTGAGCGGTCGCCTTTCACGTTTTCCTCGATCGCCGAAGTGTCCTGCTCTGTCGCTGATGCTACGATGGCAGAGTCGCTGCCAAACGGTAAAAGCTGCGCGCTAGCATCGGATAGCTCGCTGTCATGCTGGTGGACCATGATGCTCGACGGCTGCAGCTGCGCGTCGGCATCATTCGACCTCTCCGGCCACGAATGCTCGATGGTAAGAGCTGCGCTCCAGCATCAGGAAAATTATTTTCGTCTTACTGAGACATGGTTGGCGCGAATGCCGGTGGACCTTCGACCTTGGCAGATGGTGAAATCGAGCAGAAAGTCCCAAGTCATGCTACATTGGGCTTCGGCTATCATATCAGTGTCTCTGAATATTGAAGCAAGCATAGCTGGCGTCATCGCGCGAGCTGTGGTCCATTGTGCCTCTCGGAGATTCCTTATCTTCTGATGCAAGCCACATGTAATGCAGGATGCAGTGTGATGGGAAAGACGTGGGCTCCGCCGCAAGCCCGCAGCGCCATGTCCAGCTTTGAGGCCTCTGCGACCAGGCATATGGTGCTCTTTTGCAAGATTGGAGGTGTCTATGCCTACTCATCTGCACCTGGTACTCAAGCCATTCATTCGCACACTTCTGTATGGACAAGCATGCTCACCGGTCGAATCGCCCAACTTTCGCGTCATCAAAAGATGAGCCGCTCATTTGGTCATTAGACAGAGCTGATACATCAGTAAGTGTAGCAACGGCTCACCTTGGCCACATGAGCCTTGGAATTGACTGTCTTCGGTGATCAAGTTGTGTAAGTGAGGAAGCTGACTGGGTCTTTCACCTTAGAGCGCTAATGGGGATCGTCTCAATCGCAAAGAAGTACACGAGCCTACCTGACTATTGATCTGACACACTGAAATGGCGCTCCTCCAGGTCTGTTTGGAGATAGGAACGTGAGTGCGTGTTGTTCCAACGGGCCGTCCCACGAAGAAAAGGCAACTGCGACGCTGCTTGGAGCCCTTCGGATTTTGATGGGTATTTGCACAATGTAATGAGTCCCTGGCCAGCTTCTACCGCGAGAAGTGAGGATTTTTGATTAACGACATTCAATGGTATACGTCAACTTTTTCCACTCCCATGGGGCGATGTGTGGAGGAGGGACCCGTCCCATTCAGCATTCAGCATGGAGCTTGAGATCATCGGTGCATATCAGAGACGCTGCTAGCCCAAGCTGATTTCAAAAGCAGCGACATAGCCGCACTCAGCATCATGACTCTGCAATCACCTATTCGTTGCAGGCAGGATGTAAGACGCCTGCCTACCCATCCGCGCCGTACAACACCGCAGTCGGTTGGATCGAATTTGCCCCCAGAAACCGACCCAAACCGGTGTCTCATAGTTCTCGAGTTGTTGAACCGTAGTAGGCAGGGTCAAATTCGCGATTCTCACCGATCCATCCCGATCATGGCTGCACCTCCGGCCACCCACTACTGAAATCCAGCACATTGATCCCCAAGAGCTTATCCCCATCCCCATACCCAATGTCCGTGTTCACATAATGATAATACAATATCGGCCCAATCGATGGGTCATCATAGACACCCTGCCCACCAGGCCCATACACGTTCCCATGGCTCCCCAGGACTAGCGTTCCGCCACTTTCTAGGCACGAAGTCCCAGCTTGATCGACCTGATCACAGACATCAGCTGATACATTTAGAAGCTTTACTTGAAGGGAGGGAACGTACGTAAGGGCCTTCTACAGAATCTGATCGGCAGACCATGATTTTGTACTCATCTCCTGGATTAGGACGATTCTTGTCGTAACCACAGCAAACCCCGCTGCTCCAAAACAAATAGTAGTGATTCCCGTACGCAAACACATAAGCCCCCTCACTCGCGAAAGGTTTCGTCTTGTTAAACTGAATTTGATACGGTTCCGTCTTTGGTCCCTTCAGACCATGTTCACTCAACGTCGTCTGGTAAATGTTGTTCTCGTGGGATCCGAAGGTCAGGTATTTTTTACCATCTACCACAATGAGGTTCGGGTCAATAGCATTCCACTTGTCGCCTTCGGCGGAGGAAACACCAACGCCGCCATGGTCCACCCATTCCCCGTCAATCATGGTCTTGCTAGTCGCGACGCCGATGGCGGAGACTTGGCTGCCGAAAGTGCTGACGGCGTAGTAGAGGTAGTAGGTGTCGTCTACGTAGTGCACTGTCCAAGGTTGTCAGTAGACGTCTCAGACCACAGCGGATCTTTCGAGCCGACGGGAGACGTACCGTCAGGCGCCCATGAGAAGTTGTAGCCATCAATCTTGATCGAGGACCCGCCAGGTGGCAGTACGGTGCCGGCAACAGCCCATGGACCGCTAAGAGAATCTGAGGTGTAGATGCTAATTCGTCCACCAGTGGCGAAGCGAAAGTATGTGCCGTCGCTCTTGCGCTGGATAAGGGAGGGATCGTGGGTATTCGTGCACCCGCCCACGCACTCCATAGGGTTCGGGAAGGACTTGGCGAGACCGACTGTCGCCGCGACAGCGGAAAGCAGTATGAGCCACATTCTGGCTGCGGGTCAGGAGGCAAAGGCTTGAGGCAATTGAAATAAGCGGGGTGTGAAGTGACGCTCACCGTGATATACACTACCTTGGGCACCACTCGGGCGGATGAAAGCAATATACTGTCTCATTCTCGGTTCTGCTGGCGCGGCGATGAGCCTCGCCAAGAAGCATTCGCAACAGCGGGATGTGTGTCTGAAATTAGATGTATACGAACTGTATCGTGCGCACATGGTCATGGGTCGAACCTTCGTGCGGAACAACTCCTGCTTCGCCCTCATTTTTTCCGCCATACACGTCGCAGCTTGGCACATCCAGAGACGCAGAGGAATGGCATCGAACAGGTCATGCTGGGCTCACTTAGCGGTCTCTATCAATCGCGATCGTAGGCGGTGCCGCAGCGTTGTACCACTTCGAGACGTGGTTCAGGTCGTATGAGGCAGACTCACACGCTTATCGGTATCTACTGTGGCTATGTATGCTCCGAGGTCACCGAGATTAACCACTTGCGAACGTAAAGTCGGCTGCATTTGGCCAACAGGTAGCATGCCGCATGGCCCTTTGGCGCTTATTGTCGTGTTGGACCGGCGGCCGTGCCTTGCACGCGTACTCATACCGTCCACACGGCTCACTCTTCCGTCACTCCTCGATAAGCATGGCCTCCTGGGAACATGTCTGCTATCGCTGTCCCTCGCTTGAAGACTGCCGCGAGTGCCAAAGACACGCTATGTACGGTTTTTTGGTTCAAGCTGAGCGCCGACGGCGCCATGAGCTATCGGTCCAAGGGTCCGCCGGATAATCTTGCTGAGACATAAGACAATGGACTGCGTCAAACAAATAGCAGTAAATCCGTGACTTCCCATATTGCTCTGAATGCATTTTCCCGGTACTCCCGCATGTCGTGCACGACGTTCTTATGTCGCACAGAGCTACGGACGCTTGAGATCTTGTGAGCCATCACTGACCCTCCAGACTTTGGGTGCTTAAATAGAAAGGAAGCCGTATGGGCTTGAGCCAGGTGTTGCATTGCTTCAGGAGTAATAGCCACCGACAACAGAGAGGGCGCCAAGAGCAGAGAGGAGCTCCGAGAAGGCTGGCACAGAAAGTGATTTCCACTCACCTGGGCATGATCCTTCAATGCGGTGGAAAATGACCATCATGATCATGGCAGAAACTTCTACAGTACAGCAGTAACAGCACTGAGGTATTCTTAGCGCAGCGGGATTGGCGGATCTCCACACGCACGTGCGTCATTGCATGCATGTTCTGGGTCACCGGCTCCCTTTCACATGCAGCATCATCTCCTTCTCCTCCTCCACCACCTCCACCCCCCACAGTCGCTTCCCCATCATTGTACTGCACAATGGCCACCACCGACCGGCCCCCTCCCTTCCGCACGAAATCAAAACCGGGCGCCTCCCCTTCCTCCACCAGCTTCCTCGAAGCCTTCCAACGCTTCTGGGCCAAAAGCTACGCCGGCGACTACCTAGGCCTCGCATTCCTCCTCGCCGCCTACATAGTCATCGCCCTGATCGGCGAACCCTTCCACCGCCACTTCCGGCTCAATGATCCGCGATTGCAGTTCCCGCATGCCGAGGTCGAGAGGGTGGATGTTTGTGCGTGGTACATGTATGCAATGAAGAGGATTTGAAGGCTGATATTGTATTGTGTGTTAGTTATGTTATTTATCTACGCCGCCGTAGTCCCTAGCGCTCTGCTCGGTATCTGGACGATATTCCTCAAGCCTGCGATCCATAAAGCGCACGTGACAGTTCTCGGGCTCGCGACATCCATTATCCTTACCTCGTTCTTAACCGATGTGCTGAAAGATGCCATTGGGCGGCCTCGACCGGATCTGATTGCGCGATGCAAACCCGACGTCGACGCGCCAAGAGATACACTCGTGACAATAGAGGTCTGCAGGGAAACACGGCATCACATTCTGCACGATGGATGGAGGAGCTTCCCGTCCGGACACTCGAGCTTTGCATTCGCGGGGCTGGGATACATTGCGCTCTTCCTCGCATCCCAAACGAGAGCTCTCGCGCCACGCGCGAGCCTTCTCTCTATCTTGATCTGTCTGCTGCCGCTTCTGGCTGCCTCGATGATCGCTATTAGTCGGTTAGAAGATTATCGACATGATTTCGCGGATGTGATTGCCGGAAGCTTGTTGGGGATGTTGGTCACGTATTTGAATTGGAGGAGATACTATCCGAGTCTGCTGAGCTTGGGTTGCGATGAGCCACATGCTTCCCCGATGAGTAGAAGGGGAAGCCCAAGTGGGTTCCAGAGAGTGAGGGACGAGGAGGAGGGGCAGGGCATGGTGGAGGCGGGGAGGTATAGTGCGGTGGACGACGAGGGATATGGTCGCGAAGGCGTGAGATGAAGCAACAAAATCACGCCATGTTCGGTGAACTAAGTGAACCACCGGCTGGGCGCGGATATGAGCCCCGAACACGCCCTCGGCCTTTATTCCGCGCGGCATGGACGCTGTATCGTTGCGTGTGCTGGTGAACACTCAGAGCATTCGCGTAAGTGATAGCACAGCCCCGGAGCCGAGCAGTTCTTCAGGACCAGCCTGTTGACGCGTCCGAAGCGACAACTGAGGACTGGTCGTGTGCGAGCATGGCACTTGTCAGGCAGGTCAGGTGTCGCGCTGCTGCTGCTCATGGCAAACCGCAGTTCAGAGGTGACAGTGTACAAGTGTACTGCCACGAGCGGGCCATGGAGCTGAAACGTACGACACGACAAACGCCTCCTGCATGAACGATCATAACTCGGTCAAGGCACGCCAAAGTCAAGATGATATGTGGTCGTTCAGCCAACCTGATGCCTCGCGAATGTGCTACTGTCTGCACAAACCTAGCCGTAGATACTACCAGGAAAGCGCCAGGAAAGAATGTACGCACCACGAGCTTGTATTGAACACCTTTTGCCATCTTTGGGGTGCAGCTTCGCAGATACCATTGCAGGCGGCCCTCCAGGCCCTGAGTATGACGGGAAATTACACCTCACGCAGGCCCCTGACACAAAAGAGCCGCGTTGAATGCTCCAAATAGCAGAGCTATACCTCTACATAGCCTTGCAAACGGTCGAGACGGTCTGCAAAGCCTCTCAGACGGTCGAGGCGATCTGCAAGGCCTTTTAGACGATTGAGGCGATCTGCAAGGCCAGACGGTCGAGACGGTCTGCAAGTCTTCCAGACGCATAGAGAGTTCGGTGGCATTCAAGATGTTTTGAGCTTCAACACTATTTGTGGGTCTGCAAAGCCATCTGCAAGGCTTTTGGCAGCGTTGCAAAAGGTGTTTATTGTATCTGCGCGTGTGTAACGCGTAGTCTTAATGCTAAGACTGATTCTTGCAAGATGCTGCTGAGAAGAGCAGCTCTACCAGGGTGCGCTGTGCTTTTCGGATCCAAGCGAGCGAATGGCGTGACAAGACGGACTTACAGGACAACCCTTGCTGAGCGATCGACACACCGATAATCTGGATCGTGAATCTAAGGTTCTATATTGCTACAGCCAGATCTCGTCTTTCTTGGACGAAGACGCCAACGACGTGAACCACAGGGGATGCAAACAGCAGCTCACGGACAATGTTGCCACTCATGCGCTATAAAATTGGGCGCAACGTCCCCATCTTTCCTGGGTCAGGCTTCTCAACATGGCGCTCACTCTTTCCTCCGTAGCATTCCTCACACTCGCTACGCTAGCCAATACGCAGTCAATCAAAGATTATGGCACTTCAGGTGGTTCGGGACCAACGGGAGGTGTCGGTGACGAGGACCGACCAATATATCAGCCACAAGCATTTATCACCGACGGCCTGGTCATCTCTGGCAATACCACAGGAACCACACGACAGCTCACGCCAGGCGAACCACCAATCCTGATCCGCAACAATGCAACGACCTCAATGAATGCCACGAACACGACGTTCACGAACCCAGGCAACACAGGATGCAATACCGTCCCCAGAACCGTAACCATCAACTCCAGCCCATCCGGCGCCAGCCAAGAGATGCTCGGCTTTGGCATGGCTTGGACAGATTCCACCGTCGACGTCTTTGACGCTCTGGAACCACACCTCCGCGACCAAGTCATGGAGGAGCTCTTCGGACAAGAAGGCAACAACATGGGATTTATGCGGCATACCATCGGCTCTTCAGACCTTAGCCAGTACCAATACAGCTACAATGACAACGGTCTCGAGTTCAACGACGGCGACCCAGACCCAAACATCAGTAACTTCAATCTCGGTCCGTATGGAAGGAGAATGGCAGAGTACCTTGCCATGATGGGCAAATACAAAGGCGATGTCACGCTTATCGGCGCTTCCTGGTCCTTACCAGGCTGGATGAAAAACAATGCACTTTTCGTTGCGCCACCCGCGGACGGCATCAGCTATGCTAATAATTCTATTAACCCTCATTACATCCCCTCGGCCGTCACCTACTTCGCAAAATACGTGGACGCCTTCCGCGACGAGTTCGGTGTGATCATCAATGGTCTCGCGCCTCAAAACGAGCCTCTCAACTCGCACGGCGGCACGACGAGCATGTACATGGACGCTCTCGACCAAGCGGCTCTACTACAACAGGGTCTCGCGAGCGAGATGCGCAAGCGCGACGTCAAGATCATTGGGTACGACCACAATACCGATCAGCCCACTTACCCGTACAGGATCATGCAGCACGATCCTTCACTCCTAGATGCGGTCGGGTGGCATTGCTACCAAGGCCCTCCAGCAGTCTACGATGTTCTGCAGGACTTCTCGTACGCGTTTCCCGGTGTGCCGCAGTTCATGACAGAGTGCGCGAACACGGGTGTGGTGGCGGGCGAGACGAATTTTTGGGTTGCGCAGAATTTTATTCCGAGTATCAATAATGGGAGTTCCGGGGGTCTTTATTGGGTCAGTCCCGCTAATACACATGCGCATCTTTTACGATTTGCTGACCATTTGTGTACAGGTCATGGGCACAGACTCCGAGTTTGGTCCCCACAGTCCCTATGGCGGCTGCGGGAATTGCTACCCGATGATCATAGTGAATTCCAGCACGGTATACGAGAAAACGCACGACTACTATATGATCGGACACTTTTCTCGCTTCATTCGCAGGGGCGCGGTGAATTACAGGATAACAACGCCGCAAATCGGCTCGGCGTTGGATTATGCAGCGCAGTTCTGGACAACGGCGAGTAAGAATCCTGATGGGAGCTGGGGTAAGCCGAAAACCCCCCCAATCGTTAATTTATTACTTCACTGCGCATGGCTGACTTGAATTAACCAGTAATTGTATTCCTTAACAGCTTCGCCCGCGACAATCAAGACGTCACGCTCCAGTTCCCAGGCGCCGACAAGACCTGGCGTGGCACCATCCCAGCGTCTTCAGTGGTGACATGGCTTCTCCCCGCCGATGTCCGCCTCTCGAACATCACGTCACCCTCCGGGTCCTCCTCCACCGATAGAGTATCCTCCAACATGACCTCTTCCGACCCGACTTGCACCTCCTCGCAGTTCGATCCCTGGGATGCGGACGCCGCGATATCGACGCCTAGTGCAGACAGTATCATACAGCCGTACGTGTGTCCCGCGAATCCGGCGATAACGGACGCGAATGAGAAGGAAAGCAAGCGTGATGATAGGAAGGCTGTGCCGAATATTCATAGACAAGTTGGTGTTGCGATGAAGCCGGCTTGGAATTTTTGTTTCTGAGGGTGGGAGACTCTAGCAGGCGCAGAGGACGGAATGGCTGCGGCGAGGCTGGATGCGGGGTCGTCTAAGAGGGAAGCTGGTATGACGGTAGATGCGAGGCTGTGGGTTGGGATCAAAAGGCCTTGAATACTTCGCAATCCACGCCGGCGTGGATCACTATTATTAGTATACCGATTACATAGTAGGGGTAATCCACGCTGTTGAATGCTTGACAATCCACGATTTTCCACGCCTCGCCGCTCGCTTGCCGTCTCAGGAGAATCCACGCTTTATGGATTTTCGAAATACGCACGAAAACGTGGATCGCGAAGCATTCAAGCCCTAACGAGTTCACGGTCGCTTTTGCGGCGCTCGGTGGCTAGGACCAAGCAACCAGGAAACATGACTCAGAACGATTTGGAAAACGCGGGTACAAAGCGTGTGGCAGAAATCTCCATCCCATTGATGCAAGATGAAGCGTATGGAAGACACGAGTGCATGGTTGGGCACATACTAGCTGATCACACGATGTAATTGAGATGGGATGGCGGCGCTCCAAGCACACCCGTCGACCCGCCGTTCATCTGGCTTCGCTGGCCGTGGCCCGTACTTGCTCTAGCATCAGAACCCACGTTCTGACCACGTGCCCTGCACCAACATCGCGCAGTCGCGCATTCTCCCTTTGTCGTGAAGACTTGCTGCCTGATCTCCAGACTTTGCTTCTAGCCCACCAAAGCTTCGAGGAGCTCCCCTCGTATCCTCCAAGTATGCCTTCCGGTTGACATCTCGCACTGCAAAGCAGTGGACACCCATGTCATTTCTCCGTCTGGCTCCATGGATATCGGCACCCATACCACCACCACGACTTCTCCCGTCTCCAAGAACTGCTTCTGTCTATACCTTGCAGACCACAGGAGACTCTTGAGCTTTGACCTCGGCAGCCTGCAGGAGGTATGTCGAGCACTTCCGTAAAAGGCAGGAGCGAAGTGACCTCTGTGGGCAGGAGGAGCAAAATTGTGGATCTGATGTCAGCCAGGGACCGAGGCGCCGAGAGGCGTGGCGCAATTGCCGCTGGCACCCTGATCGGCAATGCAAGTGATGCTTCGAGTTAACCTTAAACAGTCTGCTGGGTCTGGTGAGCAAATCAGAATTGTCTGATTGGACCGAGGGACGCTCTGGGTCGATTGAGGCATCCGGTACGTTAAAATAGTCCCGACTCGACCAGCTCCTCGGATGTACACCTGTGCTAGAGTAACGCACAAATGATGCATGACCAGATGGTACTGAGCAAGCAGTTTGACCTGTAGACGAGTCCGCCAGAGGCAATGCATAGCCTTAGCACGCGAGAGTGCCCGCTAAGCCTTTCGCTCCGCAGACAAGCTCCAGCCTTCGACGTCGAAGGCCGCGCCTTTCCCAGATCCTGCTGATCACGACTCCAGTTTCCCCTCATACCGGCGCGGCCCACGATGCAAGCCGAGGGACGCCATCGAACCCCAGCGGACCCTTGGCTGCCACAAAAGCCATACGCCTCCTCAAACGGTCGAAGTATACCATACCGATGGTTGCGGTATGTAGCCATGTATATTCACGCCGTCTCTTGGCATCGTCTCGCTCGCCTTGAACGGACAAATGTCTGGCCCGCAAGACGCAAGAGGTTTTCCCTGTACCACTCTAGGGCGAGTGTCCAGTCCGAGGCCGCCCCCAGGTTGCTGTAGAATGTGTCCACTAGCTCCAAGCTGCCAGGAAACAGGTAGTGGCTGTGGAGGATTATATGAAGCGCCGCAAGCCCGCATCAACTGCAACAGTATTCTGCTTTCCGTTCTATTCACACTGTTGCCTGGAATAGACAAGATGTTCGCAAAGACAGCAATCCTTGCCCTAGCCGGCCAGGCCGTTGCCTTCCCATGGGTCGCTACCCATGTGGGCATGAACCCTGAAGACATGAAGCGCAGCGACGGCACGCCCACGAAAGTGCTCGCAGCTCGCGCCTCTGGTGATGCTGCCACTTGCCCCAACAACCCGACCCACACACCTGCTGTCCCGATCAGCGCAAAGTACCCTTACTGTGGTGCCATCGGTGGCCTGCCGGGCTACCAGGTCTGCGCCAACAACCTTGTGCCTGCCGCCGGTGACACAGCCCATGCGTGGGAGGCCCCAGGAGCAAACGACATCCGTGGTCCTTGCCCTGGTTTGAACACTGCCGCCAACCATCACTGTAAGTGTACAGCAGATCTTGAAAGCCTTGCTGGCCGCTGAATCCCCTCCAGTCTTGTCTCACGACGGCATCACCAACTTCACCGAGCTCGTTGACGCTCAGCAGAATGTCTACGGTGTGGGCTACGACCTTGCGATCCTGCTTGCAGCCTTGGGCGTTGGCCTTGACGGCGACCCACTTGGCACCACCAAGCTTTCGCTCGGCTGCGATGCCACCAGTCGCACTGCTGCTGTCCCTGGCGCTGGACCCGAGCTTGGTCTGGACGGCCACAACAAGTTTGAGGGTGATACTTCGTTGACCCGTGACGACTACTTCCTTGCCAACGGCGACAATTATGACTTCAACTCGACTCTCTACGCCGAGATGTCAAAGTACGCCAACGGCCACTTCAACCGTGAGAACATCGCTCTGTACCGTTACCAGAGATACAGCGAGTCCCGTTCGACCAACGGCAACTTCTACTTTGGCCCCAAGTCGTTGTTGCTGTTCGGTGCCGCGTCCTTCCTTTAGTAAGTCTCGCATCATCAGGTCGATCAACGCGTAGCACCTCTAACATAACGACAGCGAGCTCTTTCCATCGCTCGGTGAGCTCGGCACACCAGATCAGACGACCATGGACTACTTCTTCCAGAAGGAGGAAATCCCACCGAACTGGTATTCTCGGGTCGACCCCTACACCATTCCTCTTGTCGCAACCGAGATTTTCGCTCAGTACCAGCTCCACCCAGTGGCCTTCGGTGGCAACACCGGCTCACCCAACTCCTTCGTCGGCTTCGGCGAGTACGGTCCATACATCTCGAACAGCATGTTCAGCGGGAGCACCGCTGCTGGCGCTGCTTGCCTATTGTACCAGATTGCGACCGAGAACGACCCGTCAGAGTTTGGTGGTGGAAGCATCCCTCAAACTCCGACTGCCAACCTTGAGTGGATAGCATCGAAGATCAACCCGTTCTTCACTGGCAACGGCTCTGCTGCTGCCTTTGGCTGCCCAATCGCATACAACAATGCATAGGCAAGACTTCTGTCTGGTAATGGCTCGGTGTTATTGCCTAGGTGCTGGCCGTCTGACGCAGGATGCTGATCAGAGAGGTGTCTCTGCATGATCGTGATGAGAAAAGCGATATCATGATCTGATGTATTAGCGTTGTCACATAGCAAACATCACATGTGTGCACTTTTGTGCCAAGCGAGAGATCCTAATCATCGACACGACTGATGCTTCGCTGACACGGTCGATAAGGTAATGATGCTTTTGACTGCTCAGTAATGCCGGTATATGTCATCTCAAGTCTTGGGACCACCTGACGATACAATGATAGGACGTTTGAGCGATGCAAAATGTTGTGGGTCGAAGCCAACATCCCCTTGATCGGTCCATTGAGTGAGTGATACGTACGCAGCAATCCTGGTTGAACTGCTCCGAGTTGAATCACAATACGCACAAAAGAGTCGGTGATGCTGAATCAAGCTTCTCCGGTATGACATCCGACCTGCGAAGTCTTGAAGGTGCATGATCATGCGAAGACTCGTCTGTGTCATGCAATCCAAGAACGCCATTATATATGCCAGACCGCGAAGCGACCAGGACTCAGAGACCTACAAGAAGGTCGTCTGCGCCAACCAAACGACCTTGTTGAAAGCCGAAGGATTAAGCCGAGAGCGGTTTCCTGATCGGGCGAGAAATCCTTTCAATGTGATCGGGACCACTGTCTTGAATGAAGTGCCGACGATGGCTCAGTCTGGCCTCACATGTCAAGGTATGTCTCACCACCCTGCACAAGTACCCTCACTCACGTTCTATCTTCTATACCACAGCAAAGCAACGCGCAACGCCACTGCCAAACTACAACCACGACCCGAGCATGCTTATCGCACAGCACCTCATACGCGGGTCACCATGACGCACCAATTCGCTCTCTACCCGCCTCTGCGCGAAGACCGAAGAATTCCGTATCTGCCGCCGCCACGAATATTCACTGCTGCTGCTGCTGCTGCCGCTGCCGAGATTCTGGACGTGTCGTCGGATTGGCGCCGCCACCTCTCCTTCCTCCTCGTCCGCCTCGGCTACGACCGCCGCCTTGCCCACGCTCAATCTCGGTGTGCATGTTTCTCGCACCCCCATTGTGCCTTGTAGCGGGCTTCTCGATACGCCCACCAGACAAAGCCATATTCTGCATAGGCGGACGTCTTCCAGGACTGGGCCTTCTATCTCCGGCTCGCTCAACATGTCCCACGTTGAGCCCTCGCACACCCTTCAGACCCATCTTGCCTACGACCCGCGTATCGATGACTGGTGGCTCTGGACATCCAAGCGAGGCTGCGTATTCATTCGCAAGAGCCACGAGACCGGGCGGATCTAGTCGCAGGTTCTTCATGAACGTCTTTTGGAAGCCGAGATAGGCTTGATACGCTTTGGACTTGGCAGTCTCGTCCACGGAGTTCAGAGCCTGCTCGACAGTAGGTGCCGCTTGCGCTGCACTCGCCGACATGTCGACAGTGTAGGGTTCGATGGGAAGGTGTTTGTTGACCTTGAGGAAAAACTGCTCTCGCTCCGTCAAGATGATGACGGCGCGACCACTTGTTCCAGCGCGCGCTGTGCGACCTACGCGATGGACATACTGCTCGCCATTGCTTGGTAGGCCGATCTGGACCACAAGGTTGACATTCGGGAAGTCCATGCCTCTGCCGATCACATCTGAGGCGAACATGATGCCCACTGATGCCTCCTTGAATTTTTCGGTCGTCCTCGTCCTAACACTCTGGCTCAGGCGTGAGTGCAACTCGTGGACTTTGATATCTCGGCCTAATAGAGCGTCGAAAAGGTCAAACATCAAAGCCACACCATTGGCTGTCGTGCCAAAGACAATAGCCTTGAAGTTCTGAGGCGACTGCTTTCGTTCTTGATCGAGCAGGGCAGCAAGTAAAGGAAAGGTGTCGCTCACGGTGCGAATGATGATCGAGTACTGATCGACTTGCTCGATTGTAGGCACGTCATTTGGGTCCACTGTCGTTATGTGCGCATAGCCTGGCTTTAAGACTTTGCCAAGTACGGATTTGATCTTGTCTGGCATCGTAGCAGAGAAGCACATTCCTTGCCATCCTGTCGACTTTGGAGGTATTCTGCCCAAAAGTTTTGTGATGTCAGGCAAGAATCCAGCATTCAGCATAGTGTCGGCTTCATCCAGAATGAGGGTGCGCAAGCTACTGAATTTCTCGGTCACAGAGTCATCCGACAAGTAGTCATTGAGTCTGCCAGGCGTAGCGACGAGAATCGTGGGCTTGCCTGTCAGGAACGTCTTCAGATGATACTCCTTCTTGGTACCACCGTAGGCGGTGTGGCACTCGATTCGAGGTCGCAGCTGCGATGTAAGCAGATCGCACTCAGTCTTTATCTGAGTCGCCAGCTCGCGAGTCGGTGATATGATGAGCACGCCGACTTGACCGGCAGGCACGGAGCGGTCGGTGAGCAAGGTGTGTAGTGTGGGTAAGAGAAAGGCAATGGTCTTTCCAGTACCGGTTTTGGCCTGCACGAGACAATCTGCTTTGAAGTTCGGCAGCTCATCCAGAACTCTCTCTTGTACCGGTGACATGAACCTACCGAAGTGTCAGCTCGTACGAAACACGTCTTGCGGCGGCGCAAGCTGTACAAACTATCTGGAGCATGGGTATAGACGATCTCAAATGGCGCAAAGGCTTACTGGTATCCCTTCACTTCCAGCGCCTTGAGCAGAGGCTGTTGAAGCTTCCCTGCCATATTCTTGAAAGGGCCGCCCATCTGTTCGACGGGCAGCGTTGTCGAGAAGTCCGCTTTACTCGTCATTTTGCTGCTCTTTGCCAACGACACTCTCACGCGACTGAATTCTGGAGAGTTGTCGTCTTGGTGTTGGTGGAGGAAGATCGAGAAAAATCGGCTTCGAGGGTTGTGGCCAAAGCGTAGGAGGAATCTTTCTCTTTGATATCCCACCTGCCGCAAACATGCTTTTTGCATTATTTGATTCACGTGCGTGCTTGCATGCTTGCTTGCTTGATGTTGTTCCGTCAGTGCATCTGTACCTCCTACCGAGTCCACTGCAACAGGTCGCGTCAACGCGCATGACCGCAACCGAAACTTTGGCTTGTCACGACGCCAAGACTATACCTCCTATTGCTCCTGCAATAGCAAATTACGCAATACAAGTCAACCATTCAACCGGTCGATGGGTGGAGTCAAGACACGACGGTCAAATCTGAGAATCACAAGCAGTCAACAGCATCACTAGTCAACTTCGCTGTGATAAGAGGCAGTCAACTTGTCAGTAGGCGGTCAACCATGTCAGCCACCCAACCGGTTGACTGACTAGTGGAAACGCTGGTTGAGACCACATTGCTGTGAATATGATTCAGTACCACAGGGGCTGATCTGATTATAGGGCCTGCAAATCTTGATCAAGACAATCGTCAATGTGACGGTGTATGGGTTCCTGTATTTGACCATGCTTGCCTATGTATGTTTGTCGCATTCGTGGCAGACAGCGGCTAGGGTGTCTCTTGATCATCTGTTCATTTCCTTGCCCGCAAACACAAAGTCATACCGCAGCTGTCTCCATAGACCACCAAGTCTTGTTAAGCGACGCCTCAGAACGAGCCTCACTGAGTGACAAGCTGGCTGGCGCAGACGACTCGGGTATTCCTGTGAGATTCTCTGCTCGCCCGTGGCTTCCAGTCGGCAAAGCCGTGATCAGCTCTAGAGTGCCGTCTTCCCCACTCCTGGAACTGCTCGGCTGCCCGCTCGGAACCACACTTGACCGCCATATGCTCAGTCTCTTCGCAGGCTTATCGGCAAAGCAGCGCACCTTGGACGACCGCGCAGAAGATGATCGCTGGCTGACTGGTCTGGGCGGCACTACCAGAGCTTTAATGCTCGGAGCACATGCGCATGCGATGCCCAGATCAAGCTCAATAACGCTGAGCTCCATCGAACGCAGCCCGATCTTCGTGCCGATCTTCGTGCTGGTGAGGTGACCAATCTCAATCTCTGTAATGAGACGAGCTATACTTGCCAATACCGGAATTAGCATCATACCGAAGAGGGCAACAAGTACGGCTCGTTCTCGGGTGGGCTTCCTGAGTCCCCATAGCATTGGTATTGGCATTGCAGCAATTACGATATCTGACACAACAAGGTATGCCGCAACCACTGAGTCCGGAGTCAGTCCACCCGCTGCGCAGAATGCGAGGGCATGCATCTCACCGTAGTAGTATTCGGTCATCTCAACACAACTACCAGGACCACTCAAATTCCATATATGGGAGATTGGAGTGCATTGCGCGAAACACATGACCACAACGACGATGGTCATCGCGCCGACGATGCCCAACATCGCCACGGTAGACCACCAGAACGGCGTTCGAGTCTGGCCAGCTGTTTCACATCAGTATGCGCGGCAGACGTACGTACTGTTCAGTGCTTACCGATTCGCAGATAAAGAATCAGGACGGATATCTTCACGGCGCTCACGGCTATAGTGCCGTTGACCTCGAATGCAAAGATTGCCTGAGGCAGCATCAGTATGGTGCTCAAACCATAATCTTGCATGACATACCTTCAAGAAGTCTGATTCAGTTGTCCGACCTGTAAAGAGGCCATTGTATCTCCTCAGACACTCAGCAGAAGATACCGTGAGGCCGACCATAGATATAAAAGCGATCAGCATGCTCCAGTCGTCAATTCCTTTTGTCCATGATGAATCAGCAAAAGCCTGCAACAAGATCTTGCTCTGCACTCACCTATCGGACGGTGTCGTATGAGAACGGCAAGCAGACGCATGACACAGGCCGTCACTGAAGCCAATGGTCAATATCAGACGGCCATCAGCTATTGGCCACGCAAGACAAACATGCAACAGTGGTGAAGACCGCCAACAGCACTGACGCTTCAACGATCTCATTCTCTCTCAGTCCGAACTTGTCCTCGAGCGCATTCCTTGCGACCTGCGCTGTTGCAGCACGGTAGGCTCGTGCATCCATGGTCCAAAGAGCCAACAACGAGCGGTGCCACTGTCACCGTCAGATCTACAGACTACAACGAAACAACAACAGGACTTAGAACAACTAGTGAAACGCGAATCCAAATTCATCGGGAGGAAGACGCTCTTTCTCTTCCTGCTGCGCCAACCTCGGTGGGGCAGACGAGATTTTCGAGAGATCTGTAACATCGCATGTCGTACGCATGCAGCGAGCCAGCCAAGCAAGCATGCAGCGTCTACGAGAAGCATCGGTATTTCGGGGAGGGACTCATAGGCGAGCTCGACAGGTCGAGAGTCGTCCCCTGCAGCTACTTCATTGGTGTGGGGCTGCACGACGCACATGAGTGTCATGGTATCACAATGTCGTGGATATATAGGCTTTGTGATACATCGGGCGGGCCTAGAGATCAATTAGGTAGCGCCGGCCGGGCTTAGCCCCGAACTTGAATGTGGGCGGATGCAAGGGACATCTCAAATGCGCATGAGCTCGTCATCAGATCTAAAAGCCCAGTTCTGATCGTGAAGCAAACTGTCTGGCAAGAACGTCAGACTGTGGGGGACTATTCAACTACCAAGAATCCGACGCCCCTCCCTCCGCGTATGAAAAACTCCAGGACTGGCTGTAAGGCAGTTGCAGCATGAACAGGGTTTCACCGCTTGTAGACAGTCCACCGCTCATAGGTAGATTTGCTTCGAGGCTGTACCACATGCGTCTGCTTGTTGTGACGAGTATACTCTTTGTTCATCTTACGTGCGCCTTGCCATTGTTGCCACTCTACTTCAGTCTAGCAGCCTTGAACCGGCTGACTCTCTTCAGCTTCCCGTCCCTCTCCTCCATCAGCTCACCCAGAGCCTCGTCCTCTTCGCGATCAACCTTGAAACCGCTCTGCTGGCGTACCATCTCATTGCGGCGGCGATAGTACTCTGCAGCCAGCTGACGGCGCTCGGCAATAGGATCCGGATCACCTGCCGTCGGGGCCTTGTTGCGCCGCTCTGCCACAGGACGTTCAACGAGCGTCTCGGAAAGTGTGCGACCAGCTGGACCTAACGGTACTCCATCCACATCCACAATCGGCTGCTCGACAGGCTCCTCACGACTCTTCTCAAACCTCGACGCCGTCTTCATCGGAGTCGGAGGCAACGTCGCGAAGCTCTCGGTTTGCCTCTCGGCAACGACCTCAGACACCGGTGCAGCATTCTCGCCAGCCAAAGTCTTCTGCGCCTTCACTGGCTCCGAGATATTTACCGACTCAGCAAAGCTGACGCGCTTCTTCTTCTTGTCACTGCTGTCGTTGTCGGACGCAATTGACGAGGCCGAACTATTCTCACTGCGGACAATCAGCCGCCTTACGTCCGCAGGGTCGATTGCGCCGTCAATATCTTGGAGTGCCTCGTCATTCGGCGCTGGGCCAAGGTTTCCGATCAAGCGCTCCTGCATAGCTAGCATTTTCTTGTGGTAGTCTTCGCTGATAATTTTGCCTTTGGTGCGTCCATGCTCGTCTTCGTCTTCCTCGTCGTCTGACAGTCCACTCGTATACGGCGTGTCTTCGTCTCCAAGATTCGTTGAGCCCGTGTAGTGCGAGCTCGTATCATCATCCTCGTAGTCTTCATCATCGAGTTCATCATAATCATCACCTACCCCATCCGCCAAGTCCATCTCCGCCACAATGTGCCCGACTTCATTCAGATGATAGTCTAGCATCTCCCGTCTGGTCTGAGCGTCCTCCTCCGAGTCGCCTTCAGGTGCCACAACCTCCTCCTTTATCAGGTTATCGTCATCGTCGAGCGTCTTGACCCTATCTCCAGGCTTGAATGACGCGCGTAGCTCCTTTCGCGCTTGTGACTCGACCTCTGGCTTGTCTGCTCCAGCTTGCGCAGGCCCATGCGGAGAAGTAGGACCCAGTGGGCCTTCAGGAATCTCCTCGACCTTCGGCGAGAATGAGACTGAGCGCGTGTCTGGTGGCGGTGCAGCAGGTGCGACTGCTACCTTCTCTGCGAAAGATACAGTCTTTTTCCCATCCTCAGACTCCATCCTGACGATTTCTGGTGGCTCTTTGGTATCTGCAGCAAATGACACCGACTTCTTCCTCAAAGGCGGGCGATGAGGTAAAGCAAAGTTACTCGCAGCAGACTCCCCAGCAGCCAATGGGATGTCGTTAGTTGACTTGGCGCGTTTCTCCATCGTAGGCATCGCAGCTGGTACTGCTGCAGTGATGGATGGCGGCGGAACCGCATTTGTGATGGCAGGTTTCAGGGGCTTCTCAGATTCGCCACTTGCGATATCATCCTGATCCAAACCTGCCTTTTTCAATGCTTCGACCAGTCTACCCTGCTGCAACTCTGGCTGCGACAGGCTGCTCGATATAACATTGTCGTCGTCGTCGAGTTGTTCCATGATCTCGGTGAGTGGCAATCCAATCTCGGTGTCTCTGGTGGCAGCAAAGTCGAACTCCTCAAGCTTGGCCTCGGCATTGAAGAATCTGCGCTGGATGATCTCGACATTCTTCTGCACGTACTCCTGCCTTCGCTCAATGTCGCGCACTATCTGCTGGCCAGTCCGAGGTGCCGACTTCTCGAGGCCTGAAAGCTCCACAATGACCTGCTCCGTGACCAAATCGCCATCATAAGTCTTCGAGATCTCGGTGAGCTTGTCAGTGCCCAAATTCGGTTGCGCTTCCAGGATCTCTTCTTTGAGGCCCTCATACTCGGCCTCAAATGTCTGCCAGTATTTGAGACTCTGCCGGAGCTCCAGTAGGTTCTTCTCCAGGGCTTTGCGCTGCTGCTCAAGTTTGAAGAGATCCATGATGATGACAGTAACTCGAGTGCATCGCGGTATCAGGACTGGTACCAGTGTATGTGCGTGGATTTTCGCCGCGGTCACTCGTACGTGTGGAATTGAGACGTGTGTGGAAAGGCGAACTCGGAAAGGCACCAACTTTGAAGGTTTGGCCCTGGTTGCCGTCGCTACCGCGTGCCGACAGATTGCCGCCAGCCCGGCCGTTGAGTACAGTACCTCCTACATGTATGTGCTAGCCAGAAAATGACAATGCACGGGGTATTGAATGGCAGAGTGGTTGTTCAGGAAGTGTAATGTGCTTGCCGTAATTGATAGCAATAGAGAATCTCGACTGATGAAAGAGCAAAAATTACTGCCTTGTATGTTTGCTTTATCAGGTCGCACTTCGCTTGTACTCACAATGAGGGCTACCAAGCCTTGCAACAAAATCTGCAGGTTTCACTTGGTTGGGGTAACGTGGTCGAATAGAGCAGGAGCGGTGGAAGAGAAAACATCGTCACGCTCACTTGTGCACGAGATCACTGCAATCACGTCGATGCGTGCTGATAGCCGGGCATCGGATCAATTACAATGCAGCGATGCACCGACTTTGGGCACCAAAAATGAGACTAATTGTCAGACGCCGCCAATTCGAAGTAGATGCTGAACTGCGAGGACTTCGGCTCAAGCAAGTGGGAACGGTTTGGTGTCACAGGCATTCAAGCGATGCATGTGAACCCAAGAGACCGGCCACCAAACCTGGACGCCGAACTGCCACATATCGCTTCCGCTACCATGAAGAGTGCTCATGGCCACATGTTCGGCTAATTGCAGTGATCTGCCCGCGCCATAGCATATCAAGCCTCACCAGGTGGCGACAGATGTGATATGGGTGATTCTGCCCCGCATTGCCGAGCCTTGTAGAGGTTCGATGTCATTCCCATCATTGGTGTCAAAGTTTGTATATCTCCTCCTGCGATCCTTACGCTTTCTACTGCAATAGGTGGTCCCTGAAGTGCTTCTGAAAATTGCCACGCTTCTCATTACCAGCCTGGTAGCGATTCTGTTGTCTTTGCGCTCTGATGAGATCGCGCTTCTCCTGAATCCGTACCTCTCGCTTCTTCATGTCACTGACGCCGATCATACCAGAGCCGCCATTGGCTCGGGTCATTACCTGCCGACCCCGACCGCGATCACCATTGGTCTCGGTTGCCTCCCTTGCATAATCGTCGTCGTCGTCGGACACGTGGCGGCCGGCTTCGATCATCCGCTGTTGGGCCCGCTCTTCAGAAGTGGGGTAGTTGCGTAGATTTTGTCGATAATATGTCCGCAAGCTACGGTGGCCAGCAATACGGCCTGAGGGCAGGTGCAGCTCGTAGTCGTCGTGATAGACAGCGCGAGGTGTGTGATGCGCATGCGAATGGAAGCCATCACTATCCTTGTGCGGCCTGGGATCTTTGTGAGAGTGGTGCCGGTGCAGATGCAGCTTCTCGAACTTGTGGTCGTGGTGCTCGATAGGTACTGACGTGATCTCATCAGTGGGCACGGTAGATAAGGTGCTGTCGCTCTCCCAGCCTTCATCATCCTCGACCATGTCTCCATCTTGGCCATTCTCGCCTTCAACAGTGGTCTTGACATTGCGCTTGATGCCAAGGCTGACACCTCCCTTGGCGTCGTCTGCTTCAGTGTCACCGTCATCCTCGTCATCCTCGTCAGAGTACGTCGAGCTAAAGTCGTAGAAGTCGCCAATGTCGAGCTGTTCCTCCTCCGTGCTATACGCGACCATGCAGTGTCCGCGATCTCTCATGTGTGTCTGTACACCAGTTGCAGTATGCATGTGCTTGTGACAGTACAAACAAGTGTGGAGGACTTCGATGGTCTCGGATAGGTAATCGACAAGGCCGGCCAGATCGACAAGATATTCCTTCTCTGGTACGAAGAATCCATGATGCTTCGACATGTGGTTCAGATTGAGATCCAGCGTTGGAGAATCGTATTTGCAAAAAAGACACTGCTTCACATCCGCCTTGTGCTCGTAGTCCTCGTCATCCATCTGATTATCTGCTGTGCCATCTTGCTGAGACGACCGTCCAGGTCCTGTGCTCGGAACACCATCCGCCAGGTCAGCCTTCTTCATGTCTTGCACCACCTCCGCAACATTCGCGTCTTCGTCGTCCTCGTCAGGCTGCGCAGTGACCATGCTTGCGGTGGTGCTTGCTGTATCAACCGGATCTCCAAGCGAAAACGTGGAATCCGCCGTGCTCTCTGTCTCGTGGCCGCCTCTGGCCGCTAGCCTCGCCGCCAGTATCTTGTGCTTCTGGCTGCCACGGTGGTTTATGAACGCATTATCGCTGTAGTATGTCTTCTCGCACGCCTCGCATCGCTTCTCAAAACTTGCTCTTGCCGCGGTCGCCGCTGCTGATGCTTTGTTTGCCAACACTTTTTCGGCGAATATTTCTGAGGTCAATGGCGGTAGTGACGCGACTCGTCTTTTCAGATCTAGACGAGGATATGTGCGTCAGCGGACGTATGAAACAAGTCCAGTACGGTGCATGCACGTACTGTACCTGTGCCAGTCGCTTTGCATGTGAGTCCTCTGCAGATCAGAGGACCTGAATGCAACCTGGCAGGTATTGCACGTGAAGGGATGAGTCGAGGTGGTTGTCATGTTGTCGAGATTCTGGCAGATGATTTACTAGGAGTCTTTCTAGTGCAAAACCTGTGGTCCTGTAGGAGCCACAACGCTTGGTAGCTCACTTGCCCAGAGAAGTGCTCAAGACCAGGTGCAGCTGCAAGAAATTATGTGGCACAGTGACGTAATCCGAGCCCTGCATCTGCTCGTTGCGGAAGTTGCGCACACAAGCAAGCATTTCCTACCTGCAGCTCCCATTTGTGATATACTGTAAGCTATGTTACTAACAATGTCGATCTGGCATGCGACCATGTCTTATGTGCCTTTTAAGGAAGATAGTGTTGACGAAGCTACCGTCTCATGCGTGGAAACTCTTGCGCCCCGCCACTCTTGAGACGACATGCTTAGGATTGGAGGCATGACAGAGGAACGAAGGGTTTTTGCTCGCTTACAGTCCAGCTAAGACCGAGACTAGGTGTTGCACAACCTCAACACATTAGATGGTTGATACCGAGTCTACATACATCTTCGAATTGCTAAAATATCTGGAGCCATGTGACACCATAATCAGGCGGGTTGCCCTAATGAAAGGGTACGCATCTGTGCAAGGGCAATGTGGCCGAGCTTTAGCTGTCCTCAAGAATTCATGGATTGTTCAATATGGCGAGAACGATTCCCGACACGAGCATTCTATGCCTGTGACGCTGGAAAGGATCGCCGCATACCAGCTTTAGCTCTTCGCAAAGCGGCATTTTCTGACGGCGAACGCCACGGCCTCAAAAGACAAGGGACGAGCAAAGCCTGTGGCAGTTGAGCCAGATCATAGAGTATGGCAAAGATTTGGAGAGCTATCATGCAGAGTTGGCTTCTTGACATTTATGACGAGAGAATGGCGCGACTCCGTCATCGCCTCATTGTCCGATTCGTGGCCAGCCTACGACGACTTGCGTTACGCGGACCAGCAACAGGAACGGCAACGCTGGAGGACCGCACCTCAAATGCGGATCTCGTCGAAAGTTCATTACCTTCGTGGACAAACGAGGCATCAGCTCAAAGGACCCAAACTGTGTCTGTGGTAAAGCAAGCCGCGTTCAGGTCGCTAGGAAGGGAAAGGGTCTGAGGCTGCACTACGTCTGTCAGTCCGGAGCTTGCGAGTTCTCGATGTTGCTCGGAACAAGGACAAAGATCAGATCAGTCTTACCAAGAAAGCTTGTGGAGGATCTTGCTCGAATATTGATCTAAGGTCACTTTATTGCCAGAAGGTGGAACAGCAGAAAACAGATACCTTATCAAAATGTTCGTCCTCAGTGACACGCATTCTCTCGTCAGCTCATCGACTCTAATGAAACCCAGGCAGTACCGCTTTCGCAGAACCTCATTGCGGATTCAACAAGGTCCTTTGCAACAGCAAAAATTAGTATGGTAGAAGCTTTACATCTTGTGCGAATCGTCATTCTCTCCGTTTTGTTTCCCGTCGCGTGCAATGACCGATGTGTACAATTTACATGATACCTGTCATGTTATTCATCAACATCTATTAATACATGATAGTTGCTTGGACATGCCGGACCACTGACTCACCCGTCCTTCGTGCTTCGAGCTCGTGTAGATAGTCCAAATTACGTCTGCAGAGGTTCTATGAACTTCTCCCGATCTATCACAGCAAGCTCGTCTTTAACCCCCAGGAACACTACTCCCTGCTGTAGTGTTGTAGAGTATCTCGGCTTAGTCGTCCCATCCGTGTTGCTGTCGAGTCACAATCCAGAAGTTCAAGACGAAATCGAAACAGCACTTATGGAGAAAGCCGGGAGAAAGTGAATAACCAACTTTCAAAGGGTGCATATAAGGCTAGTATTGCGCACAGGTCCCGACGGGCTGTATGCCAGCTCGATGTTTTGAAAGATTGCCGCCCCTTTCGGAAAGCACTATTTTGCAATCTCTGCTGCGCTAGCTGCTTCTCCATCATGAATGCTTCTCCATCATGAACTTCTGCCCACGGAGGTTTTCTTTCTGCTGCAGCAGCTTCTACAATTACCGTAGGTAATCGATTCACACAGGGCCACTCTCAGGCGGCGACGTGGCTGTCGGAGTGCATCGCGATGCCACCTCCCTGATGCTTGCTACTCAACAGGTTTGCATTTCTTGTTACAGTCAGGCCTCCAGCCGATGCGTCAAGCCTCAACCTCAGGAATCATTGCACACGATCATCTTCGTCCCCTTTGTGGTACCTTCAATGATGCAGCCTCGTGCACAGAGGTACCTGGCGTGGCAACCGGTTCCTGGTTAATACTTCACTAGGTGGTGTTGTCCTGAAGATATTTCGAGACAGAACCACCGCTAGACTGCGTAATGCCACATGCACTGAGGTCCGCGATAAGCCTGATGACTGCTTGGGTTGCTGCAATATAGAGAAGCCTTATTATACACGTCCGTTGGGTTGATCTACAAGGAGCACTCAGCCACGATCTTCGCAGGAGCCCTCGATCAAACCTTCACTGTGCACGCGTCATATTAAAGGCCGGCGCCACCACCTTACCGACACAGTCACTATGTCGCCACTGCAGCATGATCTTGTGCCACCTCCGCTGACGAAAGTAAAGACCAGCCTACGTTGGCGGTCGACCGGACCGTTAGCACCGCGCGCAAGCACGGCAAGGTCTTCCACAAAGTCAAGTGGAAGCCTACATGGGAGCCTGCAGAGGGTCTGCAAGACTCCAGCGCAGAAGCTATAGCCGAGACTCTCTACGGACACGCTCGTTGATACAGCTTGGGTTTTGCCCCATAGTGTGTATCTGGCATAGATATGAAAGGATAGCTAGGACTAGCCAAGCTTCTGCATGCCATTGAACTATCCGCCTCCGAACGTACCCTGCTCAAGGAGCATTCGCGTAGAGGACAGAGACCCAGGGAAAGAGACTTAGTTCCACGGAGCTAAGCTCGCATGTGTCGACAAATGCATGATGCTCTGAAAGCGACCTAGTGTGTTGGTCAGCAGCTCTTGGTACTCTTCATAGCTCGACATAATTGCATGCGTATGGGCAGGAGCTGTCGCTGCAATGTCAATTCAAGCCATGCTTAGTTCAGTCAGCGAGGAGGTAGACAGCACCTCGCGGGATGCTCGGCGGTCCCTTTCTGATACGCCGAATTTTACAGTCAGCCCCTTCTGCGGGCTCGTCAGCAACGTTCGCCTTGCCATCCTCCTTTAGCCCTACAATTAGATTCTTCTCCTGCTTCTAGCATCGAACAGCCCGCACGCACGTAGAATCTTCCATGTTCGGTCTCTCGAGAATCTTCTGCGTTGCTGTTTTGCTGAAAGCTTGTCGACTGAGCACCATCGCAGGTTCCCTGTCAGTGTAGTAGAACAGTCGAAGCCTTCGCGGCTTCAAACGATCCCTCTTCTGGTTGTACAGACCAGTCTCACTCCTCAAGGACTGATTTCCATTTTGAGAAGAGGGGTGCAACAGCCTTGCTCCTATGGTGTGGCCTTTTGCTTGGGCTCTTTTATGGCGAGCCGCCCGCGCGTGTCCTTTGTGAGAATGTCGGCCCCGCAGTCCAGTAGCAACCAGACAGCTTGGAAATCGCTGCATCATGTAGCGGTTTGCCAATACCGAATGGCTCGCGCTTGACAAAGATTCCTAATGGTCGTGACACATTATCACATACACCTCGGCACCTTGCTGCAAGATGTGCTTGACGACAGCTGAGCGGTCAGCCTGCTCACGCCAGATAGCGTAATGGAGAAGTTGACCTGAAAAGCAATTGGTATTAGCGACATACTGGTACTGTTTTCGTTACACGAAGATGGGACTTTTCGTGGGATCATACAACGCACTGCACGAAAAATCGAGTTGCCTACCTGGTTTCGCGCTCCCACCATATGCAAAGAGTAGCTTGATGACCTCGGGTGGGCTGAATTGCACAGCAGCTGACAAAGGCGCCTTATTCAATCCACATAGAACAGCGCTCCTAACGTGAGCTAATAGAACTCGCACGCTATTAGACAAAAGGTAGCGGACGATCTCTTCATGCTGTTTGTCGACAGCTATCTGGAACGCAATACCTGGCTTAGCCTGATATCAGGTTAGCAGTGTCTAACTTGAACTTAAAGCTGACATAGTCGTAACAGCTGTGCTGTATTTGAGACAAAGATGAATGAGAAGCAAAGATGAAGAATATTCAGCAAGATATCTGAACGTGCGTGAATGCTGCGAAGCGAGTCGAATAATCTCTCAAACGGCAGACAAGTTGTTGTCTGCAGTTGCTTGCTCAAGATTGGCTAGAAACTAAATGTGCTCAGGTGGCAATTCCTTGTAGTCGAAAACGCCCGGGATGTTGCACGTAGAGTCAAAGTCAAAGTCACTTAATGGGTCCTTGGCAGAGGATGTTGAAGAAGCCAGCAGTACGCATGGCCGCCGTACAAAGGGCGACGAATGCTTCTGTAGCCTTGGCACTCAAAATTGTTCAGCAGTTCCTGGTCGTTTCTGCGTGTGCCGTGCTGAGGGAAGCCCGTGTGCGTTCTGGAGACGTGTTCGACATTGTCAGGATATGTGTTGGGAGAAGTACATCGGATCGGCGTTGTCTAGCGATCCTGCGTATCGGTCGCTTCTTGAACGTCCTCCTCGGTAGGCTTTATCCGGGAGGCTATGGTCTTCGTGCCTGTAAGCTTCTGTTAATCTGTAAATGTTTGGAGGCACATCGATGAGTTGAGCCAACTCTACCACGCTAATTCTAGATTCAGCCTTCCTTGTAGGAGAGAAGCTGTGTCTTGCAAATAGGAGCTGCAAATGGTGGATTTTCGGGGAGCTGCCTCGCAGGGAAGGGGACTGGGAATGGAAGCATTGGCTAATCGACCACCATTGCCCTCTTTCTTCGCATCGTACACTCCAGCTCCTCAATCTCCTCTTCAAGCTCCCGAACCACCTCCCTCAATTGTTTCTTCTCAGCTCTGCTCGTCCGACGAAACTTGCTCTCCAACAAATTTCTGATCGTTCGTTTCTTGCTTTGCTTCCGCTTGAGGGTATCGTTCAGGCTTTGATACATATTGTCGACCTCCAAGAGGTATTGATGAATCCTTTGCTTGGAGTAGCTTAGGCTACGGCGACGAGAGCCGCCAAATGTCTGTATACGAAGAATATCAGCGTCATCCTTGACGATAGTGTTGCCCATGCATAGGACTCACAGCCCCAGTTCTTGAGATGGCCGTTGGGAGACTGACAGGCACCCCGGTTGAACCAAGGTGCACATGTCCAGAGGTTGGGCGCACGTACTGAACATAGTACGTGTATCCGGGCGCCTGGTAATTAATGGAGGGCCAACTGTAGCGAATACGATATTCGCATGGGTCCCAGTGCTCAGAAGTATATCGAACGTAGTTATAGCCAGGTCTTGGTGGCTGAAAGTCGGAGCAGTAGCGTACGTGGAAGGGTGGCATTGCAGATCTCATGTACCGCTGATAAACAGGATAGTGGCTGTTCCTGTGCTTTGGCTCTATTGTAAACCCAGACATTCGACGCTATGGTCACCTACAACTGTTTGCTTGGCTGAAACATGCATACAGCATCACAAGAAATGCTGAGCAGCAAGAAAGACGATGAAATTAGATCTGTGCCCTGCATTCACTCGTAAGCTTCTAAGACATGCATCTGAGCACCATCAGATGCATGCAAGAGGGTATCATCCATCTCCGCAGACGCCACGCTTCAACGCAAACAGCAGGTAGGTCTTTCAAAATCCGGTCTTTCCGAACGGATTGAATGTCGCACGAGTATTACCAGCTAAATGTTGTCGCAATGAATCTTTCGCGCTCATTTTAGCAGGCTTTGACGACTTGAAGGGATGTCGACCCTCAAATAACGCCTTACTCTCAGCCGCCTCAGAAGCAGCTCCCCCAAACGTCACTAGCTTTGCTCTCTGCGCATCCTGCTCAGTCTCCGGCAGTAGCTCCATATCCGTCCCTAATCTCTCCTTCAGCGCCTCCGTGGCTCCTTCCTCCCGCTTCCTGATCTTACGCTCATGCCTAAACGTCGTCCGCACCCTCTTATTCGCAAGCCACGGATCATGCCAATCCCGTTTTCTCGATCTATACAGCTCTTCTATCCTCTTTGTGTTCTCCTTCGCCTGAGCCTTCTCATCCGCCTTGCCTTCCAGCTCAGCAAAAGCATCCTGCCTCATCGACTCCCTCTCCGCAGTTGTCAAGATCGGGATACCATTTTCGCCCTCTTTGAGCTTGTCTTCGCCGTAGTCGCGTGCTTTCCCGCCCTCGTGAACTACGTATGCCGTGTTCTTGGGATCTGTCCTGATTTCTATGAATTGTCCGCAAGCCGGATGTCGCATGCGGAAGCTCCAGATGGGCGTGCTGTGGTAGTATCCCACTTTTTTCTTTTCCGCATTAAAACGGACACCTTGGCCGATGATTGCGTGAGGTTTGCAGCCGTTGCACCAGACGGCATATGGCATTTCGAAGCGCACAGTCTGCTTGTCATCTTTGAGAGTGCCTGGTGGACGCTTGCCGTTCTTGTTGGAGAAGTTGGGCGCGCGGCCCATGTTGAAGCCTTGCATCTTCGCTTTCGGGTGTACTGGCAGCTAATGGGGGCCGACGTAGCCAGAGAAAACGTTATCGGTCCATGAGTTTGTCGGACAGCAGGTCTTTAGTTGAGAAGTTCAACAAAGTGTCGCGAGTCATGCTTTGCGGCTAGTGTTGGCACTTGGGCAACAATCACCTTTCACATCATCATCATCGTCATCGTCAACATCGTCTCCAAAGCACGGTCAAGCTTGACACATACAAGTATTATCGGTCATACAAGTAACCTATCCGATTGAACTGACCAGCTAGAAGTGGATGGGTTGGCTCGAATTTTATCGCCGACAATTGAATGAATGTCAACATCACTCGCTCGCTGTACAAAACGCATTCTGCTAATGGTTTTGACTTCGAGAGCATCGTTAAAATTGATCTAGCCAGCCACGCATATAGTCAGGAATCAAAATCCAGCCTCCGACTCCCATCAACCATGTAAGACTACCCCGACACATGACACTTGCCCTGCGCCCTGACGGGCGTAAAGCGTTGGTACTGCTTCCTCTCATCGCCGCAAAATCGTCTACAGCGCACAGACTTGGTAGGCCATGCAAGGTCCACTCACAAACGGAGTTGGATGATCTGAAGAGCTCCCCTCCATCTTATGTGGACCCACATCAGATAATCTGACCCAACATCGCCGACTTGATCCATTAATCAGATTGCAGTGAAGGGGCCTAGGGTATCCTTTGGTACTGATACGACCGTCCCACGAGCCTTGAATATGTCCGCAGTCATTGGGCTGAGCTACATATGTCCTTCAACAAAAGAACGACACTCAGCACCCGCCTCTCCAAAGTAAGTGGCGATGCGAGGCACGTCTGCAAAGGTTTGCCGTAGTGTGAATATGCCAACGGATTTGTGGGATGAATGTGTTTGGATCGTTGGCTCTAGCGGTTTTGGAAGTGCGGGACTCGATGTAGTGCGTGTTGACGCTGTGGTGCGAATGATGGTGCAGTCTTCATCCCCTGTAAACGTGTCAGCTTTGCAGACTCTATTCACGGAATATGGATGTAGCTGACGCTTCGAGCCTTGTTGTCGAGACGTACGGATATCCTCTACTCATCACGTGGTGCTCCTCGGGCGACAAAGAATTGGCAGAGCAGACGTAGTAGGTCTTGTTACTGGACATGACGATACTTGCCATCGTACCTAACCGATCGGTTTGTTGCATTCGTGACTGTCGGATGGAGCGGCTGTGACCTTGAGACAGATTTAGGTGATTGAAGGTGCTGCTGTTGACGATATTCTCGACGTAAGCAAACCAGCACATATAAGTCCCGGTGATAGACGAATGAGCGAAGGTCTGAGACCAGGCTCGAATGTTGTGCAGCCACGCTGCGAGACACGGCGTTCCAAGACAAAGCTGGCTCTGTATTGCATCCAGTCTCAAGCGTCAAAGGCTCCAGTCCCCTGAACATCTGGGAGAAACGCCGTCCGTCCGTCTCACCGCTAGAATGGGACCCACTCTGGCAGAAGTAGTGTGAAATGCTACTGATCACTTTGTCTGAAAGAAACATGGACAAACCACTGGACCACCGGCTAGCGCGTGGATCGAGAACGAGCTTCCTTCGATACGGGAGAAGCAAGCGGCTCCGGGGCGGCTGTCTTGTGCTGCCGTTAGTTGTGATCAGACATATCTGATAGAACACATATCGATGGTCGCCAACAAGCACCCGCGTGGCATGTTGTTTGAGCGAATGGCCAATGATCCAGTAACGATGCAGACCTCATGCTGGGATCCTGACAAAGCATCGTTGCCTATCCGGAGCCAAGCTCTTCGCGTTAACTTTTCCAGGTGAATGATTTCAAGAGCTCGTATCAAGAGCTCTTGCTCAAAGCTCTCCGAGACTGACTTTGCGAACCATTTCATGCTCGCTAGCGTGGGCCATCATTGCCTGAAGAGGCTTTCAACTGTAGTTAACCCCAAGAACCTGCGTGCTCGATATGATCCAGGTGTGTGGATACCTGCACTTCTGCCTTCGCAGTGTCGTTGCGTAAAGACCAAGCAACAGGAAATTAGAACATCAACTGAGCCACACTTTCGGCAAATGTGCATGGGGTATGTCACCAGTTTTGTCAAAGATTCAGCTCCATATCCAACGCAAAGCTGAAGATCGTAAATTAGGAGAAAGGATGCTGTGGAAGAGCGTTATCTGAATTGAATAGCATCGCTGCAAGTTCAAGCTGCGAAGCGCGCACACGACCATGATATCCAAGATATCGAGGGAACTCCTCATCGTCCTTGACGTCAAGAAGAGCAAAATATGTTGGCCAATAAAAGGGTCGAAGAGTCACTATACTAGAGGCATCTACTATGCCCGTGCGCAGGTTAGAGGCGAGAACAACAGAAGGTACGTTCATATAGATCATGGTTAGTACGAGGCTGTTAGAAACGGCTTTTAGCAAGGCACAACACATACGTCGAGCTCGCGACCTTGACCCGTAATCCTACTACTGCTACGTCCTATTCTTCTGTGACTTTTGATAACAATTTACACGCCTGTTGCATAAATTCTCTAATATGTCGCATTTCTACATTTGCGATTCATTCTTTGAATCAGATTTGTATGTAAATTTTATATGTAGTAAAGTGCACATAGCATGTCGTAGCAATGCCGACATTGTCTTATTAATTACTTGACATTCATAACAGCTTGATCGCGCGACAATGTCAACAGTAGGGTACATACATGTAGGTATGCGTGAGGCGTTGCAGGAGAGAGGCCGTGAGGCACATGCTTGCGTCCTGCATAAGTGAGGTTCCTCGCCAAGCTTCATCACACAAGTGAGCAAAAAGATACAATGGCGCCACACCTCCAGGACTTTGCACCTTCACAGCAAAAACAGATATTCGCGACTTCATCGCCGTCAAGTTACACAAGGATTGGTCAGTACGAGGGTCGAACTCGCGACCTTGGCGTTATTAGCACCACGCTCTAACCAACTGAGCTAACCGACCGACGCCACGTGGTGCAAGTGCAAAAATCTATTTATCTAGTGATAGTACCAGCCGGAGATACGCCGAAGCCGCCATGACGATTGTTGATCGCGCAGTTCGTGACAAGGAATATCCTGACACTTGCGTGTTCTCGTGTAAGAATGCGCTGACGTCCGGCGAGAGCCCGCGATGAAGGCCTCAGGAGAAGCTGCAGGAGGTACCCACAAAGATTGATATCCCAGTGACATCGCCTACTATTGCGAGTTTGGTCTGGATCTATTGCTCTCGAAGGCGTCGACTTCTGTCAGGGTCCAAAAGGACTGAAGCCCAGAGGTGAACGCGTCGCGTTTTCGTCGGAAGTCCCGTTCGAAGCATCGATCAGGTGTGAAAGTTTGGTGGCGGGCAAAGCTGACCATGGTGGGCGGAGCTTCATTCGCAACGTACAGAGGCTCTGTTCATCGTTTAGATGAGTAAAAGTCCATGCTGTGTTGGTGTTTGTTCGACGAGCGACAAACGACAAGAGCAAGAACCGGACCACGACTTTTGCTCTGCTCTGCACACTTCCAATGAATTGCTTCGAGTTGACATTGCAGAACGATGCCTCGTGTAATTCATCGAAAGCAAATTCTTTCCATGATGTATAGTCGGAACGTGGTTTGATATCATGGTTTGTTGCCTGGTCCTTGAACATGAATATCTGGAGGTAGGGTGCAACAGCGCAAGCGGGTGACGTCAAACATCGTCGTGCTGCTCGGCAATGTCAACATTACCTGCATGTAGCAATGCGTTGAGGTACATGTAATGCCCCTGGTCTCTCCGCCTTCGAATCCAGAGCGTCTCGACTGCACAAAAACACCTCTTTGCCTTCGTCGGATTGTTCCAGACTGAGGGCATATGATGTCTTCAGCAGTGCGACGCTTAATCGCAGCCCGTACGGGCGTGGTTGGCAGGCCGGCCTTTGTAGCTCGTCAACTCAGCAATACACCGAGTCGATGTGCACGAAAGGATACTATGGGCAAGGACGACTTGAAGCCAATGCCCAACGAGTACAGCAAGTCAGCTTCGGACGACGAGGCAGCTGCAGTCGACAAGACTGCATTCGACCCAAGCCAAACATCGCCAGAGTCGGAAGAGGCAAGCGCGGGGCAGGAAGGTGCACAGAAAGGGGTTAGTCATATCAACTTCCCTATATCGTATTTCATTGCATGGTGGTACTATGGCAGCCGACTGACAGTTGCATTGCACTCGAAGTTCAACAACCCACTCAACGCTAGTCCAGCAAACCACGAGCTCAGTCATACGAACGATGCGACAAAGGGCCAGCCTGAAGGCTCACCGTCAGAGTCACCGGGTCATCAGGGTGGGAGAGAGAGGACGAGTGGTGGAGGGAGTGGGCCGAAGAGCGGTGGCGGTAAATACGGCGGGGGCACGGCAGGCTAGTGTCCTTTTGCAGCAGCTTGTACGATGGGGGGGGGGGGGGGGTACACATCTAGCATGGCATGCGAGCATAGAGCTTTGGTGTCCTGGCAAGAGGTATGCTGCTTTTGAAGATAGTTCCGGCTCATGCTCATAGGCATGCATGTCGTCATCTGGAACATGGTGTCTGTGACTCGCGAGGAATCTCCCCAACGGTCACGATGACCCTCCATAATCTCATGGGGGACATGCGCATGGCTTTCAAGGTGTCTGATCCGACGAGCATGGCTTTGTGGAAGTGCTCACTGGTTGTTCGGCATGGCCTCTTTCGCTCGCTTTATCCTTCAATCGAGGACTCAATGTTTGGCTCATACAAATGTGCTTGCATGCATATGTGCGTGGCCTGGTCTATAGTTGCGTGCCTCCTCCTGTATTCTATCCTCAGGCTGCTTTGGTATTATGGCGCGGAGCGGCGTCCGAGAGCGATTTCTCTACGTAAAGTTCGTCGACTTCCCTAGTCCAGGGATCACGCGGCCGGAATGTAGACAATTATATACCAACTCGTCCCGACCCTACTGCGCACCTCCTCCCTGTTCCTTTCTTCACAAGAATCACTGGAATCCTACTTTTTTATTGACATAATTGCGCCCACGAGCTCAACGCAAAGCTGCGCGGCCGCAACTTGTGAGCGCCGCTCACACCATGCTGTGACCCACGGGACCGAAAGAGTGCAATGATGCTTATCATGTACGTCGCCTCTGCACGGCGACGGTCTCTACTTGGAGCATCACGCTGTTGGTGAGGCAATCAGGCACAAAGTGCTCGATCCAGATGCTGTCCCTATTGTTGCACCAATCACTGACTCTGGCGAGATAGGAGCAATGAGTCAATTTCTCAGCTGGTCCACTCTGGAGAACACGCCAATTCGCAGCACGTTAGAAGGACCGCATATTCTGCATCCCTGCTAGACGGCCCGAAGGCTGTGAGTGATTGCCGAACCGCATGTCGCTGCATGGGTTCCACGACGGATCATCGAAAGCGTTGTGTCTGTTTCACGTTCGCCTACAACGCGTGACGAAGCAACAGACACGCCAAAACAACTGCCATGCACGAAACAACCAGTGCTATGTCTGTTGTATTACGAGGCCCCGCAACCTTTTCTCTTGGCTATCTTTTAGGCCCTCTTGAAGATGTCGTTAACATATATCCTGTTCAAATCCGAGGGCCGCATGAGTTTTTCCGGTACGTCGGTTGGCGGATGGCGCATGGTCGTTCGCGGCTGGACAGGAGTGTACTCTTTCTGTTCGTATTTATGAAATGAGCAGATTGTGGTCCCCCCAAGCCGGCCGTGTTAGCAAACTCACGCATGCAAGAATCTCAGCAGGGAATATCAGCCCACATGGGCAAAGCGTCACCCGTCTTATGGAAATGCGTCTGCTTTTGTTGCTGAGAAGAGAGGTTTGTGCTTCCTCACCTTCGTTTGTATCTCTTCATCATTTGCCACGCCTTATGAGTATTTTTCTTCCTAGTCTCGTAGGAGCCGGCGCATATCCCATGTTCAGTCTTTGGTAATGTTTGTTTCACCACCCTCGCGGGCACTGTCGCTCACCGTTGTGATATTCACTTCCATCGCGCAGCAGTCTGGTGGGACCTGGGGCGCGCAGCTGGAGGACTGGCGATCGCGGTCCATTTACCAGATCGTCACCGATAGATTTAACCCTGGACTCAATTCAGCTTCCGGCACTTTCATAGAAGGAGGGTCAGGATGTACGCAGGACAACGGCACATATTGCGGCGGAACATGGCGGGGCATAATGGAGAAACTGGACTACATTCAAGGCATGAACTTCGATGCGATCTGGATATCGCCCATAGTGGAGAATGTGCCGCAGCATACCGATGACGGTGAAGCATATGCTGGCTATTGGCCGCAGAACCTGTACGGCATCAACACCAATTTTGGAGACGCCGATGACCTCCGCGCGCTGATTGACGAGATACATGCTCGGGACATGTACTTTATGATGGACGTCGTACCAAACCACATGGCATGGAATGGACCTCGCGACGAGATTGACTATTCGATCTTCAATCCTTTCGACGACGAGAGATACTACCATCCATACTGCCCGATGGACTACTCTGGAGACAACTTCACGGCTCTGGAAAATTGCTGGTTGGGGAGCAAGTACACACCATTGGCCGATCTCAATACAAAGGACGAGACAGTGCGGGAGATGTTTGGCGATTGGATATCAGAGATGGTTGGGAACTGGAGTGTTGATGGCCTTCGTATCGATGCTGGCGCAAACGTGGAGCCAGACTTCTTCACTGGATTCGTAAAGAGCGCGGGTGTCTTTGCAACCGCCGAAGTGTATTTGGATAATGATACGATGGCAAGCGCGTGGGAAGAGGCGATTGGCAGTATTCTGAACTATCCGCTGTTGTGGAGACTCACTGATGCATTTGGGACGAAGAACGACATGGCCGGCCTCGTCGACATGATGGAGTCCGAGAAGCAAAGTATGAAAGATACGACGGCTTTGGGAACATTCTCCGAGAACCACGACGTGCCTCGATTCGGCAACTATACTCAGGATCTTGGCCGGGCCGCGAACGTCAATGCTTTTGTCATCATGTCGGACGGCATACCTGTCGTCTACTACGGGCAGGAGCAGCATTTCACAGGCGGAACAAATCCGTATACAGATCGTGAGCCATTATGGTCAACGGAAAATGGATTTGACATATTCGCGCCTTTGTATCAGCAAATATCAGCGCTCAACACCCTGCGGCGGCATGTCATTTCGAAGTACGACAGATACGTCACCACTCAGACCGACATGATACAGTACGACGACAATCTGCTTGTAATGAAGAAGGGCAGCGATGGCTCAGCCGTGATCACAGTACTTAGCAACTACGGCAGCGACGAGGCAAGCACTCACGAGGTGGCAATAAACAGCACTGGCTACTCAACCACATCCTTGACCGACATTCTCTCCTGCACCGAGTACGATGTTGATCGCCGCGGAACTGTCACAGTCACGATCAGCAACGGCTGGCCCATCGTCCTCTTCAAAACCGACGCCCTGGACGAATCGTCACTCTGCGGCACCCCAGGCGACAAATTCGGCAAGAATGTCCCGACGACCACCACGGCAAGCGTCTACACATCAACCATCGCCGGCACACAAATACAAGTGCCCGTAACGGCCATCATGCCCGTCCTCACCACCGCAGCGACAGCAACAGACGCCGCGTCCGCAGCCGACGACTTTGCATCATCCGCAGTCCGCTTCGGTCCGCCCATGACAATATCGCCTCGCGGCGCCATCGTGGCAGCGGCAATCCTTTTCTCCTTAGCTTCTGGACTCCTTCCCGGCACTTTGGGCGTCGGAGTTTAGATCTGAGGGAACGGAGAGGACGTTGGAGCTTTGAGGGTAGTGGGTTGGATCCGCGCAGGGACTTCCATCGCATTGTGCAGATGTATAGGATGAATGTGGAGTGGAGGGGAAAGTCGAAGTGTCAGGTCTATGCGCAGGAGCTGGAGAGGCGGGCTTTGACGTGATCGTGTCTGAGCTTCGCGCCGGGATCATGCAGGAGGGGTGCAAGGGGCGGCGGGAGCGGGTGGCTGAGGGATCGATGGAGACCATCAGTCGGTTGGGCGCGAGAAATGGCCGTCATGACAGTAGAACAATCCTATAGTGTATCTTTTCTATTGGATATATTTGTAGCCACATGCAGCACGCCAGTCAGATCATATGCTTGAGCCGTATGCTGCTGTCAATCGACATTCTGTTACTCAACAATGTCATGGAGAGGAGGTCAAAGAGACATCTCGTCTATTGCATAAGTACCTGGTAGGCGTGGCTACACTCCTCGTACGTCTCGCTGTCCGCACACTCACAGCTGGGGTGCACCTCGTACCACGACAACGGCACCCATCAAAGCTTGTCCATCACACCGCTCGTTGCCATTGCCTCTAAGTGCCAGTCATCGGAAGGATTCTGCGTGTCGATGCAAGAGTTGATTTCCTCAGCAGTCATTTCCCGCACTTCAATCTCGAGAAGACGAGTCAGGGCCTCTACAGCGCACCAATCGGTGTACTCGTTGCACGCACTGCAGCCGGAGCACCTCGTCTCCCCTCCTTTCTCCGTGTCTAACTGCTTGAATGGAGGAAGACAGAGAGGCGTTCTTGCAGCAAGTGCCGCCCTCATCGCGGCAACCTACATGCCTAGGCACTGCGCCAAGTCATGGCGTAGGCCTTTACCTGCGATGTTGTGCCTCATCTACCCCGTGGCTTGTGCCTGAATGGTTTTTGCGCACCGGTACTTATGCACCACGGTAGCCAGACTTGCCAGCTGGTTCGTCGACAATGAAGCCGGTCTGTGGCAGAAGTGCGTGAACCCCAACAGAAGCCTCAAGCCTTCGGGATCGTCGTCTGGCAGAGCAATGCGACCAGGAATTCCATTTGCCTTGTGTTGCGCCGGGGTTGTATCGACGTGCTCAGCTGGACAAGACGGCGTGTGACTGAGCATGAGAATTGTTGCAAGTAATGAAGCAAGAAGGAAGCAGATACAGACTCAGATACTCATCTCGGACCCTTCCAAGCCACCACGAACCACGTACCTAATAAACCTCAAGCACATACCTCCCCTCCTCCTTCAACCTCTCAATCTCCTTATGCCCATCCTTCTTCTTCCCCTCACTCGCCGCCTCCACCATCACCGCCTCCTCAAGAACGTTCGTAACATCCGGCACCGGCCACGTCGGACCGCACAAGTAGAACGCGCCTTCCTCTCTCAAATAAGCCCTCCTAATATCTGTCAGAGTCTGGCGCATGCGATCCTGGATGTAAATCTTCTGCGGCTGGTCACGCGAGAATGCTCGGCCGAGGAGGGTGATAATACCGGCATCTTGGTAGGCTTCCCATTCTTCGCCGTACAGGTATTCTTCGCGCTGGTGACGGGAGCCCATGTAGAGGAATACATCGCCGATTTCGTGGCCTTGCGAGCGCTGGTAGGCGCGCTCTTGAACAAAGGCGCGGAACGGTGCAAGACCGGTTCCGAGGCCGGCCATGATGATCGGCTGCGTAGTCTTGGGTGGCAGCTTCATGACGGAAGGCTTGACTGAGACTGTGACCTGAGAGCCGACATCGAGGCCGTTGAGATAGCGGCTAGCCTGACCGAAGCGGTCGCGGCCCTTGGGGTCGGTCCAGTTGACCGTGACGATGAGCAGAGAGATGCTGTCTGGGGTGACGTGCTGCGATGACGCGACGGAGTACTCGCGACGCTTCATTGGGTTGACGATGCGGACGATTTCGTGGAAGCTTGGGTGGGCAGAAGGGTATTCGAGCAGAATATCGGCGAAGGTGACAGTGTCGACTTCTGCACGGCGCTGAAACTCGACTTGGGCTTCTTGATTGCCACCAGTGCCGAGCATGAGCAGATCCGTCTTCTCCTTCTCGTCGGAGGCGAACTCGGATAGTGCCTCGTAGAAACGCTTGGGAGGGCGACCAAAAATGTCGACATTCTGCATGAGGGCTTGGTAGACAGTGCGGCTCTCCAGCATGTTCGGGTCATCGCGCGACGGGACCTCCACAACTTCCTCGGGATCGAGGCCGTACCACTTGATGAACTCCTCGACCTCAGCCTTGTCATTGTGCGCGTGGATGCCAAGCGCCTCGCCAATGTCGTACTTGAGCCCACTGTCGCCAAGGTCGAATTCAATGTGGAAGATGTTGCGGTCGTAGTTGGCGGGCGTGAGACGGCGGCGCTCCTTGACAGTGACCACAGCAGTCTTGACCGGCAACTCAGGGCGAAGCGCAGTGGACGTTCCGTAAGCTTCCTTGAAGGCAAGGCCTTTAGCAGCAATCATCCAGTCGCGCAGAAGCGTCGGTGGCTCATCTTCAACACTTTCATACGGTGCGAAGCTGTTGACATTGAGGTCCTCTGGCGGCAGCAGAGCTTGATCAGCCTCGATCTCCAACGTGAGCCAGCTCTCAGGCACGTCAATGCGCTTGAGCGCCCCCTCGAGGTCCTTCGCGAGGGTGTCAAGCACATCACCACTTGCGTTGAGCTTCTCCAAGCCCTTCTCGAACACGTCTGGCTTGGCGACCTTCAAAAAGGCAAGTTGCAACAGGTAGTTCTGGAGCTCAGGCTCCTCGGTGGTTTTTGCGCTAGCAGCAAAGTCCAAGACGTACAATGCAAGCTTCTTGGAGGCAATTGCCTTTCGCACTGGAGCGCTGAGGTTCTTCTCAGCCTCCTCATCCTTCCATCCAAACGCGCCCAACAGGAGTGCAGCCTCCTCCTTCAGGCTAGAGACGACAGCGAAGTCCTTGAGCAGCTTCTGCTCAGCGACCACAGCGACATCGGCCCGTGTGACGCTGTAAGCAGCTTCGATGCATTTCGGTGATGCACGGATGTCTGTCCTGATGGTACCTCCCTGGACCAGGTTGTCATGTCCGCTGCGCACGACCACGTTGACTGCGCTGTCGTCTGACAGAAGCCGACCCAGCTCCTGAGGCGCACTTGCAGTTTGATTGGCGTCAATGTCCCAAAAGATGTATTGCTTGGTGTCAGGGCTGGTAAGCGACAACGGAGCTGACTCCAGCACAGGCTCGCCAGGCTTGCTACTGATCCGGCGCAGAAGAGCTCCCATGTTGGCCACTGTCCAGACAGTCTCGCGTGCGTATTTGACGTCGAAAACCGACGGCTCTTTGCCGGTACCGAGGCTTTGGAAGTTGACAGCAGCAATGACATCTGCGTACAAGCTGCTAGAGATGCTTACATCTGAGGCAGAGGCCTGGTCCTTGACCTGACCAAGCACAGTGATGTGATGCACTGTGGGAGGGAGGGCCTGCAGGAACTCATCCTCGGCAAATGGTCTGTAGACGCGAACGTTGATGACACCGATCTGTACACCCTGCTGGGCGAGAACTTCAGCGATCTGGGCAGACAGGCTGGCCTCCACAGTACCGAAGACGATCATGACACTGATTGGGTTCTGATGGCCGTGGTACTCGAATGGCTTATACTCCGTTCCAAGCTCAGCGTTGAAGGCGTGAATGAGCTTTGAAAGTTTGCCCTCGTTCGTCAGGCGCCTTGATGTCAGGCTCTCCCTCACAGCTGCCAACACAGCATCGTACGTGCGCTTCAAGCTCGTGACGTTGAGAACGTCAATGACTCTCGTCGTCTCCCGACCCACGGTAATGCCATCGTAAGTGTGGATGCTGGGCAGAATGGAAGCCAGAAGCGTCGCAAGCAAAGACATGTGCTGCACTTCGAAGGCACTCCTGCTGCTGACCAGGCCAAGTCCGAGGTCCTCGGCGACGGCCATTGTAGAAGCATAGTCGGTCACCAGTCCCGCCTTGGTCTCAGCTGCGTAGTCCACTGCGGCAACTTGAAGCGCAGTTGGGTTTGCAACATCGTACAACAAACTCAACTGATCCAGCACCGGCCTCAGATGCGCCAAGCTGGCCGCACTCGCGATGATGCTCTGAGGCACGTGTCTCTTTCCCAAGTCGAAGTCCGGGCTGAACATGTATCCAAGCGCAATGCTGCCTGCGCCATGGCGAGTCTCCATGGCCTGCACGCCGGTCACTTCGCCGTACGCATTCTTCTCTTGCGCGTCGCTCCATGCTCTGACCGCGACATCGAGGTCAAAGGTCTCGGGCGAGTAGGTGAAGTTTTTGTCTGACAGCGCATAGGCGACTTGCTGCACGAGGGTCTGCGCCGTGAGATATGTCGGTCCAGAGACTTTGGACCAAGCGATGTCCTGGCCAAACGGCAAGGCGGAGGATTTTGCCATTGTTGCGAGCGCAAGTGGGATTCGCTTGCCGCACAACAGGAATCCGTCAATTTCCGCTTACAACACACACGAAGTATCCTGCCATCGTCACGACATTTTTCGAAGAGAGGAAGGCCACCTACGACAAATGCGCGCAACAGATCGGCCGCCGCCGGACCGCATTCGATGCGTAATCAACAAAAAGGTTGCTCTCCTCGGAGGCTGGAGCACGCAACGGTCCGCGGCTCTGATTGGTCGCACCGCTTGCCGTTCGTGGATGCGGCTCTCGCAATATCTCAGATTTGATCACCAGAGTGTGCAAGAGAGCAAACGGTGTCGCACAGTCCCGCAGCCGACATCTGTTTCTGCTGTCACGGAGGAGACCTGAGACCGGGGCAAAGCGCTGTGCAGCCTGACATTAATAATTGATGGCGCGTTGACCATGCTACCCGTTCTTGCAGCATGCGAATTGCCCATATGGTTATCTGGAGAAAACTCTGCAAGATCGCTCGCTTGGCTGTCTGAGACCGGGAGGTCTGTTATGCTAGCTCTGCAGCCTCTGCTTGGCCTGCCTAAGCAAGCCCGGTAATGACAAAGAGAGGCAGTACCTCCAGAGAGCAATGTCCCGCCACTGGATCAACCTATACGAGGGCATTCTATGACGGACGGGCTCGCGCGGTTGACCGGCGAGAGTGCAAAGCTCGAAGAGGCGGCTCAAAGGGCGGAGAGGGAGGTCACTGAGGCCAAGCACGCGTTCGTGCTCCGGGAGAAGCAAAGCACTTGATGAAAGCGAGAACAGAGGTAGAGCGCAAGCAGCGCTTGGTCAAACATGTGAACAAGCTAAGCTTATCCAATAAATGCAAATGACGTCGCGCAGTATCGTCTGCAAGATAGATGTGGGCGTATGATGGAGACGCTAGCTGTGCACGACCGAACAAGGGAAGCAACGACCCCGCACACTTGCCATTCCTTCCTTGTCGGTGGCCTCGGAGGTAACTCCAACAGCATGCCCGATCAAAGGCATCTCCCATTGGCCAAGTCAACACAGGCTGACAGGCATCAAACGTCGCTCCGCTCGGAAACGGCGGTCATGCATGCATGGTGTCTATCAATAGCAAGGCTTGCGGGGTCCAGGCTCGCCTCCGCACATGCCGCAGTGCACGCTTGTGCTCACTGCTCCCATTCGAACCTTGGTGCCTTCTGGGAGCGAATCCTTCGCGGCGCATGTTATTTACGAGAGCGTAGAGCCAGCCGCCTTGCCAGTTACACGGCGGGCTCATGGCGTGTCCCGAGGATGCATTTTAGTATCACCATCCATCGTGGCGCAGCAGCTCGGCCTGTGTGCTTTCTCATTATTGGCGTGATGCAGCGCTTTCCTGTGCTAGCAGAGCCTCATATCGCGTCCTTGCCGCCGCCAATTTCGTTTGCAGCTGCCAGTGCGCATTCCCCGTGTCTGAGGCAGGACCGGGTCGGCGCAGGCAGGCACCGGCGGGCGATGAGCTAGTCGTTGCTGCTGCTTGCTGACCACTGCTGGTCTGTTGACTGCCCGGTGGTTGCCGTGTGGACGTCGGCAGGCCTGTTGGCGAATACGCATAAGACGCTGTTGGCCGGGGAGCTGGGCCGATAGCTTCGAGATTGGTGCTCGAGCGGACGGGGATTGGCACGGCAAAGACCACGCGCAGGTATGTCAGTGCCGAACGCTGCAGCTCCTCTTCCACAGTGGACGTTTGTCGAGCAGATAGAATGCGATGCTGACTCCTTGCGGCAGCAGCAACGCGAACATTTGGTGCGCGGGATGGAGTGGTTGAAAAAGCTATCCGCAAGGTTTCTGAAGAAGCGAAGGAGGGGTCGAGGAGCGAGTGAACAGAAGCCGTTGGCGCCGCTGAACGATGATAGACCGAGAATCGCGGATCAGGCACCGCAAATACCACCTTCGAAGCCACTGAGCGCTGTCCAGTCCCGCGACACTTTGCGTTCGCGGCATACGGTGCAACCACGAACTTCAATAGGCGGCCGTGTGTCGCCGATTGAAGGGAGGAGAGGTGACGAAAGCCTGGCAGTGAATCCGAATCGGGATGAAGATGCTGTTTCCGCGGTATCTTCAGAAGCGGCCCCTGTGCCGCCTCCCAAAGGTGATGGTGGAGGTGGTGAGATAATACGAGCAGACCCAATGAAAGCCGCGACGGCTGCACCAGCGGGTAAGGCTGTAGCACTCCTTGTCGTCAAGCACTGGTTGACCCATGCACAGCGACTGAGTCAAACACAAGTCACGTTACCGCTACTGGTGAGCCTGAACCCACATCCATGACAAAAGCATCAGCCGACGAGAACGAGCCTCCATTGCCCAATGGTACAATATCCAAAGATGCTCTGTCGAGCGCAAGAGAGTCCCCGACTACTCCGCTCCGAAAGCCCGTCCCACCATCGCTCCCAGCAGCACCGCTAGTGACGCAAGCTCTTGCGATGCAGCCTGAGGATAAAATCCCAGTCAAGTCTGAATTTGATGACCTCCCACCGATCAAGAAACCCATGATGGCACCTGGCATGAGTGCGACGTCCGGACCACTGGAAGACTTCCCAGAAGGTCCATTTGAATGAGCCTCCTCTCTCTGGCTTTCTGCATATGATCTTGGGCTGAACAGGGCGTGATGAGTAGTGTGCCGCCGGTCACTGAGTTTGCCGAGTGGCCCGTGGGGTTGGCGGCTGTTGGGCAGCAAGGAGGCGGTGCCGGCTTCACATGAGGTTGGGGTTTTGCCTTCGCCGTGAAGGCTGAGCGTCAAGTGTTTCAGGCATCCTGACGAGGAGGTGCGCATGGAGATGATGGTCTGTGCGACATTGAGTGTTTTCACTGTGATGAATGGTGCGTAGCGATCTTGGAGCATTGGGAGCAGAGGACAGCAAGCATGTTGTATGCTTTCGTAAGTTCGATTCGTATCGGCTGCCAAGAGGCTACAGACTACACCGCTTCTACTATATACCCATTGGTGAGCTCTGGCTCTGATAGCTTGTATGTTTCGCTGTGTCAGTCACAGCTTTTGAGGAAGGCGCAGTGCCTGCTGCGTCTAATAGCATTCACCACGCTACTTATACTGATTCAGTGGATTCACCTTGGCGACCTCGGCCACAAACCACTTCATCTGGACCCAGCACTCCTTCAATTCCTTCTCGACCTCGGCCACCTCTTCGCCCCACAACTCTCGCATCTTCGGCACAAACTGCGAGCCAATCGACCGATACTTGCTCTGCTGGGCGCCGCGAAACGCACCCGGGATGTTCGGGTTCTTGAAGGCTTGCACGTGCTTGCCAACGTAGATCGCCTTCATGATCTTGACGTCGGCGAGGATGGTCGGGATGATGAGAGCCTTGCACTTCTCATCATCTTCGGTCGCCGACCAGGTGCCGTTCTGGACGCGAGCGTACCAGGGCAGGCAGAGAGAATACCATCTGTCGATGGCGTTGTGAATCGCCAGGAGAGTGCCGTTGTGCCCAAACATGGGCGCGTTCAAGACAGGGATCTCGGACTCGACGGTCTTCACATCGAGCTTGGCACGCTGTGAGCGTGCGGCCGGGACGGGCGAGGCTGCAGGCGCAGATGGGGCGCTCTTATCGTTGTCGTTGTCGTTGTTGTTGTTGTCGTCGTCGTCGTCATCGTCGTCGTCATCGTCGTCGTCATCATCATCGTCGTTGTCGTCGATGACCTGGCCACGCTTGCCAGTGTGCTGCCTGGCCCCGATCATCGAGCAACGAGCTCGGCGGAAGGTGGCGCGACTCTGCTGGGCAACCGCAGCGCTCACAGGGAAAATCTGCTCGACGCTGAGATCTGTCGACGGCCGGAGGACGGTGGGAGGAGGCGAGGAGGCAGAGCGCGGGATCCAGTACCTGGCGGAGTGCTGCAGGACGACCAGAGGAGCTTGGACTGGCGCAGGGAGAGGAGCGGGAGCAGGGACGAAAGACAGCGCTGGTGGCTGAATGGTGGCGACTGCTGTTCTGAGAGCAGGACCAGGGCTCGGTGCGGCTCGCAGGGACTTTCGCAAGGACTTCTTGACCTTAGAGGCCGCGAGACGCTTGACGGCTGCCGGCGGAGAAAGGGCGACGCTGCGCTGGTTCCAGTTTATGCCGGCGCGAGAGAAGAAGACAGACGGCAGGATTTCTGGCGCGGCCTCAACCTCAGTGGCCATTGGCGCACTGGTGTGTGGCAGAGGAAGCGCAGGAGCGGACGGCAGAATTGTTGGAGCTGCTGCCGCCATAGTGGCCGTTGGCACACTGACGGCTGGCACAGGAGGCGGAGAAGCGACGACCGGGACCGGTGCTGGCGCTGAGAGAGCGGCCGTGGGTGAAGCCGGCGCGCTGGTAGGTGGCGAGAAGCAGGAAACGGAGGGAGCAGCGGGACGAGAAGAAGTAGACGGAGCAGCCACAGGCATCTCAGCCCGGCGAGCATTCCAAAACGCCATCCATTCTTCACGCTCGATGCGTTTCTCGATCTCTGCTGCCTTGGCGAGGTCGTCATTGCCAGGCGAACGCCGTGGCACGTGCTTGCGAGCCCTCACGGGCCGAATGGGTGCTGGCGACCGAGGCGGTGCTGGTGCCGGTTCTGCTGCTGGTGGTTGTCGTGGTTGTCGTGGTGGCGGTGCCGTGCCGTACGATGGCTTGGCAGGCGACGGCGACGGCGACGGGACGACTTCATGCACCTCAGTGGTGCTGGGCTGGAATCGTAGCAAGAAGACCAGGACACCAGCCAACAAGACCAGGGGGAGCAGAAAATCAAGGCCAGGGACCGCAATCTCAGTAGGACCAATGGCGGTGATGACGCCATTGGCATCGAGCAGGCGAGAAGCAGCAACGGAGACCGGGAAGACGATGGCGGAGCGGGCGAGGCGGCGGAAGAGGACGTTGCTGTGCTCTTGCGAGCCGCAGAGGAAGAAGAGCCAGTCGACGACGGCAAGGAGGAGAACGAAACGCTCGGAGGCGGACTCTCTGGCACTGTCCAGCAGTGCCAAGAGGTATGCGACCAGCACGAGATGGGAGATGATGACAAGCATTGTGCCAGCAATGCTTGTGGTGGTTGGTGTGATGTTGTTGTTGTCGTTGTCGCTGTCGCCTGTGATGGTAGTGGTGGTCTGCGGGAAGAGAAGTCTGGAAAGGGAGAGAGAATGGCGAAATACTTATACCTGTGGGCTACAATAGCACAGAAATGCTACAACAGGTGTCTGAACGGCTATTGCTCGACAATAGCTGTGCTTGGAGTCGTGGTATTGAGGTAGAGACAAACATTGTCCAAGTGAAGTGATAAGTCATCCCTACCAGCCACCAGACGTAAGTTTACGCGGGATTCTCCAAGTCCACTTCACAAAACGAAGGGGTGAAGTGATAAGAGTCTCCTACCAGCCACCGAGAACCAAATACACTTGCACAACTTGACATGGATAAAATGCACTTCACACAACGAGCAAGTAGGCCAGGTGTCAAAGCCCTTAAGCATATGGCATAGCCATTTGCTCATATGTGCTGCCAAGGGACTTCAAGATCCACATCGATGGCATTCGAATGACATCGTGAAGACAGGTCTTCACATCCATGTGCAAAGCCATTACACGCGAGCCTGGATGGTCCAGCTTGAGAGAGCAATGCTATAGGACACATGTTGGATAATTCTGCCTTACAGGATGTATGACAGGCTCATTTAGCTCAACAATTCGTCAAGCTGTTGTGACTGACCAACTCCGTGACTCGGCAAGTGCTATTAGCTTTTGGTTCTGAGATGCATACGACTGGCAGTGAGACTTCAATCTACCTCATGCCTTGAAGGTGCCGCATAGTTTGGAGAAAGGAGGCTTCATTTCCAGGGCCCAGCGAAGCAACGTAGATCAAGCCGGCTTTTTTGTCGGTAACGAGAACGCCTTGTCTGCCGATTGTACTCATCGCCTTGCCATTCGCAGCACCATGAACGCCACTGTAAACCCAGAGCGACAGGTATATCTTCGCCGCAAGGCTCTCTCTCACTCCAGTCCCGCGGCCCTCGCCGAAACCTTCCGCCCTCAACACATCATGCTCCGGTCATCTCGGAAATCTCTGCATCATCTCTCGGCCAACTCATTCTCAGTATCAGTCGCCCTCATCTTCGCCAGACACATCTTGATCATCTTGTGAGCCTCACGCAACTCTTGCTCTAGCAGCTGGCGAAGGCGGAGCCCTCGGGTGGTCCCCAAACATTTTGGGCCAGCTGAGCCTGGATCCGTGCTTGGCGCTCAGCAGTCTGTTCGGGCGTGAGGATGTCAAAGAGCATGTTTGGCTGCTCTATTAACTCACGCGTTTCCATTGGCTCAGGCAGCTCCCTAACCCCCATTGGCATTATAGGCCGCGCACCAGAGCGAAGACGGACAGGTATCAAGGGTAATTCTGATACTGCCGACATTGGACCTGCTGGCCTGGCCTTCGGCCGTGCGGCTGCGGATTTTACGTAGCGCATCAATTCTTCGTTAACGACCATCGGATCGACATTGGAGGCCGTCGCACGCCGCACTAGGGCCGGCAACGGGAGTGACTTGGTCGATTGCGCCTCATTTATCAAGAAGCTCCATGCCGTGTGAGCTGCGCTCAATTTGATTCGCTGCAGCCCTTGCGTCAGCCGCAACATTCTTGGACCTCTGCATTTTGGACAGCTTAGAAAGCTTGAGTCCACTTAGCATCTCGAAAGCTTCATCCTTCGCCTCGCCTGTCACAGCCTCAGCCATCAAAGTCCCGGCTCGTCTCCTATCATGTTCGGCTTTGATCACTAGACCCTAACGAGAGATGCGGCGATGAGCCAGCAACACAGGCTGGAGGGCATTCACCTCCAACCAGCTGCAACCCTCGTATGCAGTAAGCTTGGTCAGACCATCAATGACGTGTCGGAGGACGTGGAAGACGAGGTCTACAAAGTCCACGGGCATGCGGCGGAGATCGCAATTTGGACGTCCTGTGCCAAAGAAATCTGCGATGATGGCAAGCTTCGAGAACTTCGCAATGAGCACCAGCTTCTTGCGCCTCTGCGCAACGCCCGCGAATTGATGCTGGGACATATCGTTGACGTGGTGATGGGCATCCTTTGCAGTCCGGTCCAAGAGTTCGCGGAAGACCCTCATAACACCTCTGAAGTCAAGCTCTCGCTTGTGCAACGGATTTGACTCATCGGCATCGTAGGGACGAGCGGCGTCTAGGTCACTGAGGTTCGAGTATCTGTGTCTGTCTTTGTTGTAGCAGTCTCAGCTAACGGATGGCGGATGGCAGTCGCCTTACCAAGGCTGGATCGAGCGCATACGCCTGATGGCTTGGTTCTGCGCAAGCTGCGCAGCTGAGTCGTGGTAATCGGCTCCCGCGTTCTGGTGCTAGTTTGGCAGATGTGCGCAGAGTCATCCTTCGCCTTCTGCTTAGAGGTGACTGAAGTGGTGGTTGTGGGCTGCCGGAATTGGTTAGGTTGGAGACTGGCCATGATGGCAGTGAAGCCTTGAAGATCCTGAGGCTGCATCATCTCTGCCGGTGACCCATCTCCTAACATCATTTCCATCACCTCATCGTCGACATGTGCAAGGTGTGCAAGCGGATCCTGCTGTACGACCGTGAGCTTGCCGAAGTCGTTCAGCACATCGTCAGATTTTGGAGCAGACATTCTCGCCGATGCATTATTGAAGGCATATGTGTCGTCGGAGCTTCCCTGTCCGCTTAGAAAAAGGGTTGTCGAATCGCGGAAACGTGGATGTGGTATTGGTATGTGGATTGTGTGGCCCTTCCGCGGATTGGTATCCTCAAAAGTTGGATGTTGATCTGACCATCGGCAAACGATGGTCTTGGATTTGATGTTGATCAAATTGTCTGAAGCTTGTGTGCCTGCGAGTAGATGCTGGATCTAGATCGACCGCGGCGCTGTGAATGCTTTGTGGCGAAGCTCTCGCTTGGTCGATATGTTTTTAAAGAGCTTTCGCCGGAAGTTGACCCTTTCACAACTCCTCCGCGACCCTTTGCCCACTTCCTGATGCTGAGATCGAGAGCCGCCCCTCCGCGAGTGTTGTACCGCAAACCAACAGCCTTTGCGCTAGCGCAGAAGAGACCCACTTTTCGCGTACATATTTCGCACTCCCTATTGTTTTCCTTGACAATCACCCCACTACTTATTGAGCTCTGGCGACAATAATTTTGCAGCCATTCGAAAACTTTCCAAGACATCTTCCACATCTTCGACAACTTGCAAGCATAACCATTGTTGTCCTATCACCACCAACGACATTGCACCACGCGTCAGCTCGCACCATTGACACACGTTCGCTGAGCCGTTACATCGACCACCGAGTATAGAGACCGATAGCCATTGCTGGCGTAAGATCATCATCCCTCACATTCGTCCACTACCGACGTCCACGATTGGTTCTCCCGCCAACATACTTCTCCTGATTCCAATGGCAATACTTCTTGCCGCGATTGACTCGCCTCACACGGCTGCCAGATTCAACGGCGCAATCTCCTTCTACTGGCTGGGCATTTTCTCGCTATTGTTCTCACTCTTCCGCAACTGGAGCCCACTGGGGCCTCTGCGAAGAGTCGCTCGCTACGCCCTCTGCTTGGGCGTTTTAATCAGTTTTTGCCGCCCGACCTGGCTGGACACATACGCCGTCGACAGTCTGGAGCCTGTAATCGCAGCAGCGAAAGGTCTATGGACGCGCGGGCGAGTCCAAAATCATGACGGCACTTTGCTGCTCGGATTTCTGCCTGTCAATGGCATTTATGAGAGCCTGCTACACCTTCTCTTCGGCAACTTGCATGGCTCGGGACTGCCCCGCGAGCATTACGCCCTTCAATCGATGGCAAATGTCTCTGCCTTAGTCCTTGTTGCTCTTTTCTTGTGTGTCATTCACCAGGCACGTGGCACCACAGGCGCAGCACCAGTCCCTGATGCCGCATCGACTGCCGGGGAAATTCGTCCAGAGCCTAGCGTTAAGACATCGCTTGGTGCGAATGGACCCGAGGCCTCACCAGTCCAGCCTGTCGAGCCGTGTGCTAGGCCCAAAGAGGGCCCACTCGAGACAAGCACCGAGAGTGAGGCTACTACAAATGAGCCTTTCAGGCCGAACAGCCCAACTGAGACCTCTGCTATACCCATCATTGATAGGGCGGCTCGCTCCAGCAAGTACAGCACCCCAAGCATGGGCGGCCGTGACGGGCCAGTGGAAGGTCACCGGAGTCACTCGATGCAGACGTCAAATCAGACAGCATCGGTAGGCGTCACAGCATATACCAACAGTAGCTCTCCATCAGCCGTTGAGCTGCAGCAGCTTGATGAAGCCACTACTTCTTCTGCCCATCAGCAGCAACAAGCGCATGCTGTACAGCAAAAGATTCGATCGCAACGGTCATGGGCGGAAATCAGGGAGAGGCATTACGGCAATCCAGCCAAGAATAGGGCGGCCGCAATGACTCCGGGTCAGCGGCTGCGAGAAGCTCGGTCAGCGGCACCGCAGCTGCCGGTGAAGCAGTCATTTGATCGGGAAGCATTCAGAGCCCGGTTGAAGCAGAAAGTCGAAGCCACTCGAGAAAGTGCGAGAGGGCGCGCTCGCGAAGCCTACTTGAGACGTGAGGCTCAGAGAGCAGCAAGTTGCAAAGGAGAAGCAGGTCTTCAACAAGGAAATACCTGCAAGAAGCACGACTTCACAGAGATACAGGCCTGGGAAATCCTGGACGCCCACCCACAGGGCAAGAACAAGCATCGCAGAGCAAGTAAGCAAGCTCGTCCAAAGCGAGAGCAGTCGCCGATTCTTCAGCGGGAATTGAAGAGCATTGCCAGCATCAGAAAGCCCTCGCAGAGGATGGGCGCGAAGCCCCAAGCCCGTACGAGACGCCCTCACCGCGCCGCATCGAGGCGGGAGAAGCAAATTGCGATGGCCATGCAGACTGACAGCTACAACCTTTGTAAGCCGCAGCGCAACACTCGTGAACAGCTTCCTGGAGATTCTCCAGCTGGGCTTGCTAAACAGGCCGCCCCAAATGCTGAGTCTGAGGGTCTGAATACTACAGCCACCATTGTCAGCGAAGTTACCCCAACGGTGTTGCAGCGACTTGTTCCAAGAGAGCCAGCTGGGCTCTTAGATGACACTCATGACTCCGACGTGGAGGATCAAGACAACAGGTCCAGTCGCAGCGAGCGTGACCCAGAGCCTGACAGTGATGACCTCGATAGTCTCATAGCGGCACTTGTCAAGTGGAGGCCAAGCCTGTCGAATCATGACGGTCCGAAGCTCAATCGCACGTCAGAGGAGCCTGGCACGAATGATGCTGTCAGGAACGATCCGCGATCCAACGATCAGCAATCTCACGAGCCAGAGCCGAGCGAGCCAGAGCCAAGAAAGCCCGAGTCAAGCAAGCCTCGCAGTCGCGAGCACGGAGGCGATGTGGACATGGGCGACGAGCCAGCAATCGATGGTTCGCAGGGCAACGATGCTGCACCCAACGCTCCTGCCGCCGACGTGAAGTCTTCGAGCAAGGCTGATGAGCCCGATGCAATGGATGCTGTGCCGACTGGGAAGGCAGCTCCGGCGCCTGAGGAAATGGATGCCGAGCCGACTGGCAAGGTAACTCCGGCACCTGAGGCAATGGATGCCGAGCCGACTGGCAAGGCAGCTCCGGCATCTGATCAGTCAGACATTGACATGGGCAATGCGCAGCCCACACAGGGATCTCTCAATGGTCCACAGCCGCGTGGCAATACCAATCCCTTCTCCACACCACCTGCTTTGCCGGTCTACTCCAAGGTGCCGAAAGCGCCGGGCAATGGCCACAGGCTGTTTTGGCCGCAGCCGAAGAGGCATTTTCCTGCCCCGGCGCCTCAAGCACCGCAGCCTGTTCTGTCTCCCTCCCAGCCGCCAAGCAGCCCGGCCGAAGCGCAACCACAGCCTCCTGCGTCTGCGCCTTCGGCGCAGCCTAAGTTCGAGAGTGCGTGGCTGCCGTGGCAGCTCCAAACCTTCCTCAGCCCGCAGTTCAACTTCAACAGCACGATCCAGCAGATCTGGCAGATCAACAAGGCCACCACGACGCCGACGGACCGGCTGCGGATCGTGCTGGAGTTGAACAGGGAGAAGCCGAGGCCACTCGGGCTGCCGAAGTTGGTGCAGTGGCTGGGGCTGGATGAACTGTACAAGAAGGAGTTGAACAGGGTGTGGATGGCGGCGTTAGAAAAGGACCGGAAGAGGGCCTGGAAGTGTGGTGACTTCTTGGAGATGTGGGGGCCTTGGCTGCACGGTTGAGCGGGGGCGAGGGGGAAGGTCGGCATGGGCCCACTGGTTCCGTGAATGTCGAAGGAGAACCGAGCGAGAAGGAATGGTCGGCATGGGCTCAGATTGAGTTCCGGGAATGTCGAGGGTGGAATACCGGCATATGGAAGTAGAGTTCACGTGAGGACAATAAGACGTATGATGATCTCGACACAGGGTGTGACCATTGTTGCGTGGCAAGCGATGCTTGACAAGTTTGTGCGATACGGCTGACGATCTTGATTGACCTCGATGGTTGACGGTGATGTTTGATGTTGGCATTTGATCCCGCGGAGTGATCACGACAGCCGTGTCGGCAATGGCGTTTCCTTTGACTTCCGACGGAGTATTCGACCGGATGGCGAGGAGACTGTCGTGTGTCGCTGCTCAGACGTGCGGCTGTGTGCAGCTCTGCTCTCGCAGTATCTTCGAGTGTTGTCCCACAAATGCTGAGCCTTCGTGCTAGCGCCGAAGAGACCCACTTTTTCCGTGATTCGCATCTCCTATTTTCTTGCTTGACAATTGTCCACCACTTCTCGACTCGAATTTCGACGCACTTACTTACGCAGACATTCGAAGCATCACAGAACTTCTTGCACTTTCTTCAAACACCGCACACCTACCGTCTCCGAAACATCGCATCCCGCATCAAGCATCCGCGACTCAACACCATCGAGCATCAGCTCCAGGAGCCTCCGAACCCGGAACATAACCCCTATCACTCACGCGATTGCTGTGGTAACATCGCATCCTGCATCAAGCATCCGCGATTCAACACCATCGACCGTCAGTTAGAGGCGGCTCCGAGCCCCCAAAATAACCCCTATCACTCACGCGATCGCTGTCGTGCTTCATCGTCGCTCATCATGGACGATGAGACCAGCTTTGTACTGCACTTCATCCCTTTCAGCTTTCTGCTCGCCTACAACATGGCAGTGGACCGCGCTGCCGTAGCGAGGGGCCGGCTCGAGCCCAGCCATGTTCTTATCGAGATCAACATCTCCCTCCTCGTGTTCTGGGGACTGAGCAGGATCCTGTTCCGCGGCCGCTTGCGAAACATTGCGTATTTCACCATCGTTCCCGTCGCTCTGTCCACGATTTGCCGCATCGTTGGGTTACACTCTCTCCTTTGGCAGAGTCTTACCATTCTCGGAGCATTGGCAAAGGTCATCTGGCTGATCGGCTCTGCGGCTGTTACCAGCATCTGTCAAGGCCTAGTCCATAGGCTCTCACGCGTGCCTCCCGTTTACGGACCGCCTCGCAACGAGCGCTCCTTCATAGGAGCCAAGATCTTTGGCTCCATCGTGATAGTGCTGCTACTCTGTTTCTTCCACCAGGCACAGCGCACTGCGAAGGGATCGTCGACCTTTGAGTCCGCGTCAGGAACTTCTGCATCTGCATCACATGCACCCAATTACGCACCGACAATTCCCGAGTGCGCGTCGCCAGACTCCGGATCAACGACTGTCATGTCTGGACCATCAGCTCCTTTGTCCTCATCACCGACACAGGGCTCCGCTTCACCAGCTCCAGGCTCTGCGCCGTCGGCTCCAAAGTACGCATCATCGCCGAAGTCCGCATCACCGGCCTCTGAGCGCGGATCAGGTCCTAGTCCCGCAACAGAGACTCCCACGTCTGTAGCACCAAAATCAGAGTGCACATCATCAGCTTCTAAGGCCGCGTCACGACCACAAGCTGGCTCGACGAGGCCAGACACCAAGACTTCAGTGGTTGACGAGAGTTCTGAAAAGTCGACGGCCCAGCCAGACGAGCCACGGCCTGCTCGGCCAATCAGGCGCCAAGCTTCGTCGAGGTACAGCGAAGTCCCAGGCGAGAGCAGTGTTCGCAGTCGTGAGGTTCCGGGGTATACGCAGATGTCAGACGAGGCTGGGCCAGATGTGAAGACAGGCGTCAACAGTCCTTCGCCGTCATCTTTCGAGCCGGCTCAATTCGATGATGCCAATGCAGCTGCTCTCCAGAGCCATCATTCACTTCAGACAAGTGCACCTCGTCAGCGTCGTGAAGCGGAGCGAGCGTCATGGCCGCTTGCGCCGTTGAGGCACTCTAGGTCTGGAATGGGCAGAGAGCGGATGAGGCAGACACGTGAGCTGTGTGGGATTGAGACATTTCAAAGGCGCCCTCCTCTCTATTCAAGTCTAAACCAGCGCAGGATTGAGAAGCGACAGCGCACCGCGGCAGGGGCAACCCCAGCGGCAGCGGAGTCGGTAGCTCAGGAGAAAGAAGCTCGCGACGAGTATGCGGCTGGCAGTGAACTTGGAGATGTGAAGATCGAGCATCACAAGACTTTGGGACGCCGCACACTTGGTCAATATGGTCAGAACAGAGCAGACAAGCAAAACCGTCCCCAGCGCGGGCGCTTTGCTACCCGTATCTCAAAGTCTCCTGCCGGCATTACCAGGATGTCGCACAAGACCACGGCGAGGATGTTCCGTCAAGCTGTGTCAATCAGAAAAGAGCAGCTCGTGAAGGCACTGGAAGCTGGCGATTACAACGTCATTGCTTTCTTGCCATGGCGCAACACGCAACAGCAACAGCCTGATGCAGGTCCTGCCGCTCTGCCAGTTTATCAATCGTCCGCAATGAGTGAGCTCGCGACCACAGACAGTCAGCTCTTCGCCAGGAGCCCAGACGATTCGCTCGAGGTGATGCAAGATGTGCCATGGGAGCTTCCAGACCTCACTGATGATTCCGACATGGAGGAGGATGCTGAAGACGATGAGTCTAGATTGCACATTCGATTTCACGAGCCTGAACCTGACCATGAACCGCTCAGGGCTCTCGTATTCGCGTTTGATGGCCTCGGGCTAGGACCGTCAGAGCCTGACATGGAGAATGAGGACGAAGGCATCGATTATATGGATTTCCAGAAGACCGGCGCTCCCATGGTCGTTTCAAGCACACCAGAAGTGGAGATGGCCGATTCTGGAGGTGATGGGCCGGCGGCACAAGATGAGCAGAGGATACAAGGCCGCAACGTCGACATACTAGATGCCGCGTCTCAATCGGCAGTGAATATAGCCTCGCCGGCTGTACACTTCGCTGGCCTGCCGAAGCCTTCCTTTCCGTGGCTGCCTATGAACAACAGCCCGCGGAGCGATGTGCAGCCTGACGAGGCCATCGTGATTGATGACGATGATGATCAGCAGTGCACCACTCCATCTTCAGGTCCCAGTCCATCATCCACTGACGAGTCACAAGCACCAGTCGCTCAGACCTCACAGCAGAAAGACAGGTTGGTAATCCACTCGGAAATCCCCATCCTCACGGCACCGAGCAGTGACCATGAATGGAACAAGCACGAGGAGGAGGTTGAGATGACAGTCGAACTCACGGGCCACGCAATCGACGAATGGTCCAGCCTCTGTTCCAAATGGTCGTCCAGCGTGAGCCTCCGGAGAGGCGATGAGCAGGAGCTCAAGCAGCTGATCGTGGCGACGGTGTTGGCAGATGCCGAGGTGATCAGGAAGAATTATGGAGCCGAGAACGTCCAGCTCTTCGCCAGGTCGCCTTCGGTTTTCTGTGACAGCGAGTCGGCGTACGCACGTGTTTACAAGGTAATCGCGCCGGAGATGCTGGAGTTCTACGGTGAAGGTGATCAGGAGGTACAGATGCTACAGAAGGAATTGAAGGAGACCCTGGATGTCATGAAGCATCTTGCGAAGATGGGCCCAAGGACTCTGGAGTTGAGGCATTGTGATATACTAGGGTTGTGAGACGATGGTAGTCGACATGGGCCTGAGGGTTCTGGGAATGTCGAGAGGCAGATCATGGAATGAGGATATTAGTCGGCAAGGGCCACGAGGTTCCGTGGATGTCGAAGAAGAGGATGTTGGAGCGGGATTTTAATCGGCATGGGCCTGAGGGTTTCGGGAATTTCGAGAGTGGATATGGACGTGTAAGACCAGTGGGATGGCGAGAATTGCTCCACCGGGATGGCACGGGTTTCAGGTGTCGGATAGAGATAGACATGGCTGATGGAGAATCGGTCTGAAATTGACTTGATGCATGATTTGACCGCGGTACGGACCATATTTGCCTGAGAAGTAATGGTGACAAGGACTCATGTTGGCGGCTGAGTTTGACGATTGACGTGGACTAATGACATTGACGATTGACGTTGATGTTGATATTGACATAGCGTGCCGGCAATTGACCTTGATCCGTATGAGCTGAGTGAGGCATTTCCCTTTCCGCGATGAGATTGATGCAGCTCTTGACTCGTCAAACAGCGCGATCAACAGCGTCGTATGTGTCGCATGGAGCCTGCCTGGCTTTATGTGACATATGGATTCCTGCCCAGATGGGCGGATGGGCGCAACTCTGCTTCAGCAGTATCATCATTCTAAGTCAAAAAGACTACAGTACATCGGAGATGTTGACGGCCGTCACTCAATATCTTCAAGCACAAAACTAATGTTTCGCATTCTGCGCACAGGGTATCACAAACCGATCTCGCTCGAGAAACAAATCCTAGCCAGCCCAACACCGCCTTCCAAACCCAAACGCGGGCACTCGAACTCGGCTTCCAATGCCCATCATCTTCACACTGTTGTTCTAAGCTCTCTGATCCACATTCTCCTGCCCGAACCTCTGTCCTCTAGTCCAATTCGGTATCGACGACACCCACCCCTCCACCCTTCCAATCTCCTTCATCTGCCTATCAGCCATATAATCCTTATACATCGCCGCCGTAGTCACGATCTCCGTGACACTAAATTCATGCAACGGCTTGCCCTTCCCGCAAGACTCACGCATCAATTTGACGAAAACATGCGGCCCTGCAAACTTCTTGAGTCCGTAGTCGAGAGCGTCGATCTGCAGCATCGTCCAGACTTTCGCTCTCGCTAGTTCGACCAGGGCAGGCGGAGGCCCAATGCGTGGGTGGAAGACTTGCTCCCGAATGAAGGGTCGGCCATCTTGGTCGAGTTCTTCTTCTAGCTCAGGGACGCGAAGATGTCGTTGCTTTTGTAAAGACATGATACCGGCTTCGGCCCAGAGACGCTCGGTGTGTAGGGAATGCCAAGCTCGACGGACTTTGCTGAGTTCGGCACGTACTCGTTCTTCCTCTGCTTCCCGTGCGTCCTCGAGCGCCATTTCTTCCTGGTACCGACGATCCTGTTCTTCGCGTTCGTCTTGCAAATCCATGCGGGTGAGCTCTCTTCCGAGCCCAGTATGCGCTTTCTTGAGGGCAGCGAGGATGCGACGATTCGGCTGTATCAAGGCATGGGTTGAGTCAGGTCTGACGAATCGTTCTGCGCCTTCCTCAAGGTCCATCACTACTTTGATGAACGTGACGACGATGCTGAGATGGCGCTTTGTGATGTTGATCCCGTCCGTGGCTTCGTACATCAGTGTCAACCTCTTCAGGAATGCGAGCAGCGTTGGAACCAATTTCGCATAGATCGACTTGATTCTCACCAGATTTTCAAAGTCGATCTTGTTGTTTTCGTCTGCTCTGTACAGCGCGTCCACTCGGTCAGCGATCTCGGTCAATTTTGATGCGACTTCCTCGCGTTCTCTAAGCTTTACAAACGCTTCTTTACAAATGTTGATGATAATTTTGACGGCCTCGTCGTGCAATCTTTTGAACTTGTGCTGCTCCAGTCGGACGCCGTCAACATATTGGACCCCGATGTCGTTGACAAATCTGAAAGCATCGCGCAGATGTTGCCAATGGCCATAGAGTCGCTTGGTGTCAACACCAGGGGGTAGCGACTCTCCCTCCTCCACGTCATGCTCTGCCGCTTCCCCTACCAAGCCTTCCTCTGCTTCGTCTTGAAGGAGTCTGCACGTAGAAGGCCCAGACTCTGCTACAGGCTCGGCATCAGCTCGCACCTTCTTGCTGGTGTTGGCAGCGTGTTGCAACGTCTGGTCGATGGCGTTTGCTCTGCGCTTCTTCTGACGCATGATCTGCTTCTTCGGGCTTGCGGACTTGGCCGGAGAGCTTTGTATTGCTGAGTAGCCTAAATCTGCAGGCGCAAGGACGGGTCCTCTGAACAATTTGCGTGCTGAATCCCTCGGCGCACACGCTTCCGCAGGCGCAATCTCCTCCTGTTGGTCTTCAACTGCATCATCATAATTGACGTGCACAGGCTGGTGGTCATCGACCTTGTCTTGCATCTCCTGATCTAGCATCTCCTGATCTTGCATCCTCTGATCTTGCATCCTCTGATCTTCCATCTCCCGATCTTGCATCTCCCGATCCTGCATCCTCTGATCTTGCATCTCCTGATCTTGTGCAGGCTCGGCACGTGCGTCATCCATAACTTCAAGGTGCTGCACGTTTGCCGGTCTCTGAGGTGAGATTGACTGCTCGTTGCCTCCAGTATTGACGCACAGCTGCGCCCTGACTGGGCTATCCCCCTTCAGGCTGCCTCGCTTCCTCGGACTAACCTCCCTCGGAGCCTCGATCGCCTCTGCAGCGCCTGGGTCCGCCTGAAGTTGTTCATCGCCTTCTGTCGGAATCCCGACCTCATACTGCGGAGGATCACGGAACCATTGCTTCTCATGTGCCTCTTGGGTACTCAACTCCTTCTCCTGTTGTCGCTTCGATCTTCTCGGGCTGCTGAAATCCTGCTGCTGCGGTGCCATCGACTCTTGCAGCTGCTGGTCAACGAGCTGCTGGTTTGCGCGCTCTTGATCTTCAACCCATGACTGCTCCAACCGCTCACGTGCAGGCGATGCGCCTTTCGCTCTCTTTTGCTTACGCCTTGGCGATATGCCTGCACCTGCTATGTCTCTGCGTAGTTGCTTCCTCGGGTCCTTGTCGGGCGAGATGTCGACGGCATAGGTATCAGGTCTCGCTGCTAGACTGGGTCCAAGCTTTTTGACAGTCCGGGTCGGGTTCTGGTAGGGTGGGTTGCTTGCAAAGGCACGTAGCCCAAGCCCATTTGATACTCGCCGCAACTTCCCGGTGCTCTTAGGCACGCTCAAATTGTGTCCCTTATTGATCTCCGCTGCCGTCGCCAGCACCATCTCGCCCACCTCCTCCGCAGGGCTGTTGCGGGTGTGCTTGACCGGACTGTCCCGCAACAGCTCCGTGTCGCTTTCTTCCGCCACGCTGCCCAGATCCGCTACGCGACCGACATGCTCAGTGGTCAGCAGACTTTCGTCCTCGTGATCCCGCCACGCCGCTGGGGTCTTGGGCGTCTTCGCCCTCGAGAGTCGCGCCATCCTATCTCCGCTGATCTTTAGGAATAGCGATCCCTGCTCAATTGCTATTTGGTTCACTGCAAGCTGTCGTCATGCAATTGATCAAATCAATACCATTGAAGCCATTGCACGTCGGGAAGAGTTATTGGGGGGCATAGGGCGCCTAGCAACGAGGTTGGCCCCCGGAACGACGCCAAATCGTGCAGTTCCATATTTGGCAATGCATCGAAAACCTGATCTACCGCGCTCCTCCCTATCCTCCAGCAAGATAGACTGATGTATGCATAGTCTGCAGAGCTCTACAGGAATGACTAGAGTGATCAAAGATTCCAAGATCCTCTTTTCTTATGCAGACATATTTAGGTACTAGGAAAGCTAGGATAGCTCTGTTAATGACAGTAGTTAATAGTGTTATGTTCTTAGCTGAAACCTCGTTAAGGTGGAAATATAAGATATATCCTAGATCATATTAGCTGTATTTACTCTACTACATTAAAAAGGAGTTATTAACATTCTACCTATATACTAGCTCTAAAGTAATATGTATATTCCTGTAGAGAGGAGAGTAATCTAATAGTACTCTATTATATACGTAGATTAACATACTCTTATTAACAGAGAAGTCTAAGTAGCTACACAAGAAATTGCGTAATATCTACAAGAGAGAAGATCAACAATGATTATGCCCTACGCTAATGCTTAACGCGCAGATCGAGGTTTTCATTAGCACTCCAACACCATTCAAAATGCGGCTGCCAAAAGAGGCATAGCTGCGTCGCGCGCTCACGTGGCAAGTGCGTCACTCTCAATATCACTTCCCTCACTTTCAGACCTGTCACTGCACTCTTCTGCCGCGACATTGTGATATGGCCGATAAGTCTGAACATGGAGTCTAACCGAACGCAGAAACGGAAACTGACGCTGGATCGGCTGGATGCCTTCTCAGACCACGCATTCGAAATACCTTCGAAGCGCATTAACGATGGCGACGACCTGAATTACTTCCTTGCATCGACGGCCTACCGGGACTTGACGTTCTGGCTGCTGCAACTGAATAGATCGATGTTCCCGACCATAGACAAAAATGGAAAAGTTCATCCCTGCGATCTGGACCAAATGCAATCTCCCTCGGGCACAGTGCTCAAGCTGAGAGAACTGCTGGACGATTTAGCTAAGCTACTCGATAAGGCGCCTCCAAGTAGCGGACCCAAAAGATTTGGCAATGTGGCTTTTCGTGAATGGTACAAACTTGTCGAAGAAGCTACGCCAGAGCTGCTGCAGAGGCACCTTCCCACTGTCATTGCCCGATATGCCAATCGCGAGAATTCCTTGACCTCAGAGCTCTCTGCCTACCTCTTGGGCTCCTTCGGCAGTGCTCAAAGACTGGACTATGGGACGGGCCATGAGTTGTCCTTCCTAGCGTTCCTGGGCTGCCTCTGGAAGCTCAATGCCTTCAGTGATGGAGAAGAACGATCGATCGTAACCGGGGTCGTACAGCCGTACTTGGGCCTTATCAGGAGGATCATCATTACTTATACTCTTGAGCCAGCTGGATCGCATGGTGTCTGGGGCCTGGATGACCACAGCTTCGCTCCTTACATCTTTGGATCGGCACAGTATGGTCCGCCAATTGATCCTGCTCATGAGACAATACCAATACCAACAGCAGGATCACTCCCGAGATCACCATCACCTACATCGGTAGCGAAGAAGGATGTTGTGGAGATGTACAAAGACAGTAACATGTACTTTTCGGCCATCCACTTCATCCACGCAGTCAAGAAAGGTCCGTTCTGGGAGCACTCGCCCATTCTCTACGACATCTCCGGCATCAAGGATGGTTGGGGAAAGATCAACAAGGGCATGTTGAAGATGTATGCCGCCGAGGTGCTCGGGAAATTCCCTGTGGTACAACACTTCCCTTTCGGCAGTCTGCTCCGGTGGGAGGATGACCCTGAGGCGGCTGCCAAGGGCATGTCTCTTCATTCGCAGCACCAGCCGCAGGCGAAAAGCAGAGAAGTGCCGAGCTCGTTGATGGTCGGATCAGGTACTGGCAGTGCTGCGAGCGCGGCGGCACCGTGGACTAAGCCTGCTATGAGTGGAGGCGCAACAGCGGCACAAATGCCTGCCGCAACAGGTGTACCATCCGTCAGGGCACCATGGGCAGCCGGAGGTACAGATGTAAGACCACAAGTACCTACTGCAGCACTTTGGGCCGCGGCACAACGGCCGGCGGCTGGTACGAGAGCCGGCGTGGATGACGGCAGTGGCATCCCGCCGACGACTGCGCCTTGGGCACGGAAGGGCTGAGGCGGGTAGCGATGCCCTTGGCGGGTTGAGACACTATCATGCGCCTGAGCGCCTTTCGAAGCACTTTGGGCCACATATAGCAGCAGCAGAGTCACGCCAAGCTTTTCTGTGCAATCAGCAGGCGCGATAGTGTGTTCAGGCCAGACTGGAACCATCTATGCCGTAGCAAGCTGTGACGCGTTGGTTGCGATCAAGAATCGAGGTCAAGGCATGCCGCCTTCCCCATCAGCACTTCCTCCCGCTCATGTGTGTCAAGCGCTCATACATCGAGACAGATTCTGAACGCAGTCAAGAAACTGCCCTCGAGATTCGTATTAAGCGCTAGCTACTGCCATTGCTACCGCTGGCCGGACCGGTTGGCATCAACATGACTCGAGTGGCTGCTTGTCTGTGCTGATAGGTCTTGCATCTGCTGTTGATCCAGCAACGACGTTGGGGCATTTGTAGGGTTGGGATGGACGGCGAATGATCTCGCAGGCTCTTCTCGTGGACCTCCGGTCTACCGACTGCGTGTTGTGCAGAGCTTAGCGCGATCCCTTGTCGTTCAAGAGCCGCATTCACATGCTGATCGCCTTCGCAGGCCTGGCCGAACAGACGATTTAGCTTTCAAATCCTACAATTCTTCGTATCCAGTCCGCACACTTGTTGACTCAGTCTCCGATTGCCTGCTAACCGCGAAGCTCTTGGTTGCGTCAAAGAGTGATGTACCGCTTTCACGTTAGCTGGCAGTGACTAGCCCGAGCTGCAGCATCTCTCTCCGGATGAAGCAGACTACGTGCTTCAAGCAGTATCTGCAGCTGATTGACAAAGGGTTGGAGGTCAGAACTTTGCATCTGACGCATCCACGTGCCATATTCCAGCTGAATTGACGTACATCATTTTGTGTTTTCTTGTAGGAAAGTTCACCGTACGCCAGCAAGTGCTGCTAAGGGCGCATATTCAGCTCTCGATGGTCAAGCCACAAATTGTACTCAGTTTCTGAGCGGGTCAGCTGCCAACAATGTACAGACAAGCCGTGTGGGATCTGACCTCCTTCAGCCAATATAGTACAAAAACCTGACTCCCTGACTCCTACAACGCTCGCGAGCCAGTGTTGACATGTTGATGACGGTGGTGTTCAATCGGTGCACAGCAGTACGGTATCCAGTGAACTCGGTTCGGAATCTCCGAAGAACTCAAAGACCACCTGCAGGTACCTCATGCACACTCTGTCACCCATCGGACATGTCGAAAGGATGAAATGCATTGATGGCACTCACGGACGCGTGTGCTCTAAGCCCAATGAGCTCTTACAATGCAGCAAACGAGGCCCTGCTAACAGCCTTCAGCCACGTCTCAGGCTGACCAGCGCCGAGCAGCAGTCTTCATATTATTGGACGCCAGATTCGTTGTCCGTCGAGCGAGGCTGTGTAGGGGCGGGCGAGCAGGTCCGCCCCAACTCAGATCGTAGCTTGGAGCATGGCACGGCCAGCGCTGCCTTTCCTTTGGCACTCCATTGCTCGCTCTACCAGCTGTGGCGGGCGCAGGGCACGACGTTTGCGATGCCTCAACCTGGTCTCTGCACAAGATACATAAAGCAGCGTGTGCCAGCTCCTTCCAAGCTTGACCCGCTCACGACCATCACAGTCGAGGACCTACGAGAAACCGTGCCGAATCAACCCGGTTGTGAGCCTCTGCTCGCCGAGACATCATGGCGGCGAAGCTGGAAACACTGCAGGTCTCGGCTTCAAAGGAGGCGTACGCGGACTTCATCACGACACTACGCGAGCGAGTCCGAGACCCTAATGTTCAGTCACATGGGCTGCCAGTTCTTGTTCCACAAAGTACTACTCCTCAGTATCTTGACATTGTCTTGCAAACTGCCAATGGGTCTGCAGTGACGCTACGACTGCGGAAAGATAACCTGTATCTTGTCGCATATTGCGCCGGAAGTGGCACGCCATGGTATGAATTCTCCAATGATACCAAAGCGCATCTTGTGGCTGGTTCACAGTTCCTGGGATTCGATGGTAGCTATCAATCACTCCAAGGCGCGTCGGCGGAACGATCGAAAATCAGCCTCGGCCGGAAATCGCTGGAGGGTGCTGTGATCAATCTGGTGTCAACAAGCTCCCCTTCTCCGCTAGACAAGCCTTCCGAAGCACGGGCGAAGGCCTTGGTGGTTGTTATCCAGATGGTGTGCGAGTCTATGAGATTTCGAAGCATCACAGAGGATGTCATGAACGGGTACGACAAAGGCTTCGTCCCCAGCGAGCATATGAGGGCGAGGGAAACTTCCTGGGGAGCGCTGTCAGACGTCGTCTTGACTTTCGACAACAACAACAGTGGTCTCACCAAGAAGCAATGGGAGAATTTCGAACCGTCAGGTATCACGAGTCTTCCACAAGCCGTGGCTGCGCTTGGCATCCTGCTTCGACGTGGCATTACTACAACCGCGCAGCCACACCTCAATGTGAAAATGCACGCCCTGACAGCCCTCGGCGCTGTGTCAAGCGGTGTCGCGACCGGTCGTGTCGTGCACGGCCGGCGGTTAGCGGAGATCTTCTATGTCCGCATGCAAGACGTCGACGACAAGATCGCCGGAGACCTTTGCGGGACAGTCTCCGTGACCGATGGGCTTGGTCAGATGACCGTATTCAGCCGACCACAAGAGAATGCCGAGTCTATCCATCCAGGTGGTACAGCCACGCTCACCGGGCCTGAGAGAGCAATCTCCGCGGAGGACGATTTTACCATTGACTGTGCACTTCGAGGCAGGAACTTCTCTTCTCTTGAGAATGATCTCGGGCACGGCCGGATTTGGTGGAACGCATACGATCCGACAAAGGCGTACGACAAGCTGCTGACCACGACAATTCCAGGCGCTCATGGAGCGACTGAGCTTGGCTACGCTGTCATGAGCAATGCAGCCGGAGCACTGGTCTCGGTCATGATACTTGATCTGGATGGAAGCGATAGAGCCGCCGTGCATGGCAGCATCCGTGCTGAGAACACGAGCTTGGTCGGCAACGTCATTAGTCTATGGGAGGCGAGACGGGATCGTCCCGTCAGGGTCACTAGAGGCAGCAGTATTGCATTGGACAGGTCTGCGGTCGTCGTGCCTATGAGTGGCTCTCTTGTGGTGATCGTGGATGTGAAGAGTATTGCCGATGGTGCTACGCTCGCATCCGGATCAGCCAGATTCTCACCAGCCAAGCCAGAGACTCCACAGACAAACACGTGGAGCATTGGAAGTACGCGTGGGCAGATAGAAGTAAAAGTGTCGTGGTCTTGAACTCTTTCCAAAGTGTTGCAGCGGAAAGCAGCGTATCTCCCAAGCGAGCAGCGCTACAAGTCCTCAGCACAGAGCGCAATGACCCGATCTTTGCGCTCCTGTTCTGACCGACGGAGTCCCTCGCACGCGTTCGCCAGGCTGCCACAAAACCCCTGAACCTCTAAACCACAAGTCGAAGAAGAAGCACTTCTGGCGTGAGCTGCATCCGGAGATTCTCGCTCTCACTACATTAGACCTCGTGCTCCTCACTTATCAGATATGTCTCCCCGGCCCCACCTGAAAACGTCCCCGAGGGTTTTTCATACCTTCGTCTGTCAAAACAAAGCTACGAGCAGAGAATTCTTGACGATTGACCTCGGGAGCTTTTTTTTCCCTTTCTTTTTTCCCCCCAATGCTCGAAGACCGACCTACCTCGGGGAGCTTCGATGGAGGATGACGAGGGGGTTTCTATCACTCTGTCGGCGATGGCCCGACCAACCGGGGAGAGAGAGGGGAAGAGAGAGAGAGAGAGAGAGAGAGAGAGAGGGAAGGAGAAGTAATTTCCAAGTAGGTACTGCTTTTTTTTTCTTCCATTTTTCGTTTCATCAGGTCTGTCTGTCCGAGGATTGGCCGAACATCGACGTCGTCGTCCTCGATTACGCCCGATGCTTCTACGCGCGTTAGGTTCATCGATCGATCGAAAGAGTGGAGTAGTCAGGGGCGATGTGCGGTGTCTGGTGACAGCCAAGTGAAAGCGCGCTCTCTCGATGACATTGCAATGTGGGCTTCGACAGGGCTGCATCACAGTAGCTGCGCCAACACTCTGCAACGGCGATCCCCAGCAAAGAGCAGCGCTGCATCCCTCTCCAGCCCGGTGGAACGCGGCAATATATTCTCCCTCATGTTGTGGATCGGGACGCCGACTGCGCTCCAGCTGCCTCGCGGATGCGAAGGTGCATCAGCAAGAATTTCCGCGTGGCAGTCTGGCGTCGCGATGTCGGTGGCGGTCGTTGCGTGATGAGCCGGGTAGGTTTCGAGTAGCAGGTCCAGCGGCTCTCGCTCGCGATCGTGGAGGCGAGGTGAGAGGTGGGATGAGATGCGTACATAGTGCTCTGGGAGTTTGGGGACACTGTCCTCAATATCATGAACCTCAACTACGGGGGTGCATCGTGACGCTGTCAACATGAATGGATTCCATTTCCCACCTGCCAGGAATCCAAGGTGAGTACAGCAGGAGACACTCTGCCTAGGTCCTCTCTCCCTCTCCATCGCCGACCCTATACCCCTTCGCGACGCCGGCTCTCCCCTCCTCCATGCCCGCGCCTCTGATCCGCCCGTTCTCGTCCCTCTCGTACTCCACCGCGTAATCGCTCCCGAGACCCTGCCAGGTGCGCTTGGTTTTCAGGTACTCGGCCGCGGGAGATACCGTGCCGTTGATCGTCGCGAGACTGTTGTTCGTGCTGCGCTGTATAAGCGCTGAGCTGGCACGGAGGGAGTGTTGAGAGGTGGTGGAAGAAGAGGTGGGCTTCACTCTGCAGTGTTTTGGCCGGCCCATCGGACGGCAATGGGAGACGTAGCGGCCAGTGCGGAGGTCAAATTCGGGGGGTTCGTCGTCGGAGGATTGGTTGGCCCAGTCGTCATTTCCATCTGCCGCAGTCTCGTCGTCCATACCAGATCCGGTCTCGGTGGCCTTCGCCTCGACAGCACTCCTCTCCCTCCTGATCACCTCCCCAAAATCGGCCAGCCACTCTCCGCTCCACATTCTCTCTCTGTCATCCATCAAGGCGACCTCCAACTCAAACGGCGTGATGATCGGCCTCAAGAAGTCCTTGCTCTCGATCAAACTGCTCTCCCAACACCCAATCACCACCCAGCCGCCGATGTCGGAGAAATTGGCCATCTTGGCGGCATTGACTTTGCCTACGACGAAGACGTAGGATTTCTTGCCGGCGTGAGAGATGAGGTTCTGGCAGTGGGCGAGGGCGGCCATGTAGTTGGAGACGGAGAGGGTGTTGATGAGGATGCCGAAGACGGGGACAGTGGCGAGGCGGGTGAGGAGGGCGTAGCGGCGGCGGAGAAGGGGGGTGGTGGAGGCTTGTTCTGCTGGTGATGATGATGATGATGACGATGATGATGACGATGATGATGACGATGATGATGACGATGATGATGACGATGATGATGATGATGATGATGATGACGATGAGGAAGTTGAGTTGGAAGTGGGGTGGTGGAGGTGGATGGACTTGACGCGGGAGGAGAGGACGAGGAGGAGTGAGGTGGGTGGTGTGGAGATGTGGAAGATGGCGTAGTGTTGAAGGTTCGAGGGGTCGGTGTGGACGTCGGGTGGGAGGGTGCGGTTGGGTAGGAGCGAGGATGGGTCTCTTACGATGGTGGTGGCGAAGAGGTTGGGGTAACCTTGTTCGCGCAGTCTTCGGGCGAGCTCGGGGAGATGACGGGTGTAGGGGATGTCGGCCATCAGACACACTTTGTCGTGCTTGTTCGGGTAGGTGTTCCCGAAGCTTTGCACGGCGGCATCGACATCCAGCGGGGTGGCGGTGTAGACGTATATCACCGGGAGTCGGGCGGTGGGCGACAGACAGGCTCGGCCGTAATGCACGACGACGTCGGCCTCGACATGCTCCGCGGCCACCTCGTCGACGCAGCAGGCGCCGTAAGAAGTGTCGCCGAGGATGCAGAGCTTGTGGGGGTTGGTCGCGACTTCCTCCGCCTGCACCTGCACCTTCCTCGTCCCCGCTGGCTCCTTCCGGCTGGCTGCCCTCAGCCCATCACGCAGCCTCTCGTACACTCTCGGGGCGTCGACGAGCATGTCGTCGGGAAACTGCAGAGCGATTCGCCGCCATCTTCCCGCTCGAATCTCGTCCAGCGTGCGGGGGATCTCATACCGCAGATCCAGCTGTTCATCTGACAGCCGACATGTCCCTTCCGGACGCGGAGCAGCGATTGAATCCTGGATGATGCTCTCACTCGGGGTGGAGAGGATCGGGGCGGAAGTCGCCATGACGGGAAGCTGTGTGGGTGGCGGGGGAGGAAATGCATGGTGGTGTGTGTGTGGTGCGGGTGCGGGTGCAGGTGCAGCGGCGTCCGGCGATACCATTTCACCGTTTGTTTTGTTGATACGTAAATAATGTCAGGAATTCCTGATACTCTCCATCATCCCACACGTAAATGTCAGGAATTCCTGATCATCGAGAACCCATATCCGGACGCATCGCTACTCCACAGCGACTACAGAGCACATCCCACTGCATGCCGTCCTCATCATGTCGAGGTTCATGTCCCGCTCGGATGCGGTGCGCACCAGCCCGTCTCAGGACGACTTCGCAACCGCCGACACCTTCACCCACGACCAACTCATCCACTCCACCCTCAACTTCGACCATTCGTGCACGCCGCAGCCCATCCCACTCGACCATGACGACCATCCCGACCCCGACGCGCCAGACACCGCGGGCAGTGCGGAGATGAGCATGTCCATCGAATTGGGTCGCGGCCGCGGAGCCAAGAGAGGCGCGCCAGATCAAGACGGCGATTCTTCCCATACCCCAGTCGCGTGGGGCGGTGACAGTCAGTATGACGTCGCGGGCACGACACAGCCGACCCGGCCCAAGACGCTCTCGCGGAAGAGCGATGGTCTGCTCCGGCGCGAGGCGTCAGTCCGAGCGGCCAATTCCGCCGTCAAGTCCAAGCACCGGTCGATCTCCGAAGCCATTGGCAGGCCCCTTCCCGAAGAGGAAGGCACGATGCAGCCAACCGTCACGGCGCGCAGTACACGCTTTGCTGGACCCCGACGGCCCTCAGCCCCGGACGGCACCCCTCGGCGAGCACCCGCTAACAACCCAACCGTCCAGTCTGCAACAAACACCGCAAACTCCTTCGCTCTGCCCGATATGGCGGGCATCACCGAGCTGGTATCTGGTGTGCGCGCTGACGGCACACCGATCGTGCGCCGGACCAAGCCTGTCCGCTCGCGCTTCACATCTGCAAACTACCAACCCGCACGACAAGCACACGCACCGATCGACAGCCTGCCAATCCCGCAGGATGAACACAAGATCTACACTTCGCTGCAGACTGTCAAGGAGCAGCTTGCGCAATATGAAGCGAACGCAGTAGAGGCGGAGAGGCGGGAGGATGACTACGAGCAGCAGATGATTGAGCTGCGCCGTCAGCTCGAGGTGGAGAAGCGGCGGCAAGACCGCGCGCCGAATGCCGACGAAGGAACGGCATCCGTGAGCTTCCAACAGCAAAAGTCGAGCCTGCAGGCGTCAGTCAATGCTCTGGAGCAGCATTGTCATCGGGCGGAGCGGAAGGCGAGTACCGCTCAAATCAACTTGCAGAGGATGAGAAAGGAACGAGACGAGCTTTTGGAGACGCTCGCCGCCGCCACAGTGCACAGGGGCGAGCTAGAGACCGAGAACCAGGACTTCCGGGAAGGCTGTGCGAGGCTGGTCGAGGAGAATGAAATTCTGAGGGAACAGCTGGAGGAGTTGCGTGCTCAGCTTGATGCCAAGTCATTCCAGCCCCAACAGCGACTTCCACGGCGACGTACTACGGAGACAGAGACCGCTGCGGTGCGTACTGCGAGGTCGGGTGAGATGACCAACGAGACGCGTGAACAGCAGGCCTGTGTGTCCGAGCCGACCGAAGATCTTTCCACCAGACTCGCGCGAGCCATGGAGAAGTACCGACAGGCAGCCAGAGATCAGAGGAATACAGAGCGTCCCGCGCGCGAAATCGTCCGAGAGAGGACTGTCTCACGCTCTCGATCGAAGTCGCAGCCGCGTCAACAAGGCGCACGCCAGCGTCTGTCTTCTGCGCCGGTCGAGGACATTGAGACAACCACCGAGATGGAAATTACTCAGAAGACCCGCAACGCTCTTGACACTATGCGTATGGCGAATCAGGCAAGAAAGACACAGCAAAACCAAGCTGAAGCCAAGGACGAAGATAATCGGGACATTACTTTGCTCAGCCTGCAGGATCCTTCGGAGGTGGCCAACCTGCGTAAGAAGCTGGAAGAAGAGCACATGGCTCGCAAAAACAGGCGCAATTTCTCTGCTCCCGAGCCTGCCCAGCGCGAGGACACTGTTCGCCCTGCCCACCGCGATGTCACCCGCAAGTCATCGCTGAGGGACATCACCACGGGGCTTGAGCATGTCACCGGCCGCTTGAGCCTGCATGGAGATGCCACTGAAGCCGCGAAGAAGACCGTTCGCGTACAGTCACCCCAGCAAACCGAAGACGGCGACGTCTCCACCATGAGCAACATCAGCCGCCGTCGCCGCAGAGCTGTGAGTGAAGAGGGGATGACTTCTGCGTTCATCCTACCAGACATCAACTTCTCCGGCCAACAGCTCCCCGACTTCAACGCCAAGTCCTGCATCGCTCACGTTTCCGCCACCTGCACTGCCTGCCACCCAGACGATGGCAAAATCGAGGTCCCCACTCCCGTCCCCGTCACCGACCGGCCCACGCCAGAAGACCCGGACGTGACGACCGCCACCGTCCGCCCCGCCCAGGCCCCGCCCCTCGCTCTAGCCAGTGTCCTCAAGCAGCTGGAAGACGAAGTCACACACCTCAAACTCCGGCTCGCCGAGCACCAACGCCGCTACCATCAACACGACCCCGCTTTGTCTAAGCGACAGCGTCTCATCACCAAGTCTCGCATGGATAACCTCACGAAGCAAATCGAGACGCGGTCGGAGCAGATTTATGCGTTGTATGATGTGTTGGAGGGGCAGAAGCAGGCGGCGACGGAGGAGGGTGCGGAGCAGACGTCCCCGACTCCGGGCTTTGATCCGGCCGCTTTGGCGGGACGGGTGGGGAGGACGATGGCGAGTGCGCCGCTGGGGTGGGACGAGGCAGGTGATGAGAGCAGTGGGGACGAGCTGCCGGGGTGGGAGGGGTTGAGCGATGATGGGGAATGAGGGAGGTTGAGCGATGTTGGGGAATGAGGGAGGTGGAGCGATGACGGGGAGCAAGGGAGGGTGCGAGCACGAATTCGAGGCACTGCGCAAGTATTGCTATTTGATCGACTGGACGCGTAGACTTTCTCGTTGTCGTTGTTGCTGTTGTTGTTGTTTGATAAGGCCTTGGGCCCGGAGTTTGGAAGACGTGGTGCATGCTTTCGCGGTCTCTCGTACGCCAATGCTCGCATGCCTTAGCTGACTTGCGGCTTGCAAAGCTCAACGAGATCATCATGGGATATATATCGTTTCCCCCTCCCCAGCCCATCTCGAGCCCGTGCTCCCCCAGGGAAATTTCAGTTCCGGCAACCCGCTAATGCTAATCACATCTGAGATTGATGTATATGATGGAATCGAAGACCAACTACATGATCCTACAGACATCCTCCCGTCGGGGCAGCTCCGTGTCACACACACACACACACACACTACAATACCTCGTTCCCTCCTGCTGCTGCGCGGCTCGCTCTTTCCCTCCCTCCATTGCTGCTACTGCCTCCAGCACCACCGCCGCCGCCGATGCCGCCGCTGCTGCTGCCACGTCCGCGTGTCGGGCCATTGTTATCGCGACCGATTCCGCGCCGTGCCGAACCACGATTGTAATTCCTGCCGCCGTGGGCGACGCGGCCGGGAAAACGACTGCCCCGGTCTCTGGGCCGACGACCACCACGACTACTCCGATGCGCAGCGCCACCAACACCACCACCGCCTCGACTCCCACCCTGACCACCGCGCCCGCCTCGACCCCTACCCGCATCACCGCCCGTCCGCCCCACAAACCTCCCAACATCCCTCTCCACATCCCCCCCCCAGAGCCCGCTCCCCGTCACAGACCCTCCTCACCGTCCCTCGTGCCCCCTCCGCGTCAGAAACGTGCTGCAGGATCTTCTCGCGCAGCTCCTTGTACGCGGGGACGTAGACCAGTCCGCGCACGAGCAGCAGGGACGAGGGCTCGTGGACGAGGCACTCCGCTGCTGCGACGCCTTCTTTGCGCAGGCAGGGCGGGAGAGAGAGGTGGGGAGGCGGGGGGTCAAAGTGGTGGTGGTGTTTCGTTCGTGGACGGCGGTGGTCGTGGGAGAAGGAGGAGATGATGGTTGGGCGAGGCGATGCAGGTGGGCGGAGGGGTCGTCCCAGAAGGTGTGGAATTGGGCTGTCACTTCTTGCGCGAGGTTTGTGGCTTGGGCTTCTACCGAGGCGGACACGAGGGCGTTTCCGGAGACTTGGCGCGCGGGACGGAGGACGTCGGTCTCGACGAGGGAGGCTATGGCGGCGAGTTCGGAGAGGCGGAGGAAAGGGTCGTGGGGAGAGGTGGGGGTGTGTTGGAGATGCGATTCCAGAGTTTCTGGGCGCGGCCGCGGAGGGCTTCGGCGGTTTGGGAGGCGCGGTGGAGTTGGGAGGTGAAGATTTGGTGTTTGTAGATCTGGAAGAGGTCTTTGGCGGGGGCGGGAGGGTTGGTGGTGTTGGGGTCTGGGGTGTGGACGGAAGGTGGGGTTTCGGTCTGGCCTTTGAGAGGAGTACGGGATTCGGGAGCGGCGGTCTTGGTGTTGTCGGGTCCGCTGCTGGATTGTTGGGCTGTTGGATCGTCTCGGGGTTGTGAGTCGGCGGACGAGCGTGCGAACAATCTCCTGTTGCGCTCGTCTGTTCTTTGCGCTCTCTCACAGACTGTCTTTGGGACCATGATCCAGTGATCTTGCTTCCCGTCCGGTGTTTCGTTTTTTAAATACTTGTCCAGCTTCCTCAAGACATAGGCCTGAGACTTGCTTTCATTCTGCCTGAGCCTAAGCAACTGCTCCTTGCCTCTAGCATCTGAGCGTCTCAAAAGCTTCTGCTCTTGCTCACCAATTGTCCGTGCCGTTTGCCAGATGCCGTCGATCTCTCTAAACCGCTGTCCTGGTAGCCTCGTTGTGGACGGGAACCCGGACGCGGTTCTGTGGATGTGTAAGTGCTGCTTCACTGCTTGGGTCCAAGGAAGTACTCGTCGGAGCCTTCTCGCGTCCTTTGGGATTATCTATGACGGGAACGGGCGGCGCAACATCCTCATAGGATAGACCAATCAGCGTGCCACGCAGGTCCCATTCGTCCTGGATTCGTTGGCAAGTACGTCGGAATCGACTGCAGTGCAAATGGATCATCTGTTCGATTCTAGCCTTTTCACTCCGGACGAAGTCATCCTCGCAATAGACTCGCTCCAGTGGCTCGATCACATAGAGCACCAGTGCATCTGTGATTGCGTCTCGCCGCATGTTAAACGCCGTGATGTCCCGATCGTCTCTGCTAAAGTCGCTCCACAGACTCCGGATCAAAGCCTTTGCCTCCGTGCCAAGTTCTTCGAACCGATCATGAAGGCTGTCCACCTCCGCGAGTTCCCGTTCTCGTGCAACGTACTGTGCGGGCGTGAGGTCAGGAAGATGGTCGTTGCGAGGTGCGCTGTGTGGCGTCACAATCACGGGCGTTGGGAATGAACGCCACCACGTTTGACCAGGTTTGGTGTCAATGGAAAAGCGTAATCTGGGAGTATCGACAGACATCGGGACCATTGAGGTCTCTTCCTTGTGCTCATCCATCATCTGTATACCGCTCAATTCCTCGTGGTACTCACCGGCTCCTGCCAGGTCCACACTCCAGACTCCGAAGAGCCGATTGTCTTGCTCGTCCTCGTAACCAAACACCAACCGAATTCCATCACCTCCTTGACGGACAATCATATCACGAGAGTCCCGGGATCTGTTGCTCAGTCGTCCCATCTTGGTGCCTGGTCGCGTGTCAGCCTCTTCCCACAACTGGCCGCCGGCGAGAATGTCACAGCCCCGCAACCAGGCCCCCTTTTCATGAGATGGACGAATCTGACCCATGAATGCGCCATTGGGAGAGAGGAAGGCGCCGTCCTGGGCAATTCTACAGCCGTCTGTGTTCTTCAAGATGTGAAACAGCATGTCTCTGGTGGGCGATTCTTCGTCGAACTCTGCCGTGTCTTCCGGCGACGGGTTGCCGATGACATCTCCCGAAGTAGCCGGCAAACCTCGCTCAGAGTTCCTTCCATCATCACTCGGCCAGCCAAGTTCCTCGCTTTCAGAAGCCTGCCCGCGCGGACCACGATTGCCAAGATTCGCAGGACCAGCCTCGCCTTCGGCAATGACGTCGACGTTCCACTCCTGCCACAATGGTGATCCTCCCGGCGACCTTCGCTTCGAGATCTTCGCACCCACTCGCTTCCTCAGGCGAGTGATTATTGGCGAAAACACAGGGCTTCTGCTATTCGCCTCCTCCTCACTTTCCGACCGGGGAGCAGTCGGGCTACTCTGGTCGCCCGCTCCAGGCGCCCATGGATCAGGTATCTTTCCGTTGATCAGATTTGCACAAAGGTTTGGAACAAGCCGAAAGTGTCACGGCACGCCGCCGTCAGACGCACGACTCAGGATCCCCGGCGCTCCGTTCGGTCCTGAGTCAGACGAAGGTTCCGCGCTCCGCGGGATTAGTCAGCAGTGTCTATACCTTCACAGCTGCTCCTGCACCTACTTAGATACTTTGTACGCGATTCTGTTAACCACCTAAACCAGTCCCTGACAGAAAGCTTCGTTCAGCAACTCGCTGGGCCACCAGCTGCCGCACCACCGCTGCTGTTTCGCTGCGCCTTCGTGTCTGCGGATCATCATTCGGACCATTGGGCTGCTCGGAGGTGCTGTCCTGACCGCTTTGGCCTGAGGGGCCGCGACCCCATGATAGCTTTGGGGCTGGCCGGACTGGAGGCACAGCATCGTTCATGGGGTCTGCACCAGAGCTGAATCCACGACACCCTGCCAGCTCAAAAAGACCATTCAGACCATGCCTCTGTGTCCATCGGCGAGCTTCAGGTGTGTTAGGCGTCTGAGGACTGTCGGGATCAGCCGGTGTGGTAGGCGTTCGCGGGAAAGCTCCAGCAATCGCAGTAGGAGTCTGCTCGGGCGGTTGCTCGGGCGGCTGCAATCGAAAAACGATTGCGAGCAATGCTGCGAGCTTTCTGTCTAACTAGGACAAGCATAGCATCCCGCGAAGTTTTGCGTCGACAATTTCGACGGCGTCGGCGATGTTGAAGATGAAGAGCCAGATCATCGTGAGGAAGTAGATTGTGACGTCCGCGAAGAATATCCTATGACTCTGGCGGCCGCACCAATGAGTGCATCCTTCGCTGCTCTCACTTTCCGCGCCACTGCTCGGTACGCTGCGCAGATGTCGCCCCAGTCCCGCCGTCCGAGCCATATCACAGTCGAGAGGCAAAGACCGAGCGTTGCGTTGCGCAAGTCTGACCATGCGACGCGGTAGACGGTGCAATTGTAGAGCTCGTTCAACGTCCATGAATATCCGGGGATGCAATAGATCACTGCGCATCCGCCAACTAGCCCAGCCGACCTGCGAACGCTCGCAGTTTCGTCGTTGAAGAGTTTCACTGCGATCCAGAGTAGCGCAATGAGCAGGACTCCATCTGCAAGATCTGCATCTTCCTTCTGTCGGAATCGCTGCCGGGATATCATGTCGATATGGGACCACAGCAGATGGTGGGACGTTCGGAGGCTCCATAGACCGCAGACGCAGAGACCCAGGATGATCGGCCCACCAATCTGAAGATGTCTCGGCAGATTCCACTCGGGCAGTCGAGGCGGCGATGTCGGAGGCGGTAACCCACGCGTGCTCCAGCGACTTGAAGAGCGGTGTGACCGACGTGACGGCCATTTGCCTCCCCAGGCTGTCTGCTGAGCTTTCGTGGGCGATCTGTGGGTCGCAGGCGAGCCGGGCACCGTCCTCGTTCCCTCGGGGCTCTCTTCGTCTTCATCAACGTCTCACCGTCCCCCGCTTCGATGGCCTCCGTGATTCTCTCCACCCCTCTCTCCTTGGGCCATTCGATGTCTGCTCGTTGCAGTGCCCACTTGCATGCCGCGAGTTCGGGATGGCCGCGCAGACTGATGCGCCGAGGTGTTGCCGGCGTTGCCATGTCCCAAGTGGGGCTGAACGGGGATGTCTGGGGCCGGCATATGCTCGAGAGTGGCGTTGCATCCGTTGCTTGGATGGCCTTCTTTGTGAAGAGGTCGCAGAATGTGGGCTTTGTTGCCGAGAGGGTGGAGCGTGGCTGGAACGGTCGTGTGGCCACAAAGAAGATGCCATGTTTGGTTTGGGAGGGAGATTGTCCGAAGTGCTCATCGCTTGAGCAAGACGGTGTATCTCGTCGGACTCGGCTCCAATCATCTGTGGGAATTGGGAGAAGACATGAATGATTTCCAATGATGCGAGACTGGGGCGTTCACACGGAGCATTGTGATCTCAGTAGAGTCAGGGGCGCGAAGCATGAGAAGCAACGAGGCTGGCTTTGCTGATGGCCTGCATGCTTTGTGGAGGGCAATACTCGTTTCTTCTTACCGTCTTCATGTCTGTTGTTGATGTAGCATAAGAGAAGATAAGAAAAGAAAAGAAGAGAAACAAGATGTTCTAGGACAAGTTACATGACTCAGCTTTGATCATATCGATTATCTAAGTGATGACTGTGGATGACATAGTGATTGGTGGTGCGGAACGTTTGTGCTAACGCGCGGCAGGAACCGCCGACGACATGAAACGCCTCAAGTTGGAGAGCACCGCGCACCTTCCACTGCTCGCGTGTCATGAGGAGTGAGTGTCTCCCACGAGAGTCTTCCGCCTTGCAGCTGCCTCGATGGCGCGCGCCTGAACACACACAGTCGACTCAGCCATGTTGCACCCCCCTTGTTCCTTTCCTCCACCACCACCACTACCACAACAACAACAACCACCACCACCACCACCACAATAACAATAGCCGTCGGCGCATCATCGACCCCCTTCCATCTACTTCAACTGTACATACGATCCACCGTCGCACGATCCCCCTTTGTGCGCCATCCACACTCACTCCCCTTCCGGCCATACGGACCATGCCCGGAAGCATCGCTCGATCATCCTTCATTTCCAAGCCTGTACGAAGCACTGCCAGCCGGTCTGCCCTGCCTCATTCCCCTCCTCTCCACCCACAACATTGACCCATGACATCACACCCCGCCGTCATGGGCGGCGCCGGCGACCGCGAAAAGGCCCCGCCCGAGTACACCCAGAAATGGGACTTCATCACCCTCTCCGACTTCCGTCACGCCTCGGTCTGGACATATATCGCGTACGGCTGGCTCTGGTTCATGGCTTTGGTCTCCGTCGCAGTCTACACCCTCGACACCTACACCGCCGTCAACTTGCTCGCCTTCAACACCTGGAGCTCCTCCGTCAAGGCGACGTTGAGCATCAAGTACACCAAGTGGATCTTCTCCGGCTGCATCATCTTGTCGTGGCTGCTCTGCATCTACGCCTGGCTCCGCGCCGTCCGCGTCATCAAGCGCCGCGGCGTGGCCGAGAGCTACATGGACCCCTTGGCCGTCACCCTGCAGAGCATGCGGAGTCAGGGTTGGCGGAGGTTCCTGGTCTTCACCGAGCTGACCAAGTCGAAGAAGGGCGTCGACTACATCGCCTTCTTCGTATACTTTGCCTTCCAGGGCGCCATTCGGGTCATCCTCGCCGAAGGTCCGCGCCAGGCCGTGAATGCCTACACCCTCTACAGCGTCATGGACGCCCGCATCGAGGTGCACCACGGACCATCCGACGGCCACAGCGCCATCCAGCAGTTCTTCCTCAACTTGCAGGCCCTGGCCAACGAGAACACCCGGCAGACGCTGATCTACTGCGCCATGCTGACCACCCTCGTCATTTGGGTGTTTTCGGCGTTGAGCTTGATCCTCGCCACCATTCTGTACCTCATCTTCTTGTGGCACTACATCCCGCAGCGCGACGGTCGGCTGAGCGTGTTTTGCCGACGAAAGATTGACAAGCGGCTGGAGAAGGTGGTGGAACACAAGATCAAGGCGGCGCTGGAGGAGGAGGAGGCGGCGGCAAAAAGGAGGGAAATGAAGAAACGCGAGCGCGAGCGCGAGCGCAAGAAGAATGGCGAGGCACTCCCTCCGCCGAAGATGCTGGGAGACACCGGGCGACAGCCGACCCTGCCGCAAATCGGCGATCGTCCCGAGCTGGGCGAGCGGGAGGGTGAAGAGATGGATGGAACGAGGTTGAAGAGACAGGATACATCGACCACGACGACGACATTGCCGCCATATTCGAGTCGGCCGCCGACGAGGAATCAGACGGACAGGCAGCCGACCTTGCCGGACTTGGACAGACCGTCCATGCCCGGTCGATCCGAGACGGGAACATCCGCATGGACGAGCGACAGCTACGCGAGCGATGCTCCCCTTTGGGACAACGCAGGTCATGCGGGTGGAGATGGCAGGAGCACTCCCGGCTGGAGCATGCCTCTTTGTGGCCGACCAGATTCGAACACGTCCTTCCCATCGCAGCGGCCCATGATGGGCAGAGGTGGCTCGCAAGCCTCGATGCAGCAGCGCAGCTTCACCCCCTCGGCCGCCCACGGGCCCGATGGCTCCGTGTATGGTCGGCCGTCACCTCATGGACCTCCGGGTTCCGGCACGCGTGGGCGGCCCGGTCCGGGGCCCGTGCCGGTCAGGTCACATCCGGGCGGATGCGGTGACGAGCCACGGTCCGTCAGTGGCCCTCTGGGTCCACCGCCTCGAGCGAATACTGCGATGGGCCTGGGACCGGTGGGCCGGCGGAGTCCCGCCACGGGCCTACCACCGCGCGCAAATACTGCGGCGGGCTTCGCACCCGGTCCGGTGAGGGGGCAGGACTCGTCGCCCGTGGGTCCGCCACCACGCTCGAACACATCTCAAGGATTCGGTGGTCCGGGTGCGCCTCCACCGCTGAGCCGACCACAGACTTTTGGCACCCTGCACAGCCAGCAGAATTCTTTCAGCCGGCCCACCCGACCGTCACACCCGCGGAAGCCATCGGCATACTCGTCTGACAGTCACCCGTGTGATCTCTACGTAGAGCCTGATAGCTACGAAATGACCCCTTGCCCCGCCTACACCACTTCACCCTCCGGAATGGCGGGTCACTCATCAAGCCAGCAAGGACCATCGTACACGCCTTTCCACCCTTCGCGCATGGCACCACCCTCGCCCGCGCCTCCGGCGACAGCTCCACTTGTGCCAGGAGGCCTCCAGCCGGGTCCGAAGCGCAACATCACCGTCGCGGGCGGACCTGGCGCCGGCGACAGCTACTTCGGGAAGGTGCAGCATGTCCCCGCGAGAAGCGTCACGGCGCCGGTCATGGATACGCACCGGTTGACCGCTGTGAGTCAAGAAGCCAGGATCTCGACGGGCGAAGGGTATGGGGATATTTTGGCCGAATATGGGGTGCCCTCGTCCAGACACAACTCCGTCGCGCCGCCGGAACCAAGCTTCGTGCCTGAGGGGGTCTGGAGGCACCATGGTGGACGGCGTGGGTACGGTGGGCGCGGTGGTGGGGCGGGACATGGCTGGTGATCGCATCGACCCGGGAAGTGAGGACCCGGGGAAAACAAGAGGAAATGAGTACATGATGCATGCGCCGCTGTCACAGCTGATGAATTATATGTCCTGGGAGGGTCGAGCGTTCGAGCGAGCTGCGGCACCGCGTCTGTCGGATGATGCACACAGATGCTGAGTGGCGCACGAGAGATACCCTTTTTGCGCGCTGTATATACGACCCTCGTACGCGAAGATTCCCAAAAGGTCCCCCACAACCCGCGTCTTCCTCTCGTGCCTCTCTGCCTGTGATGATCGATCGCGTCGGCTGACACAGGGCATTTCTAACGCGCGGACACCACCACTCGCGACGGTACCGTGAGAAAGGCGACCGCTGGCGGAAAGCGTTGCCATGGGGCCCCCGAACGAGTGTCGGCCGACCTCGTTTCTGCGTTTACTCCCCCCCCCCCCCTCCTCTTCTCCCCTTTTCGACAGCGATCCCGACTTCGTCCGCCCGCACGGGGCCCCTTCCGCCCCACACCGTGAAGCGACTCACGCCCTAGTTTGTGGTTGTTTGGGTGGGATGAGGCGGTCGTGGATCCGATGTTGGGTTCGGGGACTTTGGCAGGTAGGTGATTTCGGGGACTTTGGCAGCTAGGGGGGGTTGGTGGGGGTGGGGGTTGTGATGGTGGGGGTGGTGATGCGGCTTTGAAGTTGGATGGGGATTTTGATGTTGCGGCTTTGAAGTTGGATGGGGATTTTGGTGGGGGGGTTGGGGTGGAGGGGATGCCGATCAGCAGGAGGCAGAGGCGGGTGAGGGCACAGGGTGTGCTGTTGCGGGAGACGTTGGTGCGAATCCGCTTGGGGATTTGGCTGGGGAGGGTGAGATCAGAGGGGATACCATGTTGTGGCAATGCTCTGCTGCGATGGTTGGCTTTGGCTGCGGAAGGGCTAGAGAGCACGTTGACACGAGGAGCCTGTTTCGTGTGAGGCTGAAGGTTCTGAGCTTTGGATGGGGCTGTGGGCTCGCGGAGCTGGGACAGATGCTTGGTTTTGTGATGGCAATGACTTGCTGGGTCCGCTTGGAGGCATCACGACCGAGTTGAACCGTCATTCTACTTTGGTGATGTGTCACAGACTGGATAGAAGTGGATGAGCCCGCGTCACTTGGTGCTGCGAATTGCGCCCCTGGAAGCATGCGACAGACGTTCAGTCTAACGCGACGCAGGCTCGAGCAGCGATGCAGATCGTCGAAGAACTATGGGAGAACTGATCAGATGCTCTGGGAGGACTTCCGCACGCTTTATTGCATCCACGATCCATCAACGATTGACTCAGACAACAAGCCTGAGCCGGTTGCACCATCGCTAAGCGAGACCTACCGGTGACAGCCGGTTGAATTCAGACCTGGAGATGCGACCAAGGCCCAAAGTATCGATGTGGTCGGTCTGATGAAGAGACCGGACCGCTGTCTTTGCGGATACAGACCCTACACTAGTCTCGATGGTCACTAGCAATAAGACTCACGACCTATCTCATCTACGGCCTCGCTTCTCCGACCTTGTGTCACTCTTGATCAGCGTTGTCGACGAGTCGCTTAGTCCGAGTCCTGGCCGTATCGTCGAGCCGAGCCAGCGCTTCGGTTTGATAGAGCGTCCGTGAACGTATCGGACGGTGGCACGCAGTCTTGCTCTTCGGCGACCTGATCTGCTCTTCTCATATAGCTATAGCGGCGAGCGTGGGAGCAGTAGTGTTCACGACACAACACTAGGGCTACCTCCGATCTCGAGGGGCTGGGAAAGCACCGGGTCCATGTTCCGCAATCGCCTGACTAGGCGGTACTGCATCTGGGACTGCTCTGCTGACAGTGCAGTCAGTCAAGGAACTCGAGCGTGGGACCGATTGAGTCATTGCGCAGCGAGCCCTGTTGCTACTCGCTGGTTGGCTACGGACAGCGTCTACGGCGTGAGCCCCATGGTGGCAGTCCAATCGGGTAGGGATTACGACCGGAACGTGAACACCATTGCTATCAAAAACTAGGCAAGTCGTCTCAGGGTTTCTTGCCTCGGAGTCGCCCGTTCTGTTTTGCTGATGGGGGATATCCCACGCCGTTGCCGCCGTGCCGCAGCGCCCACGGCGTGACAGGCTCATCCTGGACTTCGACGAGTTCCTCCTCCTCCTCCTCCTCCTCCTCCTCCTCCTCCTCCTTCTTTGGCTCCTCCTACTCTGGCTCCTCTCCCCGTGGGCGGTCTTCCTCTCCCAATCGGAATCCGTCATCGGCAGGTTTCGCGAAGCCCGAGGCCAGAGACCCATCATCTTGGTCAGATGCCAAGCTTGTTACATCCACATCCCACTTGTTAATCCTCCGCGGCTTCTTCTTGAGAGTTCTGTGGAGTCTCTGCCGCTCCTTCAGCCCGATCGTGGTCACTGGGTGGAACCCATGAGTGTGTCGGGGCGCTACGCGAGCTTTTATGTCTACCCCCTGCTCGACGTTCGTCGCTGCGCGAGTCTGCTGGACTTCTGACCTCGGCGCTGTGGAAAGGCCCAAGAAACGCTTGGCCCCGTACGGCCAGGTGGAGACTGCAATGTTGGAAATGCCCGTGGTGATCTGGTCAAGTTTTTGAAGAATTTGCAAATGTTCAGCCTACGAGGGTGCCAGATATGGCGAGCGAGCGTCGTGCATGGGACAGTGAGACTTGGCGATCAACTTTGGTCGCATCACAACCTCCAAGGTACCGAAGCCGACTATGGCAGTTGGTCTTTATCCGAGAATAGCTGGGTATCGTGCCATCGTTGGTGCAAGAGAGAGGGCATGGACAGTCGTGTGCGGCTCCTGGCATAGCTTGAACGGATTGTTACAACAGCAAGCCAGGAATATTATGAGATTTGTATGCCTGATAACACTACCTACAGCAGTCACGACCTCGGCCTGGCTGTGGTCAAGGGCCGGGGTGACCGAGGATGACGACTCTGGCCGTAAGTCGGTCTCCTGAGACCTGCTGTCTGTCGCCAAGAATCATAGCAAGCATACGGAAGATGTATCTCGTCCAGGTTGAGTCCTGGCGTTGCCCACAACACCCTTAACTCCATACTTGAACCCTATTTTCCGCTCTGCGAACTCCAATGGCATGGCATCCTCAGCTTCGTGGAAGGACACGGAACGCAGCGGTAGTCGTCTCTGCATATTGCTTATCGTCGTCGCGGTGCTGGCTAAGGTGAAGCTTGAAACTGCTGTTGCAATGCGGAATCGTGGCTGGCACATGCATTTGTGTGATGCATCGCCCGGTTGCTCAGGCCTGGCAGTGCTTCCGGGAGCACAAGTCCGCTGGAACTCCCTTTTCTACGCTCAGGATCAGCGTCAGATGCTTGACATGATGGAACACGTCACTGACGGGGCAGGGTAAAGTCACGTGGACAGCATATTCGTTTGTGATGGCGCTGATTGCGGCCTGATCAGATCTGTCGCGGCGGGCAATTGGATGGCGAGCGATGGCGCGATCAAGGCCGTGCAATGCGTGCGGTCTTGTGACATTTGCAGATGTTCATCTCAGCCAAGCTCTCACCCCTCTCACCCCCTCCCCCCGCCCCCGGACTCAATCCGTCCATTTTCGCCAACCGACCATGTTTCTTCGCCCAGACGGAGGTTGTGGTGAGGGAGGACTATGGACAAGAAGACAGCGGAGTCCAGGCTCGGGTGCTGGTGGTGAGTGGTTCCAATAAGGAGTTTAGTTGCTCCGCGCCGAGCGCCTTCTCGACTGGAACATGGAAATGTCCCGAGGTCGTGGAAGCAGCCATGCCCGTCTCCACCACACTATCACCAGATTAAGAAGGAGCGGACGAATTAAAGGTGGAGAGCGGATGACTTGTCAGCAAATGGAGAATGTCAAAGCCAGTCGCAAATGCGCGCACGTCACCGCAGCATCACTATCGACAGTCATCAGCGCTTCAAGGCCATAGCCCGCTCCACAAATTACTGACTCCCGCTTCTCTCAACGCAGGCTCCGACACCGACAACGAGCCGTCGACGTCAACACATACGTCAGGCTTTCCGAGCCGACAGCCGAGTCAGGATGTCGGACTTCAACAGGCAGCCTCTCCCTCCCTGAGTCATAGACTGCGGCATAACAGCAGCATATTAGCTCTTGCACTCTCAGAAGATGTCATCTATGCCGGCACGGGTCATGGCGAGATCCTGGTGTACTCGCTAGGCACATATGAGAAGAAGGCAACCATCGAGGGCCATAGGGGCAGTGTACTGGGTCTCTGCCTGAGCAGAGAACAAGATCTCCTCTTCAGCAGCGCTGGTGACAGGATCGTCAACGCCTGGAGCACCAAAGGCTACAAACGGCAGTTCTGCCTGCACAGCAGCTACGACGTTGGAGACATTTTCTGCGTCTCATACTCCCCTTCACTGCAGACTGTGTACTTGGGTGCCCAGAACACCAGTATCCAGTGGGCGGCTCGCAAATCGCAGCCTCTGGCACAAAAGCCGGACTACTTTTCTAGCACCAGGAATGACCCTTTTTTCGACTCTGCAGGGCCTGGAGGGTACATGACACCACGGCAGATTGAAGCCCCGACAGTCGCTAAAGATGCTGTCGGAGGCGAGACTATCCAGATCAGCAAAGACAACATCAAGCACTTTGCTCATTATGGCTACGTCTTTTGCATGCAGATCGTGGCCCAAATGCCGGAATCCGGAGGCACAGAGGTCCTGGTTACAGGTGGCGGCGACGGCGTGGTGAAGTTCTGGCGGCTGAATGCGGAGTCAGGCGCCATCAGCGAGCTGTACACGCTTGACGATGGAAGGGAAGCAGGGCACAGTATCCTTTCCTTTGCCGTGGAAGGGACGTTTCTCTATTCCGGAAGATCGGGCGGCGAAGTTGACGTCTGGGACTTGGAGACCAGACAGCTGGTTCGGAACTTGAAGGCTCATCGTGATGACGTTCTCACAATATGTGTCGGGGGAGGTTCCATGTTCTCAGCTGCGGTCACTGGGTTCGTGCGAAAGTTTGATAATCGCCAATACACCCTCAAATCGCGTTTCCAAGCGCACGAAGGTCGTATACTCACTTCTGCGTACACAGCACGGAAAGGGCGCCCAATCTATGTCACTGGCGGTAACGACAACTCGATCGCAGTATGGAACATCGCAGACTGTGTCACCCTGCCCGTCGCAAATGCAAAGACGAGTAATGAGCAGCTCTTCGAGTGTCTGCGCCGGTTTGTGAGCTACCGCACAGTGTCCTCGGACAACCGCTACCAAGTCGACTGCAGGCGGGGCGCGTCCTACTTGCGCTCTGTATTCAAAAAATTTGGTGCTACGACGGAAATGCTCCCTACACCAGAGCCGTACAATCCTGTCATCTACGCTCGCTTCCGCGGCAATCCGTCTACGGCTGCCAAGCGCAAGAAGATTCTCTTCTATGGTCACTACGATGTCGTACCAGCAGACAACTGCACGTCCAAATGGCTTACCGCTGACCCATTCGCCATGGAAGGCATCGACGGGTATCTGTACGGCAGAGGCACGAGCGACAACAAAGGGCCAATCATCGCTGCCATATTCGCTTGCGCAGAGCTACTGTCCTCACAACAGTTGGAAAGCGACATCATCTTTCTCATCGAAGGCGAAGAAGAATCTGGCTCTCGAGGCTTCGAAGCAGCAGTCAAAGCTGGCAAGGAGAAGATTGGAGATGTCGACTGGATTCTGCTCGCCAATTCGTACTGGCTGGATGACCGCATCCCATGCCTGACGTACGGGCTGAGAGGTGTCATCCACGCTACCGTGCAGATTGAGAGTAGTCATCCGGATCTCCACTCGGGCGTGGACGGAAGCAGACAGCTGGATGAAAGTCTGAAGGACCTGGTCATGCTGCTTTCGAAACTAACTGGTAGGGACGGAGAGGTGCTCATTCCTGGGTTTTATGATCCAATCCCTGAACTCAGCTCCGAAGAAGCCGCTCTGTATGACGAGATCATTGCCGCCCTCGTGCAACGCAACCCGTGTCTTGGCGATCGAGAGGAATTGACGAGGAGTCTGATGAGGAGATGGAGAGAAGCTACACTCACGATTCACCGCTTCCAGACCTCTGGCCCAGACAACGCAACGATCATACCTCGCCTGGCCAAAGCTGCGCTATCTATGCGACTGGTGCCGAATCAGGAATCTTCCGTGGTAGCAAAGAGTCTCGACGATTTCTTGCATTCTGAGTTCGTCAAGCTCGGCTCGAACAACTCCTTGACTGTGACGATAGATCATCAGGCCGAGCCGTGGCTAGGAGACTGGACGAACGACCTCTTCAAATGCTTGGAGGAAGCCATCATGGACGTGTGGGGCCCGATCGAAAGTTCCAGCCCGCCCTCATCAGCTTGGAAGGGACGATGGAGTCCAGCTGTACCGGAGATGACAGTGCCAGAACAGGAGAGGGCTCCAAACGGCGGCTACTTCGCCAAGATCTCACCCACCACTTCCAGCGTCCTCGCGAACGGCAGTCAAGCAACTCCGAAGTTACCGCCCGTGAGTTCAATGGTGGAAGTTTCGAACCGGCTTGAGAGCCTCGCGACCACCGAGCCTACCTCCAGCGCAGGGGCGCCAGTCCCCAAGTCACGACCCAGCAGGCGCAAACCTCTCTACATCCGCGAAGGCGGCTCGATTCCCGCCATTCGGTTTCTGGAACAGACTTTCAATGCTCCTGCTGCGCATCTGCCGTGCGGACAGGCGAGCGACTCAGCACATTTGGATAGCGAGAGGTTGCGGTTGGAGAATCTGTATGCGGCGAAGCGGATTTTTGGGAGGGTGTTTGGGGAATTGCCGAGGCGGTAGAGGCGTTTCTGGAGATTGTCGCTGTGGTGGAGCGCGTGGTAGAGGAGTGGTGCATGGGAGCGGTGCACGCTTCAAACGCATAGCGATGGCGTTGGCGCTGGTGTGGAACGGATGGTGTGTATGGTATAGCGACATCGTTGTTGGGCTCATGGATTATGCTTCAAGCGTGCAAGCTGTAGAAGCATCAGGCGATGCACTTTATTGTGCTGGCCACCTGTGGGGTCATGGCCCAATGATCAGCACTCATTTGACAATGCCGCTACGACTGCTGGGAGATGCATAATGTGGTAAACGCCACTGGTGCCAAAAACATCTGCCTGCTTCAAGCACAACGTAACCTGGTCCGATAGAACTTCCGCGGTGACCGGAGTATGTCATGCATGTAGAGAGATCAGGAAACTCGCAATATTAGTTGACATGCAGTAACCAGAGGATATCGGACGATTGATTCTCGCCTCGGATACTTCGCACGTGGCTATACAGACGAGGTCACACTCTATATCGGATCGACGCTCGGGAGGTTTGATTGGGCAGGAGATGTGGGGCGATTATGCTTGAGCTTAAGCTTCACACGCCCGCGGCACCTGATGAAGCTTTATTCCTGGAGCTTATTCCCGAAGCTTAATTTATCCAAATCCATCTTCCGCCTCTGCACATGCAATATGACAGACTATTTCACAGTCACTCCACGGTCAGATGTTCTGGGGTGAGCAATTGAGATGTATTCCAACGAGCGACGGCAGCTGCATGCCTGCCTTTGTGTGCAGAGATCGCAACTTGAAAGACCAACCACCTGCCAGCAACATCGGAAATTCTATGCACCAGCACTATAGCCGCCCATTTGAAGAGACTAGACACAAGCACGCAAAATTTGGTGTGGCCTGGACAGATCTTCCTCATCTTCATCCAGATCATCCACTTGTGGCGCTAGTCCTGCACCCGCAAATTCTTCATGATCTGCTTCAGACAATCCTTCGCGTCGCCCGACCGTGATGGCTCGTATGGACGACGCTTCACGACCTCAGTCAAAGATGCCGCCACCTTTGATCTCATGAAAGTCAACGTGGCCTCGATTCTTGAACTCTTCTGGCACCTCCGGCCAGGCGTCGTCGCCCTCGAGCAAGGCGACTTGCATGCCCTGTCGAAACAGATCGTATCAGCGTGGGCATCAGCCTAGAAATCCGGGCGCCGCTTCTTACCAGGACGAAGAATCGCGCCTTGAAGGCGTGGAACATGGTTGCAGCAGCATCTTCAATCTTCCAGCGCACGGCCAACCAGCCGCCACCCGGCAGCTCGTGAACGTATCCTAGAGGAGGATGCTTGAGATTGAACTTAGACGGCTCTTGCGCGGACGCGGTGGCTATATCCGGGTAACCGAACTTGCCTTCGCCTGAGCCGAGGAAGAATGTCGGTTTGTTGTGCTTGTACATGGGGAGTGGGAAGGGCAAGTCGTTCTCGACAATCACGTCAACCGTGGAACCCTAGTAAAACAGTTTCAGTGCCACGCCGCGGCAAGGCGGAACAAGCTATCTCACCAACGGCAGATTCCTCTCGACCGGATAGTCCTCCGGCAGGTCCATTTTGGGATCAAAGGCCGGAGGATGCATGAAGTTGCGCCAGATCTGCCAGACCTTGCCATTGAGTGAGCAATTGGTGACGAAAGGATTCTTTTCATCTGGTGCACCAGTGGCGGTAAAGCGGAGGGTGATATCTGCCTTCTGCGGCGGTGCCTGGGCTGGATACGGGTGCTCGATCTGCTTATCTTCAAGCAAGAAACCTTTCTTGAGCGTCCCGTCAAACTCCATCTTGCTTGTCGATTGCTCTGGCTGAGGTATCGCTTCGCCCAGTCTGCGTCCCGTCTGCCTGTGCTGCGATCGAGTCAACAAACATCATAAGGCAATAAGCATGTGGCTTTGCCACTCACTGGATATCGTAGAATTGCATAGCTTTGTAGTGACTGCATCGGGCTCACGCTGTACCACCGGATTGGGTAATCTTGGGCCGTCTGATCGAGCTTGACCATGACACTTATCCTTTCTGCATTGTTCAGGTAGATGGCCTACGCTGCTGTCAGTCCTATTGGATCAGGCGTCGCCGCACTGACACTCACATCGACCTCTTGAGGCTGGATGTAACCTCCGTCGTTGGCCACAATCCACATCTTGTGACCATCGATAGAAATGTGCCATGAGTGCTCCAAGCCAGCGTTTACGAAGTTGAACAGCATCCATCGCCGATTCTCGGTCTCGAAAACCTCATACTCGCCTTCCGACGGCTTGCAATCCGGATAGGCAATCGCACCTGTAGCCTGGACAACGCATCCATACGTATCAACTGGCTTTCCGTGGAGGTTGCTCATGCCTGGCGGCCTGCAATGCACCCGTGCCTTGCCGTTGATCAGTGCGGACTGGTAGCAGTACGGGTCATATCCCTCCGCCTGCAATTGCGCGAGCAAAGTCGGGATCTCGCGGTGCTGCCACCCGTGCACGAGGGCGTGGGCGGGTTTCTCTTCCGCATCGCGCATGTCTTGGATGTCCAGAGGGTCCTCGGAGACCAAATGGTACGGCCGCTCACGCTCCGGGCTAGGACGGATCCACACAGTGCCGTGCGAACCGTCCAGTGAAGCGGTGGAAGCATGTTCCAAATACCACTTCAGGCCCCATTGACCAGTGGTGTTGAACGTGCTCGTGAAGTTGCCTCGCGGGAGGATGGGGTACGTGGTCACACCCGCACTGCCATCGTTCCACGTAGCGGAGTGGTGATTGACTCCAACCTGCAGGACGTCAAAAGCTACACATTAAACAAGTCTCAGCAATACCAACCCAATGCTGTGTAGAGACGAGGCCTCCCTCGTTGTGGATATGGACCCTTATGGTGTCGCCCTCATGAGCATTGATGGTGGCAAAGGGTGACTCCGAATTGCCAACGTATTGCGGTCGCCACCATCCGCCGTCTACGTCATTCAATATGAGCATATTACCGAGATGTCAACCTGTGTTGAGGCTCTACTTACCAGGGTTGCGCCATGCTTGGGATAATGTCAAGTCATAGTCAACAGTTGCTGAGATCCGCGCCTGGTGTCGTTCCACAGTATGTTCTGGTGCCGCTGGTTTAACAAGCAATCGGGTTTTGGTGAGCTGCACCCATTCCGGGCCATATTGGAGTATTATGAGTACTACCGAAAGGGCTATCAAGGTGAAGGTGCTCATGAGCAACCGTTTTCTCCAGCCGTTGGTGTGCTTGAGGGGCACGGTCGGGCTCAGGCCCTTGTGATGCGTCGTGTGCTCCATTCTGGTCGGACTGTCCACTCTGTGGAGAGGAGTCAACAAAAAGAGAGGTCCAAAGATTCAGAACCACGTTCCTGTCGCTGGATTGCGGTCGATCAGCAGTAAATACTTGATGCGCCACTCAGCATTCATTCAATCAAGGCTTGTGTTAATGCAGAAGCATGGTCAGGTGTTGTGACTGTCTGACTCGGTACTGCAAGGTGCGAGTCGTCTTGTCGCAAGTGTCATGCAGACGTTTCTGCTCCCCTCACCATGTACTTTTGCGACTCAATGTTTGTAGCATCGTCATGTCGCCACATTGTATCAGCATTGACCGATGGTACATTGCCAGTTTGAGTAGCTGCGGGTTGTCAAGAAACAGGGTCGAGAGTCAATTATGTGGAAGAGCACGAAGCTTTAATGAAACACTATCTCCACCCGCTGTGACCACCGCAAGAGGATGTCCAGGACGTATGATAGCTTGATCGACTTGCAGTCGACGTTTCATGCAAGGACAAGGTATACAATCTCGGCGGCGAAGCCGATAGATACCAGGGCGACATGCAGGTATACGCGAAGCACGCAGACTTGCTATGCCCTCGAGACGGATTACTTTTATGCCGACATGATGAGAGACGTAACTCTTGTACCTCTTGCAATTCGTCCCTACAGGTGCTTTCCAGTTGTCTTTGATTTTGCTCTCCAACCAATTCCATTGCAAGCAAATTGGCTGCCATGATGAAGGCAGCACTTTTGGCGTCATTGTACGCTCTGGGCTCGTACGCAGGCCAAGTCCGCGAATACGCTCTGACGCTGGAGTCGTCGTGGTTGGCTCTCGGTGAGACTAGAATGTTCAGTGATTGCAGGTAATTCGATGCTGATTTGTGCAATCAGATGGCAACCACAGGACCGTTTTGACCATCAATGGCTCTACACCTGGTCCGCCGATTGAAGTCGATGAAGGCGATACATTGAGGGTCAACGTATGTAACAACGGCTTCAGTGAAGCCTCGATGCACTGGCACGGTGTCTATCAGAGCTCGGCTTACTGGAATGATGGCGTGCCGGGAGGTGAGTCTATTGGGCCCAACGACCTTATTCTTCAAAAGTTCTGATGTGTCTTCCAGTGACCCAATGGCCTCTTGAGCCTCGTAATTGCTACACGTACGAAATGACACTTCAGAACCAAACAGGTATCTACTTCTACCATGGCCATTTCGGGCCAGCATTTGCGGATGGGCAACGCGGCCCTCTCTGGATCCGTCCCGCCCCCAATCGACCTCGTCCTTATTCTCTGATTTCGAGCGACGCGGCCGACCTCGAGGCAATGATGTCAGCAGAGCGTCGACCTCAGCATGTACTGGTCTCTGACTGGAACTTCAACGGTATGGAGACTCTCATCCCCATGTACCGCGATACTGGCATTGAGCCAACATGCTCTTCATCAATCATCTTCAACAACAAAGGTCGCACGACTTGCCTGTCTCGCGATATCATGGAGCAGTTTGACCCGAATGGACCAAGGGACTCTCACGGCTGCCAGCCATTCCCAAACAAGGCCACCAGATACACCAATCATCGAGACTGCAAAGATACTTTATCTGACTTCGACGTCTATGAAGCTGCTAAAGGAGAGAAATATATGTTCATGAACTTTATACATCCTGGAGCTGGCCATGAACTTCGCATTTCCGTCGACGAGCACGACATGTGGATCGTGGCAGCGGATGGTGACTTTGTCTACCCAACCAAAGTCCAGGCAATAAATGTTAACATGGGTGACCGTATAAGTGTTATAATCCCTCTCGACCGGAAGCCGGGTGAATATGCTATCAGAGCTTCCTCCATTACCTGGAACCAGATTATCCAAGGAAAAAGCATTCTGCGTTATCATGGAGTCCCAGAATCGCGGCACAATGGCAATATGATCGAACCAAGCAGCAGGCCGCACATCGACGTGGTCGGTGATATGATCGACGGAGGCCGGATGATGGATGAGCTAGCAGATCTTGCCGCTTTCCCGGCCATGTCCCCTCCAGTCGAGTCACACAAAACATTCCGCTTTGTCGTCAACCACACCGCCCCTAGCACTTGGGTGCTGGCTTCTGCGCCACATCAGGGCTTCAGGCAGCAGGTATGATTGGATCAGTCGCGATTTGTGCCCAATCGCTCGACTAATCGCAGCAGATGCCTCCGATCCTCTGGAATAACCAATCGAGAGGGGAAACGACCTTCGGCGGCATCCAGAACGGATCTGTCGTTGACATCATTTACGAAAACGCAGCTGTTGGCGACCATCCATTTCACAAGCATAATCACAAAGCCTTCATAATTGGGCGAGGTGATGGTTTCTTCAGGTGGCCCGATGTTGCTACTGCCCTCAAGGAGTCGCCCGAAAATTTCAACATGGTCAGTCCACCTTTCCGCGATGGTGCGCGGCTGGCCAAGGAGCATGGATCATGGACAGTCATTCGTTATACTGGTAAGTCGGATCTTTCAGCTGGAATCGATTTCTGCTAATGCATTCGCAGTGACGTTCCCGGCCTTGAGCATGCTACACTGTCACAAGATTGCTCACTTCGCCGCAGGACAGCAGATTGTCCTCATGGAAGGCGCAGAGGCAATGATCCCTTTGCCGGAAGACATAAAGAGTCTGACTCACGCTAGTTTCGTTCCCCCTCTGCGCTACGGCCCATTGGACTGAAAGGCAAGCACCAGATAGGAGGGGTGGAATTAGGTCGAGCGCTGAGTGAGCTACAATCAGACATATGATAGTGAAAGCGCTGTGAGCTCTGAGGAGAATATGTTGCACCAAATGGTGGAATCAATGACATACGACCGCGATTCTCGCACTCTCTACATCGACAGTTAGGTTTAGTTCGAAGCTGTGCTGGAGCGTTGCACTGTATTGAGCATTATAGCGTGGAGACCTCAAATGCTGTGCCTCAGAGTCGCAGGTCCCTTGCGCCGCTTGGTCCTGTCACGCGTATGGGTACGCCATCTAGATCGTGGCCGATGGTGAGCCAGGGGACTGCGTCCGGCCCGATATTGTTTGGGGTCATCCTGAGGCGGAGAGATTCTTGACATCAGAGTCGCGGCAACCGTTACGAGTGCACACGCCTGCAGGCTGCAGCATCGTTCTTCGCCCTGACACGTAGATGTACTCCGCGTTTCCCCTCGGACAGGATGATGTCTGAGGACAGGGTATGACGCTTCAGACTTATAGTGAGAATTGTCGTGGTTCGTTTCAGCTGCAAGTTTGCTGTTGCTGTTAGCGGCACTTGCGTCACTCAGCAATGTCAGCGCTGAAAGCATGCATGTTCATGTATTGTCGATATTTGCTCCTCATAACCATTCAATTATGTCAATTAGAGTTCCGTTGGGCAGTGAAAGTTCTATCTAGATGTCAGCTCAATTCTCGTGCCATGAAGAATGAACGACCCGCACATTTGGTACCTGTACAGGCATAGGCCGCCGCCATTGTCATGCGAATGACAGACTATCTCTTTGATAATCTTGGCATAATCGAGCTTGGAGCAACTTTCTGATGGCCCCCTTTCGTGTGCTTGTCATGTTTCAATGCAATCCATGTTCAATAGACTTCATGAGGATGATGAGACAGACTTGATCAATTGCACCACGGAAACTTGAAATCGTCGATTTCTCTCATCTGCAAATGCAATTTCCGTCTTTGCCAGGGTGTTTTCCAATGTCTTACTGGAGGACCAATAGCGTTCTCAGGTCCACCGCCCGTCGAAGCCAATTAATTGCGTCAGACCCCGGCAGCTCACTGCGAGTCGCCATCGGACGCTCATCAATCATTGTTGGTGCTCAGAGAAGCCATCAGGGTCAGCGGACCTTGAGTCCGGTTTGATACCTCCGACAATTACACGAGAGTATGCGGATCTTGGCGACCTTTCTCAACATGTAGTCTTTGGCCCGGTGTGGCAATGATAGGTCGATCGAGTCACAGGTAACCCAATCCCATACAGCACTGCTAACGCTTTCAAGCATCTTCCACATCAGACTGCACCGTGCTTGACTTGTTCCATGGAGCCACCGACCGGAGACAGCCGTGCGTGTCCTCAACATCCTCCAGATCATCGACAGGTGACAACATAATCACTTGAAAGCATTGTCGTTCACTATGGGGAACTTTCTCGATACCAAGGGAATTGGTGGCGTGAAGGTCTGGACCGATGCTGTGAAAGAGACGCTCGGAACCCGACCAGATCGAAGTCTGGTCGAATTGGGCTCCGCACTCTTGGAAGATGGCCGGAAGGAATTTGCACAAGTAGCTGCAAACCACAGCCCAACGAAGTCCAAGGGACCAGAATCAGAACTGGTCAACATTCTGCATGCATATCCGCTGCTTCATGAGACAGGATGTACATCGCAATTCTGTCAGTCGGCGCGCATTACCAAGATTGGAGATGGCGAGCCACGGGTCGGGCGCACCAAGACTGTAGCAGCAATCAAAGACGAGGCGAACGACTTTCTTCGGCAATTGCGGCAAGATGATGTGATAACGTCGGATCTCCAACTCGAATGCCGGTCCGCAGACGTAGTTCGAGAGATTGAGAACAATGATGTGGAGGTGCAGCCCTCGAAGTCGCGTGACGCTGCGGTCAAGACCGCCAGGCCCTGGCACCAGTCATATGAGGAGCTCCAGCACGGTGTCCGGTTAGCCTGGCTCCACGCACCTAAATGTATAATGCGCAGCGAGTACCGAAGCCTACGCCTCTTCGACTTTCGCCACGTCAAAGTCTCGGTCGAAATGGGTGAGATACTTCTCAAGGGGCTTACCCAATCTTTCAAGAATGGAGACATTGTCCCCTCAGTGTATGTATTTCCTCCCAGGCAGCCTGGTACACGTGGTCCGATGGTCTGGAATGGACAGCTGCTGTCTTTCGCTGGCTACGAGCAGCATGATGGCTCCGTATTGGGCGACCCCGCCAACGTAAAACTCACGCAGGCCATCATCGAGTTGGGATGGCAACCACCAGAGTTTCGAACCCGATGGGACCTGCTGCCGATTGTGACCATGGCCGAGGGCGACGAGCCCGCGATCATAGAAGTTCCTCCGGAAAGCTTCCCGTTAGTTCGCATCGAACATCCCAAGTATCGTCTGCAGTTCCAGAAGCTGGGCCTTAATTGGGTGCCTGCTCCGGCGCTTTCGAGACTGGGATTCGATATAGGCGGCGTCGAGTACACGGCAACTCCATTCATAGGATGGTTCATGGACGCCGAGATCGCTGTTCGCGATCTGGCAGACAGCTTCAGGTACAACGTCCTACCCAACGTGGTGTGCGTTCTGGGCTGGCTAGACTCCTCGCAAAGCATTGAGGCCTTGCCGGAGCACGAGAGGCTATTACTGCTGTCTCGAGCTCAAGCAGAACTCAACTTTGCTGTGTATCATTCATTCCGACAGGCTGGTGTCAGGATGATCGACTCAATGTCCGCCAGCGCAATCTTCAGCCAGTTCGATGACGAGTATCGCAAGCAACACGGCTACCGCTTGCCCTCGAACCCGTACTACCTTGCGCCACCCCAAGGATCGATCATTCCAGTGTGGCATCGAGGTGGCGCACCCAATTACAACCCGTCCCCATTGATCTGTAAGCATGTGCAGGATCCTATCAATGCATGGCGGAGAGAAACCCGCTGTCCGTTCGTCGATGGCGGTGACGATGACTCTGGATATGCAAGTGCTGGCGGCAGCTCGTCCCATAATGTCCTTCACGAACGCCCTCCCGCCATCCACATTGCCCATTGCAGTACGGCCACCACGGCCAAGAAACTTGCCATCAAGCTGCAGCACAGTCTTGCCGCTGTCGCGCACGCCACATGTGAGACAAAGCGCGCAGTCAAGGCTCATACCTGCCTGAACGATGTGCCATGCCAAGATCTGCGTATCCAAGACACACTCTTGATCATCGCTAGCTGTGCACATGACGGCAGTGTCCCGAACAACGGCAAACAATTTCTTGAGGCTGTGCAAACAAGCTCTGCTTCAGTGCCCTTTCAATTCGGCGTTTTTGGCAATGGTGACACCACGTTCGGAGATACGTATAACGGTGCCGCGCAGAGCATCGTTGCGTCTCTCACATCGCATGGAGCCAAGCCACTGCCAACCGGGCTATTTGCTGCCGACACAGCAGTGCAGAACCCACCATGGCGGGCATTGGAAGAATGGATATGCCAGATTGAACGAGATCTGCAGCTCGGGGAGTACAATTGCGACTCCTCGACTGATATACCATGCTCTAGTGATATCATTCAGGCAGACGTTTTCTTCAAGGCAAAGGTGATCACCAAAGCAGGCGATGACCCAACAGGGCTGCAGCAAATCACGATCGGTGTGGAAGGGCTCGTCCACGAGCCATTGTCGCATCTGAGGCTACATGTGTCAAACGACGCAAATGCAGTCCGACTTGCTCTCCGAGATCTGGGCCTGAACGGCAAAGAAATTGTGTCGAGGTTTCAGAAGACCACAGCACTCGCATTCATGGCCGACTTCGCGGACTTCGACCGTCCTTTCGGGAACCTCTCATGGACAAGCCCACTGAAACTTGGCAGTACCGAGCGGCAGTCGCTCAATTCGCTTCCGTGGCCGAAGGCCGTGAAGGTGCTGCGCAAAGAATGTTACCTCGCTTGCAATCTGGACGACCTGATTGCGGCAATACCCATTTCGGTGCCGCGAACATACTCAATTGCATCCTCACAAGACCTCATGAGCAGCTGTAGGAGGAAGAACCATCTTGACTTGATGATCCAGCCACGCGTTGGAGGCAAAGCCAGCGAATTCTTCCGCAAAGCCGCGTTGGGTCAGGAATTCGTTGTACGCGTCAATGCATCTGCCAGCGAATGGTTGGCAAGCAGCCGCAGCAAACCAGTCATCTGCTTTGCCACGGGAAGCGGACTTGCTCCGATTCGAAGCTTCCTGCAGCACCGTCTGCACGAACATGTCAATGGGGAGACGGAATCCGCCAAAGTCATACTTTTACTCGGTTACCACAAGAAAGATGCGCAGATGGTTGCCCAAGCGATCCAGATGTTCCTCTCTGCGGGAATTGTCGACACTCTGCTCATGACTCCGAGCAATGAAGAGAAAGCTCGTGTCCAGGACAAGCTCTTTGATCAAAGCGTACGGCCGGCAATAGATCGTATGATCAGATCCGAGGGCGCATCTGTGCTAGTCTGCGCGGGTGTGAAAGCGGCAGAAGACTTCGCAGGCAACCTTGCTGCAATTGTCGGCCGGGATGTTCGAGAGGCGCTAGGCCAACGGTACATGCAAGAGGTTTTTGAGCCCGCAGTATCATAGATTGTACCATATAGCTGATTCATGCTGGTAGAAGACGCTTTGCCTGTTCTCCATTGCTGCTTGTTGATCAAACCTTGTAAACGCAGCAGTCTGCAGCCTCGACAACCTGCTTTGCTTCACGACTCGGGTCCAGATGGGATGGGAGATGCCTTCCCGACCCAGTTTGGTCTTCATCGCGACAGAAGTGACGTCCACGTCCAGGAATCCACCCGTGGTTGTTCAGGATGCATACATGGAACATGTAAGTCGTGCATACTTGGGCGTCACGGTCCGGAACCATGTTCCCGCTCGACTCGATTGAAACAAGCACGAGCGTTGGAAAGCTTCGGACAGACGTTGTAGATGCCCGCAATCGACCACTCCACATAGGCTCAGGGCGCTGTGTGGCTTTATTGACGTCCTGCTTCGAAACACAGCGTGCAAGTTTAATCGTGCCGCGATTGAAACAAGGCCCCGCACGGGGCAAACGTGTCTGAGTCGAAAGTCTGCATGCTGGCGAGAACAACCAGCATGCTCGACCACCGCATTCGCTGAGGCAGAGGAGCGAAGGGACGTACAAAAGTTCTAGCGCATGAGGTACTGTGTGTCTTCGATCCATATTACGTTGCGCCATTCGTGGCATCGACACACGACACTGTAATGCCCCTGACCGCTTCTTGTCTGATTGTCATACAGTTGGAGTGACAGGAGGCAAAATATCCAGATGGTTTGGCTTCATCGCCGATGCTGGAGCATGACGATCTCAAAGCGATCGACCAAAATAGCTGTGTCAAGAGGAGAATATCCGCTGCTCCAGTGACCTTGGCCAGCTGTCCAACAGTTTAGATAGGACAGTGGAAAGGGATATAGGACCCCTTTTGAGCATATCTTGTACCTCAGGCCAAGACTCACGACCTCAATCCCAAAAGCAGAGGATCCAAACATGGCTTCTCAAGACCACAAGATGTCGCAGACCAGATCTTTCCCGACACCGGACGACCCGATGAACAATCAAGCCACAAAGCACAGCCTGTCTGCGTTTGCTGATGGAATCCAAGAACAGGCGACCAAGGACACGCCACCTTCACCGAGAGATCTGCACGGCATCAAAGTGAGCCACCGTTCCCAAAGGATTGTTACCGCCATGTTGCTAAGATGATCTTCCCGCCAGTGGTTCCTTGTTGTCATCAGCTTGATGCTGACCACATTCCTCTGGGGTACGTCACTCCCAATCGGGGCAGACCGAATTCAATGCTAATCAGGCTGCTGCGGCAGGCCTTGACGGGACCATCACGGCGGACATCCAAGCCACCTTCGTACGAGAATTCAACTCGATTGACAAACTCGCCTACAATTCCGTTGCATTCTTTCTCGGCGCCGCCGCTTGCGTGCTCCCGTGGTGAGTGACTCCCGAATTGTGAAATCGTGTCCCTGTCAGACCCACGCCGGAGACTGACGAAACCGACTCCGATTCCGGCAGGGGCCAACTCTACGGTCATTTCAACGCCAAATGGATATTCGTCACCTGTATCGTCATCTTCGAAGCCGGTAGTGCCCTTTGCGGCGCTGCACCAAGCCAAGACGCCTTGATCGCCGGCCGAGCAATCTGTGGCGTGGGCGGAAGCGGCATGTATGTGGGCGTCTTAACGTTGTTGTCTATGACGACCACTGAGCACGAGAGGCCGTCATACATGGGGTATCCGGGCATCGTGAGTACCAATGCTTCGATCGATACATACAGCTCCACAAGAGTCCTGCTGATCAGAGCCTGAACATCCAAGACTTGGGGTCTCGGCACCGTTCTTGGGCCCATCATTGGTGGCGCTTTTGTCCAATCGAAGGCGACGTGGCGATGGGGCTTCTATGTAGGCCATTTCCACACATCTCCTTCAGCACACCAAGGGGTCGATGACTGATCGAATGAACAGATCAACCTCTGCGTGGGCGCTATTTGTGCGCCCATTTGGCTCCTCCTGGTGCCTTCCAAGGATCCGAGCCCAGAGGTCTCGTGGAAGGCCAGGACCAAAGCGTTCGATTTCCTGGGCTTGGTGCTGCTTGCCGGCGCCAGTACAGCCTTGCTCTTGGCCATGAACTTTGGCGGACTTGTCTTACCATGGAATTCCGGCTCGATGATTGCGCTCTGGGTCGTTGCTGGCATATTGATCGTTGCATTTGGTGTCCAACAGGGGTTCGGAATCGGTGCAAGACAAGTCGTTTTCCCAGTCAAGATGATGAGTAATGCCAAGGTGCTGGTCGTTTTCTTCAACGAGACCTGCTCGGCCACTGGGTGCTTCCTGCCGATCTACTTCATCCCGCTGTAGTCAGTATTGGCCTGCCGCTTGCATGACGGACCAGATGCTGACAGAAGCAGTTTCCAGTATGTCCGCAATGAGCAGGCGCTCATAGCCGGCGTCCGCCTCCTCCCTTTCATCTGCTTCATGGTCGCCACGGTACTCGTCTGCGGTCAAGCCGTGAGCTCTACGGGCAAGTGGCTGCCCTGGTTCTTCTATGGCGGAATCATGGTCGTGACAGGCGGGTCTTTGATGGCTTTCACCGTCGACGAAGCAACCTCTGCGGCCAAGATCTATGGCTATAGCATTCTGATCGGGACAGGCACCGGAGCATACATCCAAATGCCCTTCAATGCCTGCCAGGAACTGGTCTCGGATCCCGCTCTGATCCCAGCAGCCGTAGGTCTGATCACTTGGGCCCAATTGGCGGCCCCTGCAATCACCCTCAGCATAGCCAATTCCGTATTTCTGAATACAGCCAAGACTGCAATCGCTAAGATCCTGCCAGCTGGTGCCCCCATCTTGGGCATTCTCTCTGGAGTCGGTCAAGGGTATTTGGACACGGTCAGCCAACAGACAAGGCAGGAGGTCACGCATGCGGTAGTGTACAGTATGAGAAAGGCCTTCATTCTGGTGGTCACCGCCGGCGCCTTGACATTGGTATTGTCGACTCTCTTGCTGCGAAAGACGCATGGAATCCGCAAAGGACTGTAAGATCCTGCCCTCCACCAATTCAAGGCTCTTCCGAGGCACAGTCTAGAGACCGTCTGCATCCTGGTGGACATACTTGGTATTCATCAGTAGCAAAAAAATCCCGTCAAAGCATTCTGCATTCAATTTCGACCATACAATTCATTTCGCAATATGGTACGCGATCGATTCTTGTCCATCACGAGACTGCGGTCGTTGTTCCAGTATGTCGTGGCCAGAAACATCGCTCAAGACTTCCCCAAAGACGTCACCAGAACGTCGCCGCAACACGCCAGTCGCGAACGATCCCAATGTCCCCGGGACGCGATACCATACAGTCATCTTCGTCGAGACTGCCGATGATGGGGCTGGCGACATCCACCACGTCACAGGAGACCTTGTAGCGGGAATGAGATACGAGGTCAAGTCATCCAGAAGGGCAGAAGCGTCCCGAACGTTTTACGACAGACACTTTCTGGGGACGGTGTTGAAGTCCTCGTATCCGGGTGCAGTAGAAGAAGTTTGCAGGGCGTAACGTGCTCCCCTTCGCCAGAAGGCGTACAACCACGTCACGAGGAAGACGGAACCAGTCAAGCCGGATGTCAACTTCTACGGCCCCGAACGAGCCGCGCCCTCGTCTGATAAAGTGCACGGAGTGGACGGAAACCCAGGCAGTGCCGGCTCTGCAGCAAGCACAGGTACTTCAGCACACTAGACCCGTCATTGATAGCAGCCCAGGCGCCGGCACGTCGTCCTCCAGATAAGCAGCATTAGTGAATGACGGACGTGTAAGCAGGGTGTTGTTCCTGGACTCGCGCCAGAGACATGAAGGGAAAGGCATATTTGATTTGCTTTTGGCAGGGTACGCGACGGTTAGAAGGATAGATCGTGGTAAATCATCTTCACCAGTGCTGCTTCCGCGGGCCATGCAGGTAAGAAGTCTTCGAGTCTCTCGCCCCAGTCATCCTGCCATTGGAGGGCTACCCAAGCCGAGAAGTACTCCCAGTAGTCAGGACACCATCCCGCGTATTCCCAATCCACTAGCGCGATTCGACATGAGTTGAGGTGACCACTGACACGGATTTGAGCGTCTTGAGACTTGTCAATAGCTATCATATCCTTCTGTTGCACGTCGCCGTGGGTAAATGTTGGGCTGTGACCATAGAGTACCCTGCAAAAGTTTCTTGCGTAGAAGTTACTTTTGTAATGTGGCTCGCCATTCATATCTTTCATCTTCTTGTGCTTCGTCACAAGCCCGTAATTGAAGTCGTCCTCACTCTCAAACGGGCCGCAGATGCTGCGATCACCTTCTTTAGAATAGAATAGGTCGTCGGGGACCGGACCGCCATCCACAGCTCCATAGTAAGTTGGTTGAGTACAAGGTGCACCCCTTATGGCATCGAAGGTCACGCGGAGTTCTGCTGTGAGCGACCCCTTCTCCTCCTCCGACAAATCTTCCCAAATCGAGTCCAGACGAACACCAGGAATGTGCTGCATCACGATGAAGACGTCGCCTCGATCCGAGTACATAGCATAGAGTCGCGGAGCGGGGACATCAGGGAGACATGCCTCGAGATATAGCAGAGTCTGGCCCTCCCATACTCTGGTGGCTCGTCCGTATTTGACTAAGATGCCCGACTTTGGAACCACGATGGACTGGCCCGTACGGTGCTTTATCACGTTGGTCGGAGCTCCTATCTCCTCATTGGTCGGCAATGTAACGTGGAGGGTATGTAACGTGGAGAGTACCACCAGGTCTTGTGTATGGCAGGGAGACTGGCTGCCACATTCTGATGAACTTTTCCGGCGATCAGACAATATTCAACGCAATCTCGGCATTTGTCCTGTCGGAGGCGGTTTCCAGGGATGGTATTGCTGACGACGGTAACTTGGCGAAGCAGGCGCTTATATTCAAGCCCAGATGCTAGACACACTGTACGCACCGACTCGGAACAATTCTATCCCGATCCGCGCCTGCTTACAGCTTCCAAGGTTCGTCTGTAGTCCGACGAGTGGAAGACAGTCCCACGCAATTATCAGGTCAGCCCAGTTGTTGATGAATCGGCTACTTATAACTTGCAAGCAACAGACTACTATCTTCTCCCATCTCCTTGGACGGTCCAGTATGAGAGCTCGGCGACTCGGCTCTCGCAGCGTACTGGGAAGTCTTTGGGGAGCCTTTCCCAAGTCCGCCACCAAATACCCGGCTTGCTAGGACACAACGCAGCGCTCCGATGGTGTATTTCTTCAACGGCCTGGCCTGAATCAACAAAGCTGTGTGGCAACGGCGCTCTCGAGGCTGCGGATGCCTGCTTTCCACGCATCTCGCCGTCTCGCCCGTCAGACTGTGTAGCGTCGGGTGGCAAAGTCATCACCGCGCTGACGTTTGCGACCATCAGGCTCTGGCATGCCAAGCAAAGCCCGCATGATAGATATTTGTAGACGCTTCTTCAATTCCGTTGCCAAGCAGCGAGGATGCCCTGCCGACTCAGAAATACATCGCACAGCAGCCTAAGGAGTTGTAGAGTGTTGCCTTTAGTCTGCGGAAGTCCGAGCTCATCCAACATGCACGGCACTCTGCCAATTACTGTGATTCGCAAGGCCAAGCACGCCTGTCGTGCCAAGGCCCCGAAATACGGAGGATACTCACACACGATTATAGAACACCCAGGTTTCCAATCACGAGATTATAGCGCTTCCGCCTGTGTGCCGAAACATCGCACGTGATATGTAGCTCCGTGGCCAACACAAGTTAAGTTGAGACACATCGAGCACCTCTTGAAGCCAGCTCGAACAACGCCCGGACGCACCTCATATTTTCACCCTCTAAGAGCCAAAAGACAGCGCCAATGCAGCTCTCTCTCCCTCTCACCGCCCTCCTCCTCTCTACCACCTCATACGCAGTGTATGCATACCCTCATTCCCTTCCCATCCGTCAGTCATTTGACCTAGCAACCCCTCTGCAGCAACTTCACCTGGCTCCAATGCGCCGCACACGACTCCCGGAGTCTCGCCTTCCCCAAAATCGGCCCCCTCACCGGGCTAGCGACGAGGGACGCTTGCGCTATACTCACCAGAAAGTATCCAGGCGGCGTCGTTAGGCAGTTCGGCAGGGAGTCCGGCGCTTGCTGCCAGGCGCGCGAGAATGCCGATCTTCAGACTCAGACGCTGTTTGAAAAGTCGTGCAATGAGATTGGGGAGATGCGGAAAGGGCCGTTTGGATATAAAATGGAGAGATGCCCAGGGAGTTGAGATGGGGGATATTGATTGAAGATAATGCTTCCCGAGTCGATCTGCGCTGTTGGAAGGCTCCATGTCTACATTGATGGAGCGTCCTCTTTCTTTGACTTCCTTGTTGCGCATCAGTGGTGTCGATGATGAATCATTCGTTTGACTGGTTATATCAGAGGTTCAACGGCCTCGCCTACTGCCTCTACTCACCAACAGCTTGCGACATCTGCTATATTGAGCTCTCCGTCTGTGTCAACATTGGATGCTGGGAGAGCGGTGTCTGGACTGTATCAGCAGAATGCGATCAAGTCACGCACGAGAGGCGAATTCCTGCATTCATATGCATTGTGTCGGACACGAGTCATTAGCAGGTGAAGATTGAGCCCTCCATGCTTGACTAAGCAGATGCGAACCATACGACGTCATCATTTGGGTGGCGGCGACGTGCTCAAAGACTGCAAACGATCTCCCGGTGCTCTCCACAGTATTACCATCGAAGCTCCGCCACCACCACGACCAGTGTACCTATGCGCCTCCCGTCACTGCCCGCCTTCCTGCGTACATTCTACGCCTTCAGCAACACCACCCTCCATATACCCACCCCCCCCTTCACTTCCACTCTAGCTGCGAGACCACTCCGCAGCATTGGCATGCCCACGATCCCACTCCTGGGAGCTCTCTTCAGCACAGCCGAAAGCCGCAAAATGGCCAGCTATCCCGTCCAGAAGAGCGACCGCGAATGGCAGGCGCAATTAAGCCCTGGTCAGCTACTCCCACACCTTGATGGCACTCCCCACCCCTCCCCCTGTTAACACCATTTTCCAGAACAATTCCGCGTGCTCCGCAAACAAGGCACCGAAGCCCCCTTCACCGGCAAATACGACAAGCACGCCCCCACCACTGGCGTCTACACCTGCGCCGGCTGCGACGCTCCCCTCTACACCGCCCAGCAGAAGTTCAAGTCCGGCTGCGGCTGGCCCGCATTCTATGATACTGTCCCCGGGGCCGTGACAAGGCATACGGACAAGACATTTGGCATGGAGAGGACCGAGATTGTGTGCTCGAATTGTGGAGGACATTTGGGGCATGTGTTCAAGGGAGAGGGGTATCCGACGCCGACGGATGAGAGGCACTGTGTTAATTCGATCAGTATTAACTTTTCGCCGGAGGACCCGGTGGTGGAGAAGTCGAAGGCGTAAGATGGGGTGAGGACGAATTCGAAGTATGTATTTGATCGAATGATTCCAAGAACTCAGTGGCTTCGGCCTCTTGTCATTCGCGCCTACCTTCTAGCCTAGCACTACGTTGATTAAAGCATGCAACGACAAAACAAAATATTCGACGCTCGGACGACACGATCATGTCACTCGAGGTAGACCGCCATACTCTTCCTATCGCTCAGCGCCCTTATTGTTACCGGAGCTCAATGATAGAAGGCGCCGACAACCAGAAACCAACAAGCCCTTTCGAACGCACTGTCACATCAGGTCCAGAATGGCCCATCTGCGCCGTCTGCTTTGGCCATCAAACGCTCTCCAGACTCCGAGATTGATCACTCACGGGCATTCATGGTACCGCGCAAACAGGTCCAGCTCGCTATCTCCTGCAGCACGCCGTAGCCCAGAGCGTCCGGCTCGACCATTGGGAACTGGCTCGGTGACGTAGCATGGCGACGAAGAGATCTGCTCTTATCGTAGCGGGGTGGCTGAGAGAGATCGTTCGCGCCGTACTAGCTCTCCATTAGTGCCGTCAATCTGCCGGGCCTCGTTCTCCCCATATGTCACGAGCTGAACCCCTTACAACGGTGAGTTCAATGCGGACTCATACAAGAGGACAGATACGACAATCAAGACCCGCAGCGCCACCCTCCATTCATGACAAGGACAGCGACCGATAATAGAGCTCGCCCACGAAGGCGAATGCAGAAACCAGTCATGCCAAAGCTTGGCTTAGTCGAACCTGAATAGCTGGCTCCAATCTGGCGACAATGTCTGACCAGCCGCTCATTCACTCCCAAGGCCTCAAGAAGTCAAGCGCCCCTGCCAATTCCTCCTCGGTCGAGGCAGCGTGCTGCTTACTGCGAGTGTTGAGTTTCACTCTACATGGCCACGGCGCCTGGAGAATGCCAGCGTTATATGCCTGCGTGTCCAGAGGCACAGTCACTTGGTAGCGTCATCGACTGGCTCCGCGAATTTGTACGCCCAGAGAAGCTTGGCCGCGATGCGCCACATGTCACGCGCCACGAAATGAATACCGGGACAAAGGCGGCGTCCTGCCCCGTACCCGTAATGTTGCACATCTCTGCCAGCCGAATCCGAATGCTCGTTTATTACGGGAGACGTATCGCGATTACTCCACTCCGGACTTCCAGCGCACTCATTAGCCAGCTTGGGATAACCTTCGTAGCGATTGTGGTCGAATATGTCATGGCCTTCAAATCGTCCTTCATTGTGGTGAGGCGCCCAGACGGTGACCAAAAGGGTCCGGCCTTTGGGAATCCCGCCGTACCAATCGTCTGGTAGGCGATCAGCTCCATGTGTGGTATCCGGTGCACATTGACCATCGGAGACACAGCACTCACCTTCGCGGATGCTACGTGGAAGCGCAATGACGGCGCTATTGAGCCAATTCAGGTCATGCATTGCATTGATTTCGCCTCATGAGGACTTACACAGGACGCCAGCTCATTCAGAGAATGACAGAATGTGGACTCTTGGTAACGGGGCAGACCTCGTGGATTGCGATTCGCGCTTTTGTCTGGACGGCAGGATATTCCGCGAAGAGTCAGAATCTGAGCAGTCGATGTATCCGCGACGCCCTCGACAACTTCACCTATAAGATTGCTGAAAGCATGGCGAGATATCGGCCATCTCTTTGCATTGTATTCGTTCAGGAGATGGTTAGCAATACAGTCGCGATGGTCGCGCCGAGCTCGCCTCTCACCGACTCAGAAGTGGATACTCATCTACTGGTGGGCTGGCCTCTGCTTCCATCGCCTCCGTCCACCCGTCCATCACGTCGTAGACAACCTGTGACTGAGTCAGCTAACCAGGCATTCGTCTGTAGCAAAGCGACAGGGAGGCCCTCGTTCACACGTCCCCAGACTGAACCGAAGGTCGCACCTCGATGCTCGAAGGCAAGAACTGTCGCACATGATGCTATGTACCTTCTGGCATGATTGAAGAAGTCTGTGGGCGTCTTCAGCAGATCGTTGAATAGAACCGTTGCTTCGTGATGCGGCCGATTGGCTTGCAGCATGATGCCGCATTTAACAGTGGCACTAGTATCTCACTCTCCTTCTTGGTGAAATGCTTCTCATCCAGGTTCTTGGGCGAAAGGTTGCGGGCAATGACCTTGCGTTTCTCGCGTCACAGCGGGCTCATCTGCTCCAGAGCGACATGGTCACCTTGCGTCAGCAACGTGCCTACATAGCTCGGCGTGGGTCGGACTATATCGACCCCTTGTCCAAGAGAGCGTGAATGGCCTTCCGATCACAAACCACAATTATGCTGGTGGGACCAAACTGAAGTGAGAAGACGGAGCCATACTCGCCAGCCCACTCCTTGAATCTGCCAATACATCTATCAGACAGAGAATACGATTGATCACTAACAGACTTACTTGGGATCTGGTGGAAGTTGCTGATGACCAAGACCGGCAAGCTTTCGTATTCAGTCAAAGGCGTGAGCCGTTGTGGTCGACATTGTGGGCTGTCAGGCTGTGCTACCGGCTTTGAGGCAACCTCTTCCTTAAGCAAGGACGATTCGCGGACATCGGCCAGCCTCTTACAGCAGCGAAGAACACAGGGCTATCACAGATAGGCTAGTCGGTCGATCTGTCAAAAAGGTAGTATGAAAGTCGAATGGTCAGCTTATGGTCGGCAAGCTGACATTCGCATTCAGATTCAAGACATGGCGCCGTTTACGATGTAGTCGTCGTAGGCTCACGCTGCTCAGGACTGCCACTCGCCTTCGTTGCAGCCAAACATGGTCTTTCAGTGCTGTTGATTGAGAAACGAAGTACTTCGGCGTTACACGGCCTTTTCGGGCGGTGGGGCATGGGTACCAGATAGTAAGCATCAGCGCTCAATTAGTACGAAGCACTCGACATCTCAAGCAGACACTTCTCTCCGTAATGTGGTATATGAGCTCTACGATACAGAGAAGGCTTCCGTGTACCTCCGATCCGCGCCTGAGATGGTAATGGGTAGAAGCCAACTCAGATGGCCGGCTCGAGGCTTCCCCTTTGCCAGATTATTAACGAAACCATTTGGGAGCGTTCACAACTTCATGTGCTCAGCAAGAAAGATCGTCCGGTATGTAGGGAAATACGGAATGAAAATGGCGTTGACATGGCCGTACCCCATCTGGAATCTACTGCGACAAGGTTACTTGATTCCAGCTCCTACTATCGCCGCGAAGCTCAGCATTCTGGCTCAAGATCTACAGAAAACAGTAGCTGAATACACTTCGTTTGTCAGGACCGGACGTGACCTTCACTACGGTCGCGGGGAGAATGCTTACGATCGCTCTGCGGTGACCTCAACATTGAGCCCTATCCCAATGCGTACAGCCTGATCACCAATACAAACGCAGAAGTTTTCAGCCTGGATTGGCACGATAATTGACGACCTCTATGCAGTGGGCCGTGTCCAGAACTCTGTATCCAAAAGAGCCTACCCTGGAAGAGGTTCTTCCATTGGACCTGGAATGACATTTGTGTTTAGAGCTGGCAGAAGGATTGCCGGGTTCGATGACATTTAGCAGCAGATCCGGGAGCCAGGCCTGGCTACCTCTGCTTGTCTACGGTGTTCCGATTTCGTCTTGCTGTCGTTGCATGCTCACGCGGCTTACAAGGCTATCTTGAGCATTGCATGCCCAGCATCAACGGCGGTTTTAAGCAAAGCCGCACCGGTCTGTTCGGACCTGCACTCAGTCGGTTGCTCGCGTCTGCATCGCTGGTAGGTGAGAGCACCGTCGACTGGCGGTTGTTCGTTGCCAGTCGATAAGGTATTTCGCCACATTCTATGTCCGAGGATGGTCTTGTTCAGTCATTGTGATGACATAAGGAGGCAAGCATCTGTGATGTGCAATAAACAGAGCCCAGACTACCACTTGAGAGCACTGAAATTGTCCGACGACCGTCATGATCTATCGCAAAGAGCCACGGACGACACTCGACCTGCCCATGGCCTCAGTCGTGCTCGGACAGTATGAAAGATGGACAATGTGGGCCTTGTAGAAAGCTAAATTCACATGCACATCTCCACGCTCGAGCATAACGGCATGACCGAAGTGTTCCAAGCGGCAGATCATCATTGTTCGGACATTCTCAGCATTCCTCAGCTTTGTCTTCAATGACATCAAAGAAGATGCTCACATGGCATTGCTCGGACACCGTCCAGACTTCAGCTTTGGCAGCTTCTTGACATTTCGATCCACCTGTCGTCATGATGGAGAGCTCTCCAAGTAGAGACTCGGGCAGAGGGAAGCGCTTGAGCGTCACGCCTAGGACGAGGAGGCGTCGGTCGACGTTTGGAAGTGTCAAACGAAAGTCCACGGCCGTCATATTCCGTCTGTCTGAACAGTTACAGAAACAAAGAGATGCATTCGTACGGAAACGGTCAGATCAGAATTCTATGTTACCTGAGGTCATGGAGAGCGACACAAATGAGGCCGGAGAGCAGGGGGACACGACAGATGCCGTTGCTCGAGAACTTCTCTCAACACTTGCGCTTGGCCACCGCAGTCTCTACGAGAGCCGCACCAAAGTTTCAAACTTGCAAGCCAATTGCCGACTCAGCCAGAAGACATTGCAAAAGAACAATGATCGCCTCGAAGCATTAAAGAGCCAGAATCCAATAGCAAATGCGGATACGATTGACGATATCTTGGATCGAATCGAACGATGCAGTTATGATGTCGAGAATTTTGAGGCCGCTTTGGGTGTGGCAAAGAAAGAAGAGGAGGCGCACGAGCAGCGGCGTGGAGGGCTTCTGGATCAAGTTGCTGCTTTGTATCGAAGTCTAGGACAGAATACTTCAGCCTGTCCTGACGAATTCCAAGAGGTGATCTCCAGCTACATAGGCCAGGACGATGAATTGAAACGACGGAAAGGCCACGAGGACAGTATGATCCGGGAGATGGACAATCGAGAGGAGTATCTGAGGCAGAAGATACGAGAGCTTGAGACCAAGTTGCTTCTGGACAACTCACAGGCAACCGACAGCCCGGAAAATACTGCTCTCACTAAGATCATGCTTGCTCGATACAATGGTATCTTGGTTGGGGTCAGAACTTACAAACGAAGTGTGATCAAAAGCAGAGTGGAAGTCGGCGAGTCCCGCAAGCAGGCGGATGACGACTTCTGTGTAGCCATAGCGTGTCGACTGACAGACATGGGTTTGCTTGAAGGCGAAGGCCTCAGAGTCCCCAAATCGCAGCAGAGGCCGAGCTCAAGACAGCGGAGTTCTGTCCGAGCACCAAGCTCACAGAGAGCACCCAGCTCAGTAAGGGCGCCAAGCTCCATCATGCTTGAAGCAGATGACAGCACGGGAGCGAATCGGACAGTATCGCCAGAGCCCACCACGCCAGCGACGCCAGCGGTAGACACAGACGGCGAGCTGACCGAATATCGCCAAGTGCACGCTCAGGTACGACGGCCATCGAATCGAGACTCTGCGTTGTTCAGACGGAAAGCCTTTCGGCGCTCAGGATCGACCAAGATGCGCCTCAAAGACCGAGTGCGCTTGTCGGTGCGCATAGTTGCCGCCGAGAAAGATCTCGACAAGGCTGCGGTCCCTCAGAGCCTTATCGACCAGATGAGTGCATCCATGGGAAAGATGACGCTTCTTGGTCGATCGAACAGTCACGTCGAAATCGATGGGCCAGCTAGAACACCGACAGTCGTCACTCCGAGGAGGTCAGAGGCCGGCAGCGCTGGCTTCAAGGCAGAACTTGTTACTCCTATCAGATCAGGGCACAAGGGTGCTGGCTTGAAGGACGTGAACTGGGCACCCGAGCGGAGTCGAGCGGTCTCGCACTTAGACAGCCCAATGTCGCCGCAAGACGTCGACAGTCCGACTCTTGGGAAGCGGAACACATGGACGCCCATGACGAATAGCGATCGCTTGGCTGCTGAGAGGCACACGGATGTGCAGCGAGCATTGAGGCAATTGATGGAACAGGAGCCGAGTGGCGCGACGATCGGCCACTCATCCTCAAGGAGGAAAAGTGTATGAGTATCAAGCCTAGAGTGCTCTCTGAGTTGACACCAGTAGCCGCACCGTCTTCCCCGAATCGTTTGTCGATCTTGTGAAGTGATTTGCAGTTGTCCAGCGTGGCCGGCAGTGTGATGGAATTTTGAAGACGGCCTATGCACTCCGTCGATGCGATGGGCAACCTACCATACCCCTGGGCCAAGACTGTTAGCGCCTGTCCAGCCTCAGAGATGCCTTCATTCCGTATACGAAGTATCCCACGCGAATCCCACGCAGCTCCGATGATACAAGTCGCTGTCGATCGCCGAGTCAGTCTACGCTTAACGACTGCGACGCCTTGCGTTGCGGACATATCGAAACATGCCGCGGGCCGGTCTCGACGCCGTCCATGACCACAAGACAAGCAGTCTACGATCGTGTGCGACCTCAACATCGCATGTACATAGACGACTTCTCACCTTGTGCACTGACCGGACTTGCTCGCGCCGAGTGTTGTTCAACAACCAAATGTAACATTCATGCGCATGGCGGCATTGAGTGCGCCCAGTTCCGCGGTCGCGGTATGGTAGCCACATACGTCCTAACGAAGTTGGAGACGCAGTTCGCGGTGGGAGGCGCCCCGGGTATTGTGGGATGTTCAAACGCCACGCAAGGCAGATGACCATCTCCGGTCCGGAAAAGGGAACAGATTGCAGCACCTGTCAAACGTCGAGAGCGGATAGAGAGGTACTTCGTGCCACGTCTGAGGCACCCCCCAATCTCAGTCCGCGCCCCAGCGCCGTGGTCCTTCACACCATTTCCGGCATCTCTAATGCCAGCCCTGTGTGACTCGGGGAACGGCGGGAGGCAGTGACCCGCCCGGCGCTCTGTCGGCTCTGTTTGCAGGAGACGTGGGGGTAATAGCGGACGATTGGTAGCGAGTCATTGCAGTGCGACAAGCATCCGCGTAATATCGATCTGCAATACGCTGCGTGGGGGAGAAGCTGAATCGGCACTGAATTGTGATGCGTAACTCCATCTATGAGAAAGGATGCGCTTTCCACAACAGGGTCGCAGCCCTGAAGGCCGGTCGACTTCATGGGAGTAGTGATGTGCAGAAATTGGCGACCGGCGGCTAAAAGGTACTTCGGTTCAATACCTTCCACATCGGCACCTCCACATTACGCGTGTAGTGAGATTTCTGACCCGCCTGTTCATCAACCGGTGAACGGCCGGCCCGCAAGGTAGAAACTCCATATCGTTGGTCATCGCTTCACATACACGAGCGGCGGAGACTTTGACGCAGGGCAGACAAGATGCGAAGATGTTGTGGAGGCGAAGGAACAGACCTGGAGACGGCGTTATGCGGTGAGCTTCAGATGACCTATTGTGATGCGCTGGCAGTCATCGGGCTACACTCTACACGGATCTTCTGTGCGACCGTTTATGAACGCTGCAGGCTGGGATCCAAGACTGATCGCCGCGTCGGGCAAGGAATCCTAACTCGAGCCGCTGGACGAGAACGGCTGGGTCGCGCGTTGCGAACGATCACAGACCACGATGGAGGTGTGCCATTTGATGGTTTTCGTTGACCTGCGTCGCAAGCGCTGTACGGCTGTTGGCTCAACCTCCCTCGAGCAGTGCGAGCGCAGTCATGATTGCCTCTAAGCTGAAATACTTCGAGACAAACTCGGATGCGTTGGCAATGAGGACCCTCATGTGTTGACCGCAGCATCCGACTTGCCGCCGAGCGAGATGTCCATGATGCGCACGTGTAGCCAGCAGCGGCAGGTCCGCCTGTCAGGGGGCGACGAGGCGACGAATATGGAGGGTGACTCGACTGCCTGCCTATCAATTTCCAATGCACTACCGTGGGACATGCAATGCGCGATTGTTGTGTTCCATCTTCGGGCGCAAAGAAGGACGTTCTTGAGAATGTCGTTGAATAATGTACATAGCGTGGATGCATCGTCAAAGTCCATCATCGCACCTCGTGCCGAGGCATGTCAGGTTGCCGACGCTTCGGACTTTGACGACTGCGCCACGTCCACGTGCCAGACTAGCCGCCGCAGAGGAGCCGTTTGCAGGGTTTTGGTGGCTGACTCAGGGCCACGCTGCTGGGATCAGCAGGCTCTCCCATGTTCACGACTGGTCACTTGATGCTCCCCGAAGACACTTGCAATGACAAGAAGCTACGTACGCAGCACAAGGCGCTCCAGCTGACCTGGGCGTAACAGCGAGAATCAGACGAGAATAGCGGCTGGTGAGGCGGATGCCAAACGCCGTCTATGGATGTTCCTGTCGCAGCAAGGCTGGCGAGAGCGGCTTGGAGGCGGTGAGGAGACGAAGTTGGGGCAGCGTGATGGGACAGCGCAGCCTCTCGTGACTCAAACGCGATGCTTATGCTACCGCTGTCTTCGTGTTGCTGACCGCGACAAGACGTGACGGTCAAATTTGCGTCGAGTGGCATTGCAATATGTCATGTCCATCGTCGACTGACCAACACCGGTCCGCCGGGATGTGGACGCCGCTAGGCCTAGTGTCATGGGTGTTTCAGTAGAACCGCGACTAGAAGCCTTGTCGAACGCATGGCCAGCTTCTGGATATCGGTAAAGTCCCAGTTTTCGGGGCCTGATCGGATTGCCTACTAGACGATAGCTGCAGGCTGCACGCGACAGGATCCTGTCAAAGACCGAAGCCTACACATGGATGCAGGTGTGCAGCAGATGGATAGCGTTTGCCCTACCACAAAAACCATCGAAACCATCCCACGGCATAGAGATTCTCCTGCGGCCGAGGCATGTCTCCGTTGTATTTACCGAGCCACAAGCGTCTCCGGCTCACATGCGCCCCTTCTGCAGGAGCGCTCCGATTGCCCGTGAGGGGTGATGCTTGGGCACACGCGGGCGCCGGCAGGAGGTGCGATTGGCCATTTCGTGCAAACGGCGCGCATGACACGAATCATTGGCGGCGAAGTGTCGTGTGCCACAGCACAAGACAGGGCGAGACTTGGAAGCCAGGCAGCGCAAGGGAATTGGAAAGGATCTGATACCCCACGACTCGCCTGGGTGTGGAGTGAGTGAGGGTGGTAGGGGGTGTTTTTACCGCGTGCAGAGCGTAGCGTCCGGGATAGGCCCGCCTGCAGTTTTTAGGTTTCTGTTCCGGCTGCTGGGAGTCACCAAGCCTGCCCGGCTGTGTTCGCTATTACATGTATAGTCTGGTTCCTCCCGCGCCCTCGCTTGTCGTGACCGCTCTGTTTGCACCACATCAGGAACGACCACCCACGCTTCGCTCTCCGCTCTCCGCATCCTCCTCATCCTCCTCAACAACACAAAACCCACTGCCAAACACCTACAAGATCCCACTCAGGTCCGATTCCCCTGGCCCTCGATCTCGGTGCAATAGACTTCATTCGGGGCGCATATGCTTCGACTTGCCACATTCGGCTTCCCCGATCGATGATCAAAGCCAGCTCCCGCGCCTGATTTCGCTGGATTTGCGTCAGACCTTGCGCGCCGGAAACGGTACCTCTCTCACCTACTTACACATGTACCTCGGACGCGACACACGATAACACTCACTGCTCCACGCTCTCGACCTTGTCGTCGTCCTCGGCGCACGCGACTGCACATGTCACCATGCCTTTTCGACCAGAACACTCGTTGTTACGAGTGGAAGTGCCCGCGCTGGGTGCCATCGATACGACCAACGTCGAAAGCCTGTTTGGCATGGTATGCTTACTACCACTGCACGGCTCGTCGGCAGCTTTTTTTCTCAGAAATAGGACATGCACTAACGATCCAAAAGTGGTCACTATTCTCCAAGACATCGCATTGCGTCGAGCAGGGCAAGCGATTAGAGTGAGTAATGCCGACCGGTCAGACCGCGGCATTGTCGGGACAAAGGGCTAATGGTCATCTGCCCTTCCAGAAATCTATCCTGGCGTCTCTGGAACCGCGAGACGTTCTGTTGCGCGTTGCCACCGCCACATCAGCGACATTCACCTCAGCGGAAGCTACGATCCGTGCGCCTCCCCAGCGACAACATGGGAAGTGTCAAGCCGAGTGCAGCAGCCGCGGTCGACAACATTCCCGTGCCAGAACTGTCCTCCAGCCTGTCTTCCGCTGGGTCGGCTGAGGAGTTCGACGCTTCCAGCTTTACTCCCCCGCGTTCAATCAGCACATTACCCAAAGGCCGGCCCGAACTTCGCAGGAACGACTCGAGCAGCGGCCGGCGCGAGAAGCACATTACCCCCGTCGACCTTGAGAAGATTGTTATCTCTATCAAAGATACGCCACATCTCGACCGCTCAATAGATCTTCCCTTGCCCAGCTTTGCCGCGAAGCCGACGATGGACCCACCTGTCCCATCAGCTTCACAAACTCAACGTGCACAAACAACCCCCGATGAGTCGACAACACATCCATCCGCTTCACAGTCAACCCTTCTTGAATCTTCCGCTTCAACCATGGACTCGATGGCAACAACCGCCACCAATGACACGCAACTAGTCGGCTCCGAGAGCAGCAGCAATACCGAGATGAGTACCCACAGCATCGTGCGCGGTTTCGAGCTTGGTGGTACGGGATCTTCATATCGGTCGCAGACACATCTTCCGGTGAGACAGCCGAAGACGTCGCAACCACTTCAACCCGCGCAGCCGACACCAATTCTCAAGACCTCGCCTCAGTACCGGGAACCGGTCATGCCAAAGAAGAAGGCGCCAATGTTCACGATAGGCACTTCATCCGGCGAGGACGAGAGCTCACTCGACACGCACATGACCAAGGCCTCGTTCAAGAGCACACTCTCTGAAAGCTTGAAGAAGCAGGGCAGCGATAGCGGCAGCAGTGACAGCAACAGGAGTAAAAAGACCACCTCATTCAAGGATGAGATTGCGATCGGCCGGGCAGCAGAATCGCAGGACAGTCCAGTCTTCGACGACTCAGATGATGAGGAGGATGGAGTGTCTGAAAGCGCTATCGAGGACGACGATGACTCTTCAGACTGGGAGGACTCCGATGACCAGAGCGGTCCGTCTTCCGTCAATGAGAAGGAGTTGTTCCAGCGCGTCGATTCCAGACCAAACCTGACTTCGCGAAGGTCCTTGCTCACCACATTGATGCACGAGCCAGATCGCGCCAGAGCTTTGCGGAACGCGGCGTCACGCTCCACACCTGCCATCAGACGGTCACGAAATACCACACCAAACGGACCATCCATACCAGGATCGCCAGCAGAGCCCTTGAGCCAAATGTCTCGGCCGGACGCGACGCTCGCGAAGCCCATCATCATGACCACCTCCAACACCCATCCACCGCAGATGGCGCTCTCGCCGAAGACGACACGCCGCAACATGCTTTCTACGGAGCTCACAGAGTCACTGCGGAGGAACCTGCTCTGGGAGCGCCAGCATAGGAGCACCAACAATCTCGCAGCACTCAAGCGGCGACACACTGCGCAGGACATGACCAAACTCAAGCAACACCCCGAGCCGGTCGCCCTGTCACGCAAGGACAAGGATGACTTCAGCAACGAGTACTTCCACGCTGGACTGCAGGAATATCACGCCAAAGGCTGGTGATACGATATACTCGTGTAGGATTCCCTTTTGATTCAATTTGCTGCGTTTTAGCGATGTGCGCGAAAGTCAAGGACTCTTCTGCGCCCAGGGCGAGTTCAGCCTTTCATTGACGCGACGCTGGTGACGAGTTACTACATTCTCACGGTCGGAGAAAGGCGGCTGGCGCAAATAGAAAGTCACGCCGCCACATTCAGGTCTCATTCTTTTCGCAGCACGGCATTGACGGGACGGGTCTGCAAAACTTCTTCTACGATAACCAGCATTGGCAAAACTTTTACAGAACTACGAGACGGTCGACGACAGAGGCCTTTGTGCCATTTGAAAGCGAACGTATTGTACCACTATCTTGAGCGATTCACATGCACGCGCTGCAATTGTACGATTACGAATGGACAGCTAGGTGGAGAGGATGGTAAGGGGTGATCCACTGCATGTCGGTGTGGTGGCAGAGTTATGGAGATACCTCATCATTACCTTCGCACCCAGTGTAGATGGTATCTGCAAATATCACACAAGATTCCCACTGCCCATTGACTAAGCACCCGACAAGTCATTCACGCCGTGTTGAACACATCAGGTGGCTACATGCATCTTTGCTGCTGCTCGCATGCGCCTGACTCTATAGCTGCCCAACACATACATACACTGACAGACACTGCAACTGCGCTTACCTTACCGCAACCATGTGATCTCAGACCGCAAGTTCGAGTTATGCAGGTCAGACAGTCCGGCTGCTGCACGACAGGGCACGTCTGATCTCTTGCTGTGGGTGCTACTGCACGCCCACTGCAGCTTCCTGCTCCCGCATTCCATTATCCAAGATTCTTGCGCCCGGTAACGCAGGCAGGCTGCATCTTCAGGCTTATGCTGCAGCGCGCAACGTCCTCGCCCGTCGTTTCCAATTTGCTGGAAGCGCGGGCCGGGAGGCGCTGGAGTACGTACCCCCAGGATATGTATACAGGTATGCATGTGTATTGAGATGTATATGAGGTGACTACATATATGACGGTTCATGCGTGCCCTGCCTCTAGGTTCGGGAGACTGGTGAGTTGAAGCACTATGCTGTCGAGCCGAAGGGTCGATGTGGCCTCCCGTGCCAACCCTTCTCAGCGTTTTGATGGTATTCGTTCGACGCACCCTACGCGCGATGCGATGGGATACGAGCAAGGAGGAGCTTGTGTGTCTCCTCGCGTCTTGCGCAATGCGTCGGTGGAATCAGCATCCCAACGGGTCCACAAGAGTCGCGGAATCCACTTCAGGCTGAGGGGATCTTGCCTCGGGATTGTGGAGGAGGTGTCTTTCACGTGCTTGCTTCCAAGTTCTGCGGCGGGCGTTGACAGCGGTTATCACATGCATACATGTCCTTCGAGCTGCACGACTAGTACCTTGGTAGCTTCTGGGCGAGGCTGAGATGCGCAAGTGCCGCTCGTGCGTGGCTCTCTCTCCAGAGCGAGGGCCGAGGGATCGGAACATTTCGGGCAGGGGCGGTGTCGGCCATGGCACCATGCGCCATTACATTTGTTGTACTCTACCCAGTGGCGGCGCCCATGATTCCACCTGCTTACGATTGAATATACCGGCAATTGTCCCAGTCAGTCAGCCGCTTGATACAAGTCAAACTATTTTGAAAAAGCATACGCACGATGAGACGCCGGCGACAAATAGCTGATTGCCAGCAGTCACGAGTACACTGCTAGCCGGCTTACGCGAAACAACAACCCCGAAGAAGATTACGCGTGTCCTACTCAAGCATCTCGTTGCTCGACACATTATGCGCCTACAACAAGGCCAGTCTCGGAATTCAAATTGGACTCTGGTCATGCCAGCTGGATGCGCGCATGATCTGTGAGGACTACGTCAAAACAAGTCGCATAGCCTACATCCCTGCGGCGAAAGACCGTCTTGTTGTCTTGGCTTTGAACGTGTAGCGATTTTTGCGTGTGCCATGTTGGCAAAAAGCCAATGGGATTCAACGCCTCTACGCCTAAGTGTTAAGTCCAGCATGCCCTGCTCGTGGAATGATCATGAGGTACAATCGCCGTGCGCGGACTGACTCCCGAGGCGAGCGCCGTATCTTAGGATTCACGCCATGGTCCAAGACCCAGATGCTGTGTCGGAGCCATATGGTATATATGGTGGGAGGTGTTATACGGAGGACCCACCGAGCCGTGCTTGCGCCAGACGACCTGGACGTGATACATCTTCTCCATCGAGATGCCGTATAGGACACGGTACTAACAGTGGGCCTGGATGTAAAGTGTGCGGTTCAATACACCACTGATACCACCGCAATAGCCCGCGCCTGTTAAGGGCCGCTTGCTGCCCAGGATGACCTGAATCTGATACGCTGCTGACTCGCCGAGCCACTTCGGCTTCACGAGCCGCATCTCGGAAGTCGCACTCAATCTCCACCGACCACATGACCATGGTAGTCAAGCAGTGGTTGTTTCTGCGAGCATCGGACGAAAAACCCGTCCATGCGAACCGCTCGCGTCGTGCTTCAGTCGACACATTTTAGGACTCGAAACAGAATATCGAGACTGTTTCGAAGGTTGTGATCCTCAGACATCTCGATTCGCGTTCACCTACGAGACTGGCACGTTACCGAAAAGGTCTCAGATATTTCAGCCTTCCAAAACCTCAATGTTCATCCGGGTCCTGACAATCCATCTAACGTTTCAACCCGGTCCACACGATCGTTCTCTGCGGCCGTTCGTGGTCCATCGTCCACCTGGTGACCTGATCAACAGAAACGCGAACACGAGCCGAAAGTGATCCGTCTTCCCCGGCGGAAAATTTCCCCAGATTCTTTTCCGCCCCGCACCTCAGCAGGGCAGACAGCAGACTTTGTCGCTAGAACGGATATAATTCCAGTTTCTTGGGCAGACGAGACATCCTGGATCGGCGATCGCATAGTGACGCGAGGTAGTAGAGTTCATAGTTGCCGTGCAGACCGTATGACGGTCCGGGAGCTTGCGGAAGTGGAAGCAAAGACCCGGGTGTCCACATGCTCGGTCAGCAAGTGCGCAGGGCTCTTTGGGGCGTCCTTGGTCGTGGAGGTGTGGCGCAGCCGGGTTTTGATGGTGATGGAAGATGATCTCGTCTCGGGGCAAGTCATGGTCGAAGCGGTCTGCTTCTGAGGTGCCAATCAATATGCTAACTGCGCTCGCGGTGTGGCTTACACGCATATGCGCAACCTATTCCATGAAGACCATCAAGCGCGACAAGCAGGCTGGAATTTCACCGCCAGCTGATATTCTTGCTGACTTGATCGACGTGGCTAGTCTACCTCACGTCAAGACGACGACAACATGACCGTCGGCAACGGCATTTGGCGAACGAGATCATGGCATCAACGCGAAGATTCAATCCGCACACCATGCCTCGCCTAGTCACGGCGGTATCGAGTCCGCGTCCAAGTCTTCGATCCGGAAGGAACGTTGAAGTAACGAACAGTAGAAACGGGTTCGCTTGGACCGTGAGCATACGTCTGCTTTCAACGCCATCCCAGCGAAATCGTGACTTGTCGCAGGACGCAGCTGGCCTACGAGACCGGGTTGCAAATGTGAGACTCGAAGGTGGGAGTCAGCATGTCCCTCGTCCCTGGCGGTGTAGAGAGCTCGTCCTGGTTTACGATTCGAACGGCACACAGCAGGAAATTGTCTGAGCAAGTCTTGCACGAACGATGATTATGAGTCGGCTTCTCACCGCCAGGCCTTCGGCATCGTGATTACCGCCAGAGATACTATCAGGCAACCAAATGGTCGACCTGTTGACAGCAGGCGTCGCAGCAGGCGTCGACACTTGAGTCCGACTTCAGACATTGCAAGCAGTCAATACTATCATCTGACAAGTCAGCCGTGTCACCAAGTGGTCAAGCTACCAGCCAGCAGTCGAACTGCCCACACAGAAGTCAGCTGTGTCAACCACCTTGGTCGACCAGCTGACTAACTGCTGGAATTGCTGCAGTCCGTCGCAACGGCACCGGCTCGTGAGACTGCATTACCAACCCGCTCGACACTCACGGTGATTGCATCGTCGAGCAATCAATCCATCCATTCTTTGCCAGCCTGACGCACGGCGAACAACACCATTACTTTGCGCTGCCACCCGCGTTAGTAGGCAACGCCGCGTCCACTAGTATTTGTGGCCGAGCGAGCGGCGGTAATGTCAAACGACCAACCCGTCACTCGACTGATCGGAATACACCCATGCCGGCACAAATCGCATCATGGCCGTCGTCTCTTTCGTCCGCGTCTGCGTATGCACTTAGAGCCTCTCTGAGCGAGAATTTACCCTCGCTCTCCCGAGACGCAACAGCCTTCCGATCTCCTCAACGGCTCCCGACGCACCTTCACTCACGTAGCGGCGGTGATATAAACCCCACCAACAAAGCCTATAGCACATGGACATCTGGACGTGATATATGCATGCCGTGATCCGTCGAGCGCTGGGCGCTCGCATCTGGCTCGTACCTCCCGAAGAGAGGAACTTCTCGCCTGCAGCGATCCACCTTTGTGACTTCGTCTCAACTTGGTAGGGATTTGCAAGTGCGTCTCGGTGTAAGGAAGGCTCAACACCACGTGGCTCTATCCATCTTCCAACAGAGAGGAGTGTTTCGTGCGCCACGTGCTATTGATCTGATCTTGCGAGAAAGGGATGTTTTAAGTTTGTTAGGTACGTGGGCAATGTCAACGTAACGCAAGCCAAATCAAGCCTCTTGGGCGTTGCAGAAAGGGTGGGAATTCTTGCGCCAGAAGGACAGTGAGATTACCAACCCAACTTGTGAAGTCGCACTCAATTCGTATTGAGTCGTTACCGGTGACCGTTCAGTCATTCTGCACAGCCGCCCATGACAAGGTCATCCTCAACGACACCCTAGACCACCGCCTCGATTACGACCTGGCCCGTAGGCCTTCTTACTTGCCACGGCACAAGCTCTACCAGGAACAACCGGACTGGGTCCGCAGGCGAGTACGAGCCTCTCGAATCCTTCCGTACGGATGGGACTTTGCAAACGAAGTTCAGAGGGCGCCCGCATGAGAGCAACCCTGTACGTGCGCAAGCAAAAGCAAGGAACGAATGGTCTGCGTCAGTAGGCACCGGCAAGGAGCGTTGTCTCGCCATAGAAATCTGTGTCACGCTTATTCGGACCCGTTGTACAGTGCTGCTACCCGAGATGACGCAGGTCCGTGCGTGGCAGCTAGCGGGCGGCTCACGCCAGATCGGGCCGGTAAAGCAGATTGGAGGGTTTAGTTGCGTCATAGACGTCTGCTACAATCTATGAGGTTCTGCAATCACGACGTCACTGCAGCAGGGCTCAGCCGAACCAAGCCAAGTATGGGGTACCCGAAATTTCCGATTATCATGCGCCAACCACACGCGGCTAGCGGCGGACAAGGCCCGCTAGCGTAAAGCTCGAGCCTGCGTCATCTCGGGTAGTAGCACTCTACAAGCCCGGTGCCAGACAGTACTCGCCACCAAACAAATTCTCCGCAGGCTTTTCTCGCAATAGACAGCCTCACGAGCGATCTAGGAACCGATGAGACATACTCAGGTACCCATGTCAGGATCATAATGTTGAGTTGGATCACGGCTTGGCGTCTGGGATTGGTGCGGAGGCCCTGCGCAGCCGACATGGTGGAGAGACATGATTTACCTGGTCCAACAATCTAAAGAGTGTGGACCGGACAATTTCGACTCGGGCATCAGCTTACAGCACCCCAGCCGAACTTCAAGCAAACGTGATTGAGAGGGTAAAATTAAATTTGTACACAATTCATCCCATGCCATGCATGTCGCCCAGCCCTGAGCCTACGCAGTCACTACATGTGATACATCGACGTACACGAGCATGCACCGCTAATTCCTCACCCGGCGACTGTCTAACGCACGACGCGCCCAGGCGAAGAAAAGCAGAAAAAAATCTAAGAGTTCTTGACGGCAATTGAGTAAGCGTTGACGCTGAACAGCGCGTTCGTGCCGAGGAAGACTTCGGAACCCGCTTGGATCTTCTTGAGGTAGAGTTCCTCGTAGTTGAAACCGTTGCTCGCGTAGTTTTGCTCGAGGTAGGCTGTGAAGTCCAGCTGAGATTTAGATATTAGCAGCACGTCCTACGTTTGGGGTGTTGTGGGTGCTTACGAGATCGCCTTGGAAGCTATTGATGATTTCAGTCGGAGGCTTGGACTCGGGCGCAGCGAGGCCCGGAGGCAGAAAAGTGTAGACTTTCGTGCGGCCGTTGAAGCCGTAGGCTAGGTCGAATTGGTGGCCGGCAATGGTTGGGGTCGCGATGGGGGTGTAAGGGTAGCCGTTGGAGGACAGCGGGGAGATGTCGCCGTAGCCGGCGAGCCAGACTTGGACTTGGAAGGTGTCGCGGTCCGTGAGGTTGGGATTGTTGCCGAAGGTGATGTGGTAGCAGACTTAGCGATCCCAATCGTCAGTGTCTGTGTCACATAGTTCGGAGAGGGGAGTGTGGTCTCACCATTAGCAGCGAGGTCGTCGCCCGTGTAGCTCCAGTCCCAGCTCGTCTTGAGGGAGTCATACGAGCTCAAATACGCGTTGGTGTAGTTGTTGGGCTCGATCGACGGATACGACTTGACTGAGCCCGCGCCGTTCTCCCAGTTGAATTGGGAATACCAGCGAGCGTTGAGGATGGACTGCGCGCCTGCGAAGCCAGAGCACTGCGTGCCCTTGCCGTTGGACCAGCCCCAGCCGTTGGTGCTGATTTTGTAGCCATTGAACGATGATGATTCATACTGGCCGCAGACCACGTCGGAGCCCGGCGTGGTCAAGTTGAAGGAGTCTTTGGTAATGGTGACGGACTCGGCGGCGGCGGCGGCTGCCAGAGACAGCAAAAGAGCGTGGGTGTACATTGCAGGTGTATCTGGTGTATCTGGTCCCCGTTCGTGGCGGTTGGATGTGCCTTGTGGTGCTGTTCTGGACAAATTGTCAGTTGCAAAGTACGCGTGGTTGTGGTGCTACCTCAAGAATATATTGGGTTCTCTTTGCACAATCATGAGAGAAAAGACATGTCTCGGGATCGTCGAGGCCAAGCATGCGGCGGATTGCGCCGGCTTTGCTATCCATGCTCCCGTGACAGGCATCTGGTTGAGAGAGACAAGCCGTTACTAGGATTGGCTTGTGCCTGGAAGTCAGCGAGCAGCGAACCCCACGGTAAGAGAAAGTATCGGCCGCAGCCTGAACGTGCAACCAAGAGGATAATCCGCGAGGTCGTCTCTTTTACTTATTTTCTGTAATAAACCGTCATCAGAATCATCAGATGCTTGCGATCCGAGGGACAAGATCCTCTCAAAGGTCGGTAATTGCCATAAGCGGTTAGACTACTACATTGATACCATCATTCGAGACATTTTGACACGACGGTGGCTCGCAGCCGCCGTTGCAGACACTGCAGCGACAGGCACCGCGAAAATGTTGCTTCACAGAGCATGCGGCTGATGGAGAAGAATCGTCTCTCTCGCCATGTCCTGTGCGCCGTGGTGCAGGACACAGATAGTCGGCATGGCTCAATGGAGATGCATAGGCGGCGAGACGCCGTGCCCGCCTTGCAGAACTTTCCATGATGGGCATCATGATCATGTAGGAGATGTAGGAAGAATCTTTTAGGAGAAGAAGAATATATTAGGAGGAGAAGGATATTTTAGGAGGAGAAGGAGCCAAGGGCTTTGATAAGACGGTATGCAAGGATGCCTTTATGCCTGCCTGATCTGGCCGTCACCTGGACAACCAGCGCCTCAACACGGCGATCACGCGTCTGGTGGTCGCCGCCTGAACTTTCAATACCTAAGGCACCTCAATCCTCGAGCGCAGTCCGCAAGTCGCCCAAGATTGCTACCGCGCAGCGCTCACGGCGCACTCCAAGTCCGACAAAAGCCTTTCAGCCGCTGAATACGCTGTCATCTACGCGGCAGCCGTCGTTCGCTCCGCAGAAGCTGGAGCTGGAGCTGGACACGATGGTGCAGGAGCGGAATCCGAGCCGTACATCATCTGGACAGTATCTCTCTCCACAGGAGAAAACTGCCCACCTGCAGCGTGAGCGGACACCGCTCGCGAACATCAGCGCCAAGATGCAGTCGCCATCGCCCAAGAACAGAAGCAGCGATGTTGACGATGATGACGTTACTGCCTTCTTGGGAAAGCCGCCACCCCAAGCTGCACATGAGTATGGGAAGGCGAGTCCGCTACGAATTCCGTCGCAGCAGCGGAAGGGGCAGTCGAGCGTATTCATACCTAGGAAGGTGCCGGTCAGCAGGCAGTATGCGTCGTCGGCGGCACAGCAGGCGTCCCAGACAGGCGCCATCAACTTTCCTCTTCCTCCTCCTCCCCCTCCTGCACCACAGCCTGCACCGGCGAATGCTTTCTCTAGGCCCGGGGAGAAGCCACAGACGGGAGGTGCTCTGACAACAGATCAAACGACCTGGAATTCTGTCAACAGCGGTTTCTATCGGCCGGGCACCCAGGCACCAACTCCAATCTATCCACCGTACAATGCGCCTCGATCGAACGTCCTGCCACCGCCGAGACCCATGTATTCCTCCGTCGGACCCAACACGCAGTTCCAGCACTTCCCAGCACAACCGCCGAGGCAGGTACCACCCGCAGTGGACCTCACCAAGCAGGACAACGATGACGACAACTCATTCGATCCGGACGCGCAGATTCGGGCCGAGAGCGGCAAGTTCGGTCAGCCGGACCTGTATGCGTACGTCGACAGCAGCCAGGCGAACGAGAACATCAAGGGATTGCTGGAAGGCGCGTTCGACGACGACAATGCGGACAAGTCACGTGTGAGACTGAGGAGGCGGGCCAAGAAGGCCGCAAAAGAGGGCAAGGAGAAGGAGGCACGCAGTCTGGCGGACAGGCTCGCGTCGTTGAAGGTGGAAGACCAGAAGAAGGCGGGGGAAGATGCCGAACTCGAGGCCGAGGATGAGGAAGAGGAAGATGGCACAGTCGAAGGTCTGTCTGTCAAGCTCCTACCGCACCAGGTCGAGGGCGTTTCGTGGATGATCGACAAGGAGTGTGGGCAGCGCAAGACGCGTGGTGTCTTGCCGTACGGTGGTATATTGGCTGACGACATGGGATTGGGCAAAACTGTGCAGTCGGTCGCTCTGCTTCTGACCAACCCACGTCCAGCGCCAGATGCGAAGCCAGACTATCCGAAGCAGAAGATGCCGGGCAATGAGGTCGGCAAAGGCACTCTGGTGGTCGCACCGCTTGCCCTCATCAAGCAGTGGGAGCACGAGATCAAGGATAAGGTCGAGAAGAAGTACGCAATGAAGGTGCTCGTGCATCACGGTCCTAATCGCACCAAGTCGGCTGCAGAACTCAAGAAGTATGATGTGGTCATCAGTACCTACCAAACTTTGACTTCCGAGCATGCTGCCTCGAACATGACTGTTGAGGGCGGCAGTCGTATTGGTTGTATGGGCGTGCATTGGTACCGCTTGATACTAGATGAAGCGCACAGCATCAAGAACCGCAATGCCAAGTCGACGCAAGCCTGCTATGCGCTGAACTCCTGGTACCGATGGTGCTTGACTGGTACTCCGATGCAAAACAACCTGGATGAGCTGCAGTCATTGATCAAGTTTTTGCGCATCAAGCCATACTGTGAGCTGCCACGCTGGAAGGAGGCCATCACCCAGCCAATGAAGAATGGACGTGGTGGTCTGGCGATCAAGCGTTTACAGGTTTTCTTGCGGGCATTCATGAAGCGTCGCACGAAAGACATTTTGAAGAAAGATGGCGCGCTCAATTTTGGCGGCAAAGCAAAGGCAGGCGAGGCGGGCGAGAAGGAAAGTGGCGGCATGCAAATCGTCAAGCGCGAAGTTTTGACCATTGAGTGTGACTTTGACGACAGCGAGAGACGTTTGTACACCAGCATGCAGGACCGCGCTGATGAGCGTCTGCGTGAGATGGAGAGGTCTGGCAAGGGTAATGACTATATTGGGGCGCTGGTGCTATTGCTCCGTCTGAGGCAGATGTGCGACCATCATCATTTGATCGACTTGAACGTCAATAAGGACAACGATGCATTGATGACAGGCACAAGCCAGAAGAAGGGCGGCGGCGATGAGATGGATGACCTGGCTGCCATGATGGATGGCATCAGCGTTGAGCAGAAGAAGTGCGATGTCTGCCAAGCAAAGCTGTCTGCCGAACAGAGTCGAGAAGGCGCTGTGAGGTGCATTGAGTGTACTGCTGACTTGCTCATGATGAAGCAGAGCAAGAGGGAGAAGAAGCAGAAGATCAAGCAAGAGAAGGCGGCTGCGTCGCGACGCAGAGCTCATCAACTGCCGCCGGACAGCGAAGATGAAAACGAGGAAGGCGAAGGCGAGTGGATCGCCAAGCAGCCAGAGCGGTGTCACGATCTCGGTAGAGCAGGCGGCTCTGACGATGAGGATGCCGAGGGCGGTGGCGAGACCCTCAACTCGATCGACACTGACCGCAGCGAAGATGTCGACTCCTCGATTGATGACTCTTTACCACGAGCACACACCTGCAAGTGCGTAGTCAAGCACGAAGACACGGACGAGTCAGACGCAAATGTCAGCATCGATGTCAACCGCTTGAGGCGGGCGAACCACAAAAAGCACCTCGACTCCCACACTCACGGTGGCGATGTCGAGCCCTCCACCAAGATCAGACGGCTCCTCCGCATTCTGCACGCCGAAAGACCCAAGCATAAAACCATCGTGTTCTCCCAGTTCACGACTATGCTCGACCTCATCGAGCCGCACCTGCACGAAGCCGGTGTCGCCTACGCCCGCTACGACGGAAGCATGCGCAATGACGCCCGCGAAGCCTCGCTCGACTCTTTGCGCAACAACCCTGAGACCCGTGTGCTGCTCTGCTCGCTGAAATGCGGTAGCCTAGGCCTCAACTTGACGGCTGCCAGCCGCGTCGTCATTGTGGAGCCCTTCTGGAATCCGTTCGTTGAAGAACAGGCGATCGATCGCGTGCACCGGCTCAATCAGACTGTCGATGTCAAAGTCTACCGCCTTACTATCCGCGACACCGTCGAAGCTCGTATCCTGGAACTTCAGGAGCGGAAGCGTGAGCTTGCGAAAGCAGCTATCGAGGGTGCAGCCACTAATGTCAATAAGTTGAGTATGCAAGAAATCCTGGGGTTGTTCAGGCATGATGGCGGTGGACACCAGCACGATGATGAGGACAAGGCGCTGTGGCAGAAATTTGGAGGTGACGCTCGACTTCTCGATGGCGGTGCGAATAGCAGTGGGTCGTCTGGTAGTCAGGATCCCACGTCGACGGAGTCGCAGGGGAATAGGATGGTGAGTGGTGGCAAGCCGAAGGCGAAGTATCAGGAGAGCGGTGTCTATGGGAGGAGGTGGTAGAGGGGTTGAAGGTGGTGTGAAGTGGCTGGGCTTTTGTGAGCGACTTTTTCATAGACTCAGTGGGTCTTCTCACAGAACTTGTAGAGTCTATCTGTGCCTTTAGTCTGCCATAGATATTGCTTGCATCCGACAACATATCCGCACCACCTGTCACTCGAACCCAGTACGCGTCTTCGGGGTGGTAGGTGGTAGTCGTGACACCAGCCAGATCTTGATCGCGAGGTCATAGCACGATCCCCATCTTCAATCAATGGGAAAGCACGAAGCATGAAATGTGTGTAGATTGCTCTTATGACTGGATTGTCATCAAACGATCTCTCACGGCTCATCAGACTCGTGAATCTCCCCGGCCGATTGACACGGCAGTCCTCGACTCAGGATGCTCTGGTGTTGGGCTGATATCCAGCCCCAACGCATACTACTTGCCTACATTCAATGCAGCAGCCACCGATCACCTCTTCACAATTCTGTGGCCTCGTCGTGGCTCTGCGAGACTTTTCGTCCCTCTCTCTGACGCGTCCCGTAGCTGCAGCCGGAGCCTTATGCCTGCCCGCGTCCACGGCTTCCTGCGAAGGACAGGCCGGAAAACCCGGCGAGCTGAAGTCTTCAAGCCGTCGCTCATCTCTCGAGGAAGATGGCAGGGGCTTCGTTTTAACCCTGGCCAACCATCCACTTCTGCAATCCAGGGAGCGAAATGCGCCGCTATCCTGGCCTGCTGTACCTGATTGAACACATGCGCTGGACTGCTCTCAGACCCGAGTGCACCGTCGTCTGACTGGTCTCCGAAGTCCGAGGTCCGGAGGTCGAAATTGAGTAGCTGTAGCTCTTTGGCACGCGGCAATGCATCATTATCTCTAGGAGCTTCTGCGCGCCGAACTCTACTCGTTGTCTGACGCATGCTGCGATTGTGCTGCCGTTCAGCGTCGCCTCGAGTGTCATGCGTTGGATTTGCCGTGAGTGCGTGTGTCAGGCGGGGCTGGTACATGAACCTGGTGTCGAGTAGCGCTGCGCGATGGTTCCTTATGGGATGGCTCTAATGGCTTGCTGATATTGTGCTTCGAGTTCTAACTGCTTGATCTTGACCCGAATATCCTGGATCGGTTGGCCTGAGGAGGTCTCATGAGCCCATGCTTGATCAAGCATGGTTACGCGAATTGGTCGAGAAACTCAGCCTCCTTTCTCGCTTGATCAGCTCTGTGTCCCCGGCCCAAGTCTGCCAAGATCACCGTCTCTTCTTGGGCCATACATGGAGAGAGTAGTCACTTGTCTTTGCATGGACGGCTGCACCTGGTCTTGAACGGTGACTAGCCTCATTTACTGTATACAGGTCAGCTGCGGAGCTCGCGGCATCGGTTGGGCCACAGTCCATTGGAGGATTGTGCCCTTTTCTGCATAAGCATGGCTATCGTTGGCTTCTGGGCATCGGCATATTCATCTGCTCGTGGGCCTACAAGGCTCTGACGTTGGTCCATCACTCCATCGATCGAGCCAGGCCTCGGGGATCTTCGTAGATTATTGGAAACAGCACCCAAAGCACTCGATCACCACTTGCCCGCTCATGGACCTTGAGCTCGGCTAGGCCTTGCAGGCTTTGAGGCTGCTCGTCATACTTCATAAAGGAAATTTCTGCACGCTTCTCGTCGTTGCGCCTGGACTCCGTCCTTATTGTTCAACGGAAGTCATCGCAGAACGTCCATCCGGAAAAGGCAAGTGGAAAGAGGGTCATGATACGTCTAGAGATAGAGGCTGCAAAGAAAGTATCTCGACCGAGAACATTGCACCGTCGTCGGTGTCATAGCAAGTGTGTAAAGAGTAGTGCCTGCCAATCTTGGACAGGCTGTCCAAGCGTTGACTGGTAAGCTGAGTCAAGATGTTGATCCATTGATGTCGGAGAAGGGTGTGAAGAGGTCGGCTTCAAGTTTGTTTGCATGCTTGCCGGCTGCTGCATTACAGAGTGCAATTTGTTATGAGCAGCTGGCTATGCTGTGACGATTAATCGACGATTGGTTTTGGCAGGCGAAACTGGCGTGCCGTTCGTTTCGGTCAGGCACAGGACATGGAGGACGATCTGTGTGGTTGGGCACTGGATGCCCTGAGTAGTCGCTAGCCTTGTTTTAATAAATGCGACTAGACCAGTGTCCCAACTTTCAAGTGTCACTCGCCAAAAGTTGTAAACAAGTTGGATCTACATAGCCTGCACCTCGCATACTATTCAGCGATCCAGCCGAATGCCTTCTCTGCTGATTACAATACAAGGGTCACGTCAATACTGCGACCACTGCTCACCATGCAGATGCGGTCGGCCTGTATCGCCGTTCACTCCGGCCGTACAGACATCTCCGAACGTCCACCATCGTCCGTCACTCTCAGCCTCGTCTTCATTTTGAAACACTCCGCCCCAAGCCTTCCCGGCACCTCCTTCCCATCCCCCATCCCCACCATCTTCACAAACGCCGAAGGCGCAAACACTAACGACTCCCCCGTGCGCAATCCCACAATTCTTGCAAACATCTCCTTTCTCTCCTGCTCCGTCCTCGTCATTGCAGACGCACCACTCACATGATCCTTAATACTCGCGAACCATGCAGGCGAGGTGAAACGATGCACGATAGTCACGGAACAGAGATCGAGGAGTTGGTCCGAGATTGTGGGCTCCTGGGTGGCTACAATGACTCGGGCGGCTTTGTGGCGTTGCAGCCGGACGGTGCTGAGGATGGCTTCGACGAAGCTTGATGCTGCGGTGGTGTTTTGGATGTATTTGTGTGCTTCGTCGAGAGTGACGACGAAGCCGGTAGTGGTTTGGGCTTTGTAGATGCTCAGACATATTTCGAATAGTTGGCAGGCGGTTGAGGCGTCGATGAAGGGGTCGGAGAGGTCGACGAGGGTCAGTACGCCAGGTTCTAAATTGAGAACGTCGCGTTCAGGAATTGGCGCTCGAAGGCTCCTGTTGGCTGCTTGGTTCTGCTTCTTCTTACGGAACCCCGGCTTCTTACCCTGATCGTGCGCCGGAGACTTGGAACTCGCTTGTTTGTCCAACGCTGCGTGCTTCTCTTGCTCCAGCAACTTGGCCCCGGTGATGGAGAAGCTCTTCAATAACATCATTCGTAGATCCAGCATCTGATTTTGCTTGGGGTCGAAGCCCAACTCTCCTAGCTCCCTTTGGAACTTTACGAAGCTGAATCGCTCGTCGGATACGGCCATATCTCGCAAGATTTGTTGGATGACGCTCATGTAGAGCGGTACAGTGCCTTCCGTAGCTGCAAAAGACATCAGCTTATGCATGCGGTCGATGGTAAGCTGACTGTCCTGGAACAGCAAAGGTTGCACATTGATGTTGTGTCTGCATGCGGCATCGACCTTACTCTCATATGCGTCCTTGAGACGAAAGTAGCTGCTTCTGGAGACTAAAACATTGACTTTGATATGCGATGCAAGGTGCACACCTTCAGCCAAACTGTTGTTGCCTCCATCGTTATCGTAATGAAAAACCAATGCTGGAAGCGGAGCCTCAAGCTTGCCAACAATCTTGTCTTGCACAAGACAGTTCTCCAACATGGCAGCAAGTGTGAAGCTCTTACCAGCGCCCTGAGAGCCACAAATGAACGTTGACAACGGTGCATTCGTATTCATCAAAATCGGCTCTTCTGGTGCTATCGACTCGTGCTCGCCAACGTTGAAGCCGAGAACGCCGTATTGAGGGAACGCATGCGGCTCAGTGCTTTCGACGTGGTCTTTGACGGCCAAGGAGAGCAGTGGTGTGGTTCTGAGTTCTTCGACTGAAGCATGGTTGTCGCTGTCCTTCTCGCTGTCAGTATGGAGCAGCTGCTGATAGCGCTGCTTTTCTGCGCTCTTGATCTTTGTCATGATAATCGATTCTGTTCGGGCAGTAGACAGTGATGTTGCATTCGCTCATGGCATGCACATCCAGCAGGCTTATAAAATGCTGCTCTAATGAGCGAGGTCTAAGACAAAGAATGTTTGCCTCTCTAAGTGATTTCTGGTTTGGTCTGGAACTATTGGCTCAATCTTCCGCATGTCTGGGATGTTGTTCCGTGGCTGGAATGGAGTCAGACAGGATGTACTGGTATGGCTCCACGACGACCTGCCGGAAGGCTTGCTTCAGGAGCTGCTCGATCCAAGTATCTACAGAGATGGAATCTTGCCATCGCGTCTTGCATCTGCCGAACGACATAAAGCTCTCGACTAGTAGTTGCCGCTGGCGGTAGCGATTGCATCGCGCGTCATGCTCACAACGTCGACTGTTACCACGCTACCACTGAAGCTTGTGACTCGGACGGTGGCGGAGCTGGCACCGCTTCCCGACGAGATCTGGAAGAAGTTGTAGTCTTGGCGTTCGGTACTAATTCGCATATCAGCGATTGCCGCCTCCACTGAAGCATCCAGAGAATGTGTTTCCGCTTACCTCTGCCATGTGCTGCCTGCATCGATGCTGACCTCCATACTTACCGGCACGTCTTTGCCATTGACCACCTGCGCCGAGAACCAGTGTTGGGAGACACCAGATTTCGAGTGAATCTGCAGAGCACCGGTGACAGCGCTGCATTCAGTATACTCCCAGGTGACGTGGATGACACCTAAAGATTGGTCTGCGAGGGCGGAGAAGGCGCCCAGGAAGAGGTCCAGCTGGTTATCGCCGCAATTCGGGCATTTATCGACAATCATAGCGGTGATGCTCTTGCCACCATACGAGACGTTGACGCAGCCACCACAGTTAGCACTGCTGTTCTAATTCGAAGAGGACAAAGCCGTACCGTACAGCTCGGACGGGAGAGTATAGGTGCTGAATGAGCAGAGGCCTCCAGCCACATTACCGCCATAAAATGTAGCTTGGCCGGAGTAGATCTCGCCAGTGGAAGATACCTGTGTCATGACTTTTGTACTTGCTCCTCAGCGACGCTCGCAATCTTGACTTCTTAAGGCGCACATGATGCTCGGGCGTCATCTCAGTTGACTCAAACTCGCGGATCACGCCTTTGGTCTAGAAGCTTTAACACTCCGAATGATACGATTGATAAACCGCATGCTAGGGTCATACGGCGCACCGCCCTGGTCATCTTCAACTTCACATCGGCATTTCCACTACCCCTCCGTCACCAACGCCTTGATCGAGTACCGTGTCCAAGTCGTAAAGATATACAGAACAAGATCCTTCCTGCATGACATCGGCAGGTGGGAACGGTAGGCACAATGGATAGAGTTTCGGCCTTGTTGAACCAGCTGATATAACTGTAACCACATTCCTCCCCTAGCGTCAGGTCATGTAGTCAATACAGCATTCACCTACATTGTGACACCACCAGCGATTGCATCGCACAATATGCAGTTCCATCTCAATGGCTTCAAGGGCTCTCAAGACCCTCTTGAACTGCAGTATGACGGGGAGCACGAACCAGATTTTCAGACGAAACTCCCAGATGAGGTAGACGTATTGATCGTCGGTGCGGGTCCGGCCGGCCAGCTGCTTGGGACGCAGCTATCTCGCTTTCCAGGCATACAGACCCGCATCATTGAGACGAAGCCTGGTAGGCTCGAGCAGGGTCAGGCGGATGGTCTGCAATGCCGGACAATCGAGATCTTCGAAGCTTTCGGCTTCAGCGAAAAGGTGCTGAAAGAGGCATACTGGGTCAATGAAACTACGTTCTGGTCACCGACAGAAGATGGGAAAGGGTTGAGGCGGGCTGGGCGGATACGGGATACTGAAGAAGGCTTGAGTGAATTTCCACACGTCATTCTGAACCAAGCCCGATTGCATGATCTTTGGTTGGAAAGCATGAAGAAGAGCGCCACGCGCCTGGAACCGAGCTATAGTCGTGGCATGAAGGAGATGAGGATACCGAAGGATGGCGGGCCCGTCGAGGTGGATGTCGAACGGCTAGATGATGCGCACAAGGGTGAGGTCGAGACGATCAGAGCCAAGTACGTGGTGGGATGCGATGGGGCGAGAAGTGGCGTGAGAAGGGCACTCGGGCTGGAGATGAAGGGCGACTTTGCCAATCAGGCATGGGGTGTCTTGGATGCATTGGTTGTGACAGATTTCCCAGACCTCCGTTTGAAGACGGTGATCCACTCGGCAAATGCAGGTAGCGTCCAGATCATCCCACGAGAGGGCGGCTACCTTGCCCGCTTCTACATCGAGATGGGTAAGCTCGAGCCGTCTGAGCGCATCGCTTCCAAGGGCATTACGTCCGATGTGGTCATCGATCGAGCAAAGCGCATATTCAGCCCGTTCACTTTTGACGTAAAGCACGTAGCCTACTGGTCCGTCTACGATGTCGGACAACGCCTGACCGACCACTTTGACGATGTGCCTAGATACGAGCAGGACGAAAGAACTCCTCGTGTCTTTATCGCAGGCGACGCATGCCATACTCACTCAGCAAAGGCAGGCCAGGGCATGAACGTCAGTATGAACGACACCTACAACCTTGGCTGGAAGCTGGCATCCGTTCTACATGGTACTGCAGACGCAAGGATCCTACACACTTACTCAGAAGAACGACAGGAGCTTGCCCAACTCCTCATTGACTTCGACCGCGAGATAGCTCGTATGTTTGCAGCGAAGCCTAGAGGCACCAAGGGTGTGGACGACAAGGACTCCGTCGATCCGGCAGTATTTCAGGACTACTTTACGCGCCAAGGTCGTTTCATGGCTGGTGTAGAAACCCGCTACAAGCCTGGTCTGCTCATCTCCGCTGATACGAAATATCAGCATCTCGCCAACGGCTATCAGATCGGCATGCGCTTTCAGAGCACGTCTGTCCTACGCCTGAGTGATGCCAAGCCAGTGCAGCTTGGACACGTCATAGACGCTGATGGCCGCTGGCGGATCATCATCTTCAATGACGGCCATTCAAATCCTGGTGACCCTTCCACGGCGATCCATAAGCTTTGCATGTATCTCGAGCATACTCTGATACCACGCTACACGCCTGAAGGTGCAGACATCGACAGCCTCTTTGATGTCCGTGCCGTCTTCCAGCAACGGCGTGTAGAGCTGCACGACTCTCTGCCGGAGTATCCGGAAGTATTGTTCCCGCATAAGGGTGAGTTTGGGATCCAGGATTATGAAAAGTGCTTTACGGATGAGGAGAGCTATGGCTTTGGCTTTGGGGATATATACAGGAATAGAGTCATTAGTCGGGAGGGATGTGTGGTTGTCGTAAGGCCGGACCAATATGTCGCTGCTGTGCTGCCTCTGGGTGGAGCTGAGTGCGAGAAAGGACTGGAGAGATTGTTTGGCGGGTTCATGGTGTCTGTTTGAACAATGGATCGTGCGTCGAAGTGGTAGGCGATTGCGCAGTATCGAGAGTACATAGAGCTACGAAGCTTATGGCTCCAAGATCAAGTGTGTCGCACACCGACGCAGACCTGCCAGACGCCTATCGAAATTTGGCCCCTTGGAAAAAACAACACCAGCGCCTGGATCATCGGAGTTTAGTCAATTGATCTTGGCACAAAGACCGCGCTCCGACGTAGCAATACATCGAGAAACTCTGCTTCGTTTGCGAAACGAGCACCAGCTGGATATCTTGCTTGGCAAAGGAACACAGTGCAGATGTCTGCTGCGCCCTTGGTGAACATCATAGCTTTCCGACTGTCCCCCAGAAGCTTCAAAGAGCCCGGCTCAACTACACGACATGAATTGCCCCCTCCAGTGGACCGGCCTGAAGCAGACACGAAATGAGCCAGAAGACATATCACATAAGCGCCCGAAGACAGGCGAACTGACAGCTGATCCCGTCAGGCAAGCCCCAGATCTGCCGCATTCAAGATTCGACGCAAGAGCCGCTTTGGGAGAGGTTCGCACTGAGGAGTGGGAGGTGCAGTCGGATATGGAGCATCGGAGCGGGCACTGGAACGTGCTGTTGCAAGGCTGCAAAAGTGCGACAAAAGCCTGCGTCATCGGGAACTGGAGTTGTGCAGATTCGCACAGCCTGCGTTGGTAGCGCATGGTATTTCTCGCGTGGGAAGAAATATCAGCTGAACTTTGAACAGGCTGCCTTGCTGTCTCAGAATCAGCAGTCTTTTCGAGGCTCCTCGTCACCTCGGCCGGTGTCTCACCGAACCCAGTCTCATCCACCGCTCCAACCATCGCAGCCCGAAATTCACTGTCAAGCACAGCGACCTCCAACACCGCAGCCTTAAGCACCGCAAGTCCAAGCACAGACCCCGCGGCAAGCCAGCAGGGTGTCAATCAGCTGGTTCGTGACTTGAATGTGCAAGAGTATCGACCAGTCCAGGAAGCTCTTGAGAGGTTGCAGGCGAAGCTTTTGGAAAATAGAGCCAAACCTCACCTGCATCGCAGGACAGCTAGAGAAGAACTTGATCGTCGCAATGTGTCTGCCACTGCGGAGCAACTGGATCAGTACATGATATTCGTAAATCAAGACCTCACTTACGATATTCGAAGGGCCGAGAAGAGAATACGCAAAGATAAGTGCAAAGGAGATTCAGGTGCTACCATCGGAGCAATCTTCGTTTTGGGGAACTACGAAGAAGACGATGCGGACGTCGAGGGACAAGTCGCGCTGGACGGATTCAAGATGGTATTCCAGGCTAACCCTTCACTGCCAGAATCCAGGCTCTGAGCGACGAGCCCGAGGGCGGCTGTTCCGCAATGGGCGCAGGACTTGATGTGGTCTCAGCGTTCAATGATCGTGCCAGTGTCTGGAAGTGGACGATTCACCCAAACCGGGGGAGAGCTATAGCATAGCCGCGGAGCCTTTGAGGAAAGTCAACATCAATGCGTGGGATGCTCGCTTGGAGCCGCATCAGTACCACAAGGGCTTGTCGAGGCCTACACAGGCGTTGCTATCTCCGACCATAGTGCGATTCTGCCGGACTTGGTTCATACCATGTCTATCCCGTCGAGGGCAAGCTATGGCAGCGCACTCTGCCCGCTGTAGTCTTAACTTGCTCGGCCAGACATGTGGCGGCCGCGCATTCACAAGTGAGAGCGACCGGGGTCATTATTTGGGCAACACATCAATGCGCACATTGTCGCAATACGTAATTTGCGAATGAGTGTCTTGCAGCCTGGGACGCAGCATTCGTGAGGCAAGAGGCAGAAATTGCCAAGCTTCGAGCTGATCTCGATCGGAGGCGTACGAAGTCTCCGCCGGGCAACTCGCGTCCAGGTTCGGGACTGCGCTCGCCAGGTCCTGTCCATGAGCCTCGTCATGGTCCGGATCGTCGTAACAAGGCCCGATCTGATAGAAACAATCGTGACTAGGAGCGCTGTGCGTAGGAGCGTCGTGCGTAGGAGCGTCGTGCGTAGGAGCGTCAAACTCGGGACCGTCGCGGTCGAGCCGTGGTGATCGAGACCGTAATCATGGAGGCCGTTGGAACAGAGACTCTCGCCCAAGATCGCCACAGCGGGACAACGATCCTGGATTGCCCCAACAAGGTCTGGTGATGGCTGGAGACAGACCCGATTTTGGAAAGAATGAGTAAAGAAAACGTGTGCTCGACTGACTGGGTGTTGAAGATGGCAAGGCTTTGAGGTAGTAGGTTGTATAACCGGGAAGACCTTGCGCAGTCTTCGCTTGTCTTTTGGCCAGACAGGAGCGCAGCGCCGACGAGTCGCGGGCCACTGAGATCGATTCGTTTGCGTCGCGACTCGCGGAAGGTCACTGGCTCGCACACGATGACTTTCTCGGGCGTTCTGTGGAATAGCTTGAGGTGAAGGATTGTGGCGTTCGGTGTCGTTGGAATCAGCTCGATTGGCTGCGTACCATCGAGCGTATACAGCGGCGGTCAGAGAACATTGTAGATTATACGATTGACGCCGGTGGTACAGACGAGCCTGCCGGGTGCGGCTGTTGTTTATCTTCGTGACGTTGTATGTTGACATGAACTATCCACACCTCGGTCGCGTCAACACCAATAACTTAGGACGGGAGTAAGTTTGACGCTGGTGAAGACTTGCAGGCGAGTCCAAGTCGTCGAAGAGGTACTTCTGCAACCAAGGAGAGTGCGGGAACTCAACGTGAAGCTTTCCGGGCAAATTGTTGCGTCTCGTCAGACTGATGCTCTCGATACATCGCCAGGATCGGGCAAAGTTACATATTAGTGTCGCGAGCCGCCAGTGCTCTCGCTGCAACGGAATCCAGCTTACACTGTCACACGTCCCTCACAGATCCAGCTCCTCTAATCACCATAATCGACAGCCTTTCAGCAGCAGCTGCAAGATAATAAGTGTCTATACTCACACGCAACATGAGCATAATCGAGACCCAAAGGCTAGAGAGGAAGCCGCAGACCCGCTGGCAGCATGTACCAGCTACCCAGGTCCATATTGTCACATCCACAATGCCCGTATCAACCTCAGAACAGCAGTGAATGGATTCGACATTTGGCTCGAACCCAAGGCAGCAAAAGGCTTGGGTGCTCTGATGAGAAGTTGCCAAGCGACAGTGTTGGAGAACGAGGTCAGAGGACAAAGTCCATATTGAACCTTGCATGGAGCAAACGACCCATCCAGAACAACAAGTAATACAATTTGGTTTTCGTACCAGTTCGTAGCTTTTTGTTCTGGCCTCGAATCCTATCGGATATCCCACAAATGTAAGAGCTAAAGGGTAGAGTCAAAGGCTTCCAGAAACTCCGAAAACGCCTTTGATTGCAAGTGGTCTCGCGGTTGGTCACGCAAATAGCCTTCTGTTGGCACATCACTTCGTCTCGCACGATGGACTGAGCGGGAAGCAGAGCACGATGAAGCTCTCCCGGTGCTCGAATTGCTTCAGCGTCGTTCGTAGTATCGTACACCCTGGTAAGCTTGAACATGAGTGGCGTCGCGGTGCGTACAGCACAAACCCTTCTATACCGACGCCATTGCTGAACACCTCAATCTGATGCCACATAAACTGCTTCACCGCGGTCCTCGCCCCGCCATACCGCTCGTAACGAGCGTCTGGCTCTTCGCCTGTCTCGCCGCTTTCTGCACCAACCTCATCGTCCGTCGTGGCGTCCATGTTCGACTGCCCAGCACAAAAGCACCGGTCAACAGCGCCAGAGCACCAGCCTGATGCGCCGAGGCAATTGCGGTAGGCACGAGATACCACAGCGTGGTGATGCCCAGTACAACCTGTAGACTCACTAAGTGCACCAGTCCGAATGCTCCCTTTGCCGCGTCTTTCGGAAGCTTTGCCTTCACCCTCGGACTGAAGCGTGAGTAGCCCCACAGTGCCATTACAGCTGTGAAGGTTGTTGTGGCTAGCACGCGGTGGTCAAGCTGCGCGAGGACTGGGTTCTCGAGCATATTCCTCCAGATGAGGTCGCCATGGTTTTCAGTATGCGAGTAGAACGGGTCGAGCATTTCTCTTTTCGGCGGCAGAAGTCCTTGGCCCATCCATGGGAAGTCGTTGTAGACGAGCCCGGCGTCGAGACCGGCGACTAAGGCTCCGGACATGGCGGTCAAGAAGATCAAAGCGGCGAGCGCGGCTGATGATCGCCGAAAGGCTCGTAATTCTGGTTTCTTTAGCGTCTCTAAGAGCTCGAAACCCTTCTGCGGGTCCTTGAGGAGTCTGTGCTCGCGGAGGATCTGAAGCCCATTCCACAACATGGAGAGATATGCGATGAATGCTGTGCCCAGATGTGCCGTCAATCGGTACTGGCTCACCCGTGGATGGCTGCCAGTCTCCAACAAATCATCCTTCAACCCGCTTTTCACCATCCACCATCCGATGAAGCCTTGAAATCCAATCAAGCCACAGATCCCCGTCAACTTCAATGCCATGTGTGCGCTGACCTTCCTCCGTACCACAAAGTATGCGGTGGGCAGCAAAAACGTAGTGCCCACCACGCGTCCCCACAAGCGATGTCCCCATTCCATCCAGTAGATTTGCTTGAACTCTTCCAAATTCATCCGCGAGTTCAGCATTTTGAATTCCGGACTGAGCTTGTACCGCGCGAACTCCTCCTCCCACATCTCCTCATTCCGAGGAGGGAAGGAGCCAGTCACGGGTCTCCACTCCGTGATGCTCAGCCCGGACTCTGTGAGCCGTGTCAAGCCACCGAAGATGACGATGCCGAAGACGGAGGCTGCGGACCCGAGCAGCCAGTACGCGACACTCTTGTCTGAGGTCCGTGGCCATGACGACGTCTTGACCGGGGCTGCAGAGTCGACGGGGGATGGTCGCGAGCCTATGCGCTGACTTAATGAGCCGAGTGGCGATATCGCAGCTGGCGATGATGACTGCGCTCGACTCTGTTCCGGTTTGGTGTTGTTGAATGCGATGACGAAGGGATGATTGAGACGAGCGGACCTGTTCTGGAGGAGCTTGGATCGAAAGGCTTGGTGTTGGATACATCTCCGACAGATCAAGGCGTCTTGTATTGACCGGGATGCCTTGAAGGCTATGCTGTGCCGTGTTGGTGAGATTGTGACGAGGGACGCCATACTGCGCACGCGATGCGATGCATAATGACTAGAACAACAGCGGCGTGGGAGCAGTGGTCAAGGTCAAGGGTCTTGTGCCAGGGTCTGATTAGCAGCGTTGAGTAATCAAAAGTTCACATGAAGCCTGATTTGGTCTCTGCTTCACATCGCGCATACAACTGCGACACCCCCTTCCCCTATGCACCCTAGACCTCTTATGCTAAGGAGTACATGATGCCATTGCTGTCGCGCACTCAACTTGCCGATGTGGTTTGGGCTACACAAGCAGCGTGACCTGCCATCATGCTCATGTGAGCGTACAGCTCCCCCGCTGCTGATAGAAAGCAGGCGTCCTGCCTGCGACAACCTTATTGTCTGACCGGCAGAGAGCGCAGAGCAGCAGGTTTGCTCGTCCTACAATGGACTGTCCCAGGTTGGTCGACCGTGACGAAGAACATGACACCATGAACAATGACGCACCGGCTTGGACCTTTCAAGATACCGCTATTGCTACGCCCGTAGAAATCTCACAAACCCCTCCTCGACCAAGCCGACGAAGCAGTCCACCGCGATCGATCTTCGGTACAGGGAGGCGTTCGTTGTCAGGAGGCGGGATGGCAGGCATGCCACAGCCGCACGAAGAGCAGCAGCAACGACCTCCAGTGATAGGGATCACGCATCCTAGTCAAGACGGAAGCAATGGCTCCCTTCCTCCACTATCCACGATCGCAGGCCCGTCGAGTGTGAGAGACTCCAGACTAGAAGATGAAGTACGCTCGACAGTAGAGAGGAGGATCATACCTCGAGCCGAGAAGGATGCTGATGATCCATCAACACCACCCCCGGCCACGACTCGTGGGAGCATGGACCGGCAGCAGGCCACCACTCTGACCACTCTCAGCCGTCTGTTCGCTGTGCAAGCGCCCAGTTCCCCTGATCAGTCACGGTCACAGTCCTACACATATCCGATGAGACAGCCATCAGGGTATACAAGGAACTTGATCAAGACCGACATAGGGGACTTGCCGAACCATCTCTATAAGAGAGGTCTGTTGGAGGGCAGGCACAGCGATATTACCGTCAACGCTTTTGGCCACCAGTACAAGCTTCACCGCCTCATCCTCGATCGAGCACCCTTCTTTACCTCCGCCCTCTCGCCGCCTTGGTCCGAATCAGGCGCCCGGGAGATCACGGTCCACCCTGAGGACATCGACGTGAGTATCACACAGCACTCCTTCGAGCTGGCTCTGAAGAGGCTTTACGGCTGCAGTGACCTCAAGGAGGAAGACAGGAATGCCGCTGGCCTCTTTGCTACAGGTTCCTGGCTGGAAATGCAAGATCTGATCGAGTCTTCCATTTCTAGCATGCTGCGCCAGATGACGCCAGAGACATTGTCGCCTCTGGTCAAGCTCGTCACTGCGAATTACTATGGCAGAGCCGGCGACAAGGTGCTTGCGAGTGCCAAGGCGATGCTTTGTCGGGAGGGGTGGCGGATGCCGATCAGGTACTGGGATGGTATTCCTGGAGACATCATCAGAGAAATCGTTGGAGGTGATGGCTTTTTCATTGACTCTGAATGGGATCGGTGGGTGTTGGCGAAGCGCATTCTGGATCGGAGACTAAAAGTCCGTGCTTTGGAAGCCGGTCTGGTCGATGGAGGCAAGAAGGGCAAAGTGAGAAAAGCCCCAGACGCTGCCAGTCTTATGGCTGTGAGATTTGACGGAGTGTATCGGCGCACGAGCGCCAACCGAGGCGTGCCAGATGCTCTGGCCAAATACGTTTCACCGTACATCCATCCCGAGGTCGAGCCTGTGTTGGTCCTGCTGGATGAGGGCATCCATTACATGCACCTCGACTTCGAGCAATTGCAATATATCCGCTCTGCTCGCGACTGCCTCGGACTACCGATCATGCCAGAAAAGGTCATCAGCGCCGCGCTGTGGCAGCAGATGGAGCTTCGGCAGAAGATCGTCAACGCCCGGGATTCAGAAATGGAGCTGGGCGTGTCCACCACATGCACGGAAGAGAGCGCAACGCTAGGCGCGGGACGAGACACGACCATGTCGATCACCACACCCTCGACACCGCCAGGACAAGACAAAGGCAAGCATCGAGCTATCGACACAGACGAGGCAGTCGAAGACATTGACAGCGGCTCCTGGGACGGCAACGGCAAACCACGCAAATTTTGGATACCAGCAAGCGACTGCAACATCGTTATGGGCGGTAATGCTGATCCTGTCATTGCTACCTCGAACAACACTACGCTCCAGCGACACGCGAGTAGACTTTCCGCCACCATACATCCCGAAGACGTGCAGTGGGCGGCAGATTTCGCCGCGATCACATCTCAGCCTCGTCTGTCCACATCGCATGTCCCAGATGGGGAAAGTGGAGTAGAGCCGCCGGTCGAGGTGAGGTACACGCACTTCCCACCCTTCCGTTTCGCAGCCGAGTTCCCAAACCCACGATTGCTCAAAGAGAAGAAGCGATTCTACTCTCGCACAGTGTTCTACGCTGGTAGTCTGTGGAACATTTACATTCAGAAAATCGCCACTAGCCGCAACAAGCAGCTTGGCGTCTACCTTCACCGTGCGAAAGAGCGCGAGACCGAGGAGGTTGTGAATGGCACTGCTGGACTTGCACAAGGCAGTGTCGATGAGAGAATCGGGCAGTTGGAAAGAGAGATGATCATGAGGTCCGAGCGACGCGAGCGTAGGCATCGACGGCGCGAAGAAGTGGGTCTGGGTGTAGATATCAACGACGCTGGTGGGGAGAGCTCAGGAAGTACGGGAGACCACGACTCCACGACGAGAATTGTTGATGATGGGCGCGGGCTGGGCTCAGCTGCCGCTCCGACACGATCCAGCACGACGCGAACTCTGCTCACATCGCGCTCATCGAGAGGCAATCGTCGTGTCCATACGGGAGGACCGTCAGACATCGGCCGTCACACCTTGAACGCGGCCCCTGACACGACCAATGTTTCCTTCTGTCTGGGACCAGATCTCCCGACTTCCCCGCCCGCCTCCGAAGACGAGGCGGAATATGACTTCCCTACCAATGAAGACGACGAGGATGTTTCCGACTCGGATTTGCTCGCCGACATCGACCTCGAACGCCACTCCCGCTCTGGGCGCGTCTCCACTATCCCTCCCTACGTGGACGCCCGCCCAACGATCAAGACGTATTTCAAGATCTACTCTCCGTCCCGCGGTGGCAGGATGTTGAGTGTGTACGAGAGTGCGCCGGATAAGTTCAATTTCTCCCAGAGTTGGGGCTGGAAGAGTAGCACGTTGATGATCGATGAGGGTGTTCTTGGGGATGATGGGGTCGAGGGTGGAGAGGGAGGTGGTGGCGTGGGAGGGAAAGGCGATGGGAAGTTGAGGTTCATGGTTGTCATTGGGAATATATGAAAGTGTTTCTCAGGCCACTCGCATTTGTAAGCAGACTTGGGGATACGTCTCAGGGTCCTCAGCCCCTAGTCTCAATCGGGTAACACCCTCCGCTGGACCCGAGGTGGCGTGGGTCTCTTGTTAGGCATGGAGGGACGGAGGAGGGGGTGGTGATGGTCAGTGATGGCGGGGATGAGGAGGATGGCGGCGAGGCGGTTCATGAGGCGGGGACGGAGTCTTGGACTTGGGATTCGGATGCGCCGGGGGGTGATGACTTGAGTGCGATGCTCACATGCATGCATTCAGGCGAAGCGAGCTAGCATGACTCATGTACGAGTCTGTATCACTGATATTTACTCTTTTGTCATCGCTGTGTGTGCTACTCCATCGATCCCAACGCCGCGGGGTTCGCGAAGAACAAAGGAATCGTCCACATGGTCACTTGTCACATGTTTCTCCGAGCTCCCCGCCAATCATTCCACCCGTGTCTCGGCTTCACGGAACATGGCGAACGGCTCCGAATCTCCACTGTCTACATACCGTGACCAGCGTCCTGGGTCTCATGCGAACTGCTGGTACCTTTGTCATTGCAGGCGGCATCACATGCATGAGCCGGTGTTGCGTAAGGAGACGGCGCGGATCGACAGTGCAGTGGTCGAGAATGCTCTCAGGTGCTGCTTGCAGTAACCCGCCCCACCTGGTCCACGTTTGATCGCGCAAATGGACGCCTCCCCCTCAGATGCCACGTGAGATTCTCGAGGCGAGCAGGTGCACGCCACGAGGTGGGATCGGACGGTTCATCTGTCAAGCAAGAGGGCCTCGTGGTCCGCGAGTTGGCAGTTACAACGGCTGCGAGGTAGGTTGCTCAAGATACTTCCGGCAAGCCGGCGTCAGATGGTTCACACGACGTCCCTAGCACACAGCCGTCCACATCTCGTATTGCTATCGCATATAGCGGTCTCGCTGCTACCCGTCACCCTCCATTTGGCTAGAGTCCCGGCCCTGTACGCAGTCATGGCATCTCTTCTTGGCAAGATCAAGCGCGTGTTGGGGCGAGGTGCTAACAAAAGGACACAGCAACAACAACCCATCACTTCGGAAGACAACAAACCCCAAGCACCCCAGCAAAAGACTCGCTCTCCAAAAGCAGTCAAGCCAGCGGGTCCTGCGGTGCAGAATAGCCTAGACTCCCAGAAACTCCAGCAGGCTAGCGATCGCCGCACAGCTATAACGAGGTCAAATGCGACAGCTGCCACGCTCCAGATTGCTCTCCAAAACCGGACGAGCTCGAGCACGGTCTATGCTTACATCAGTACGTGGTCTTGACCGCATCGTCACCAACGTGGAAATACTGACTCGTCTCTCAAAGCCGGCCTCGACATCAACAACAACAATGCCGTAGTCCTGATCGAGAACGACGGCAAGACACCCTACTACCCTCCCAACCCCTCCTCAAATGGCACCGCCATCGGCGCCAACGTCTCTATTCCCCTCGGCGCCCCAGGAAATACAGTAAACTGCTCCATTCCCCAGATCGCCGGCGGCCGCATCTGGTTCTCCATCGACACCCCCCTGCAATTCTTTGTCAACCCCGGTCCGGGCCTCGTTGAGCCCTCTGTGTTCAATCAATCCGATCCGAACTACAATACAAACTTTGGCTTCTGCGAATTCACCTACAACAGCGCGCAGCTCTTCATCAACATCAGCTACGTCGATTTTGTCGGACCGCCGATCGCCTTGACGCTGGAAGATACGTCGGGAATGAGTCAACATGTCTCTGGCATGAATGCGAGTGGGCCGAGTACGGTGGCGAGCGGCTTGACTGCGCAGACTCAGAAAGATGGGCAGCCTTGGAGCTCGTTGATTGTGAATAACAGCAGTGGGAGCCTGCTGCGAATCCTGAGTCCGAATTCGGGCATCTTGCTGAATTCGAGCTGGTTCTCGACGTATTGGAGCAGCTATGTGGATCAGGTGTATGCGCAGTATGCCACCAATCCTCTCACCGTGGATACGCAGGCTTCCTTTGGCAATGTTCCGGGATCTGGGAATCCGCTGAACTTTGGTGCCGGAGGGACGTTTGCGAAACCCAGCGCGGCAGATATCTTTAGTAATTCGACCGGGCCGTTTGCGACGGGGTCGAATGCGGAGACGAACACGATTATTCCGAGGCTCGCGGCGGCCTTCAATCGAAGCACGCTGCTGTTGTCGAACGATACGCCGAACGGGACTACGCCGAGCCAGTATTACACCAACGCTACGACCAATGTGGGTCTGCCCTGGTGCATCCCTTTTCTCTGTGTGTACTGACCTTCTCACAGCACTATGCCCGCATCTTGCATGCCACGAATCTGGATGGCCTGGGCTACGCTTTCCCGTATGATGATGTGACGCCTGATGGTGGTGTGCCGCAGGAGGGTGCTGTCTTCAGCTCTTCGCCCAGTCTGTTGACGGTCACGGTCGGTGGAAACAATGCTTACAAGTCTTGAGCGAGCAGTGTGGAGCGAGAAGAGGAGCTTTCTCCAACACATGGAGATGTGAGGTGACCTGAAATTGATTCATGTTGCATAGCTAGCTTCTTGAAAGGATCTGCGCTGTCTGCTCTTTTCTCCTTCACAGATTCCCGTCGCTGCAGTCAGATTCGTTCGATTACACCACCGGTGGCTTGGAGTTCAGTCCACATTTGCGACGCATCAGGGGGATCTCTGCAGCGAGCAAGTCAAATTTTGAGCGGCATAGAAGGTACAAACTGACGGCACTGGCCCAATTTGCGTGAATGTAACCAAAGCAAAACAGATCATCAGGACGATCGCGCTGATCTTTCTGGAGACCCCATGGGCATCCCAACACCCCAGCAATGCGCGGTCATCAGGCAGTGAACCGCATGAGCGAACGATGCAATGAGCACATCAAGCATGTCGTGCCGTAGATGCATAAAGCCTGTGCAGTAAAAGCGGTGGATGTCGGATCACTACCACCAGGATTACAGCTCATTCTCCGCATGGACTCTCCTTAGCGGCATGTGAGGATTGGGCGCTAGAACGAAGTCTATTGCGATACAGCTTCTCAGTTGGGTCGTCGTGACTTCTATACAGAGAAGGGCCGAATCTCAGGCGCTACTTCTGGAGGCTAGCAAAGGGTATTGTTTATTTGCGTGGTTGTTTTTGCACGACGATGTGACCGCAGGGCGACGAGCTCGATGTCGGGACGGCGACTGACGGAGTTGAGGTGTCGAGATGGTCGTGTGCTCGACTTTCGTGCGGTCTGGATGTGCTGTCACTGATGTCGCCAGTGCGTCTGCAGTGTAAGCAAGTCTTTGGCTGAGCTGCGCAGGCAATCGTTCTCCTGGCACCCATGCCTGACGTCTTCTGTCGGCTCGATGAATGTTCTATCTTCAGCGGCAGTCCAACTGCCTCGCCGAAGGCGCACCGAGTGCCACGAAAGATAAAATGAGAGTAGTGGAGTGGTCATCAAACACGTGAACGCCACGATGCAGAACCAAAGAATCCTCCAAGCCTCAGGCCTCCCCGTGGAGACCGATGGAGACGCACGCGACATTTCCAGGACTCCGCACATCTCCAGTCATTCTCCAGGCTCTTCATTCTGCCGGGCCGAATGCAAAGGCAGATTCTGTCGGTTAGCTGAGGAGGTCGGCTATGTCTGATGCACTAATACGAACTCTATATGTCTATAGCGTCAACTTTGGCACACCATCGAGCCAGGCCTGGGTCGAGATCGTGCTCGGAGGTAATGTGCGGTATACTGGCAAGCAAGATATGGCGAGCATGGGATGTATAAGATCGTGGTCAAAGCCGGCCGATCAGACAGAATTCCGCATCAAGGAACTCGCAGCCTATCGCAACATCGTTCAACAAGCAGCTCGTGTTACTGGCCATTCGTTGCTGGTCTGAGCAGATTCGTTCACTCAAACGAAAGCTTCACTTAGAGCACTCCTCGCCCATCGAACAAGGAGGAGATCGACGGTCAACCTGAGCCTCCAACCTCACAATCCCACTGCACCACAGCAACGATGGCAGGCGGCGGGATGCCGGTCAGCGCCGGCGCGGTGCAAGGCGGCTACCTCACCGGCCGCAAACTGATCTTCCCTCTCTGCCTGGTCATCTCTCTCTTCTTCCTCTGGGGTTTCTCCTACGGCCTTCTCGATGTCGTACGTATCATGATCAGTAGCGAGCACTAGTGACGAGATGACTGACCCATTACAGCTCAACAAGCACTTCCAAACTGTGCTCGGCATCACCAAGCTCCAATCCACCGGCCTCCAAGTCATGTACTTCGGCGGTGGATACCTCTGCTTTTCGCCCGTCGCTGCCGAAGTCCTGAAGCGGAAGGGCTACAAGTTTACGATCATTATGGGACTCTGCTTCTACACGATCGGCGCTGTCATGTTCTGGCCTACTGCACACTTCAGCTCGCCGAGCAATTCGAAGGCCTCGTTTGGTGGATTTCTCGTCTGCACTCTGGTCATTGCGTGCGGTCTCGCGACTCTCGAGACTGCTGCAAACTCCTACGCCGTCGTCATCGGATCACCCGAAATGGCTTCCGCCCGTCTGCAGTTCTGTCAGAGTTGGAATGGTGTCGCCTCATTCATTGGTCCCCTCATTGCATCCAAGGCTTTCTTCTCAGGCTCCAACAGCGGCAACCTGACCAACGTCCAATACGTCTACCTCGCAGTCGCCTGCGCCGGAGCCGCCGTCGCCGTCCTCTTCTTCTTCGCCAAGCTGCCCGAGGTCGCCGAACAAGATGCTGGACGCCGCGGCTCCGTCATCGACGGCTCCACCGCCGAGATGGCTCTCGACCACAACGGCAAGGTCATCGGCAATGGTCCGATCTACAAGCAGTACAACATGATCTTCGGATTCATTGCTCAATTCTGCTACGTTGGCGCTCAAGTCACCATCGCCAGTTTCTTCATCAATTACGCCACCGAGAACGCCAGCTTCAGCTCTTCCCAGGCCTCGCAGATGCTTTCCTACGGTCTCATCACCTTCACTGTTGGTCGTTTCATCGCCACGGCACTAGCCACGGTCTTCGAGTCCAACTTCCTGCTCACGGTCTACGCCTGCTGCGCCATCGCCTTCAACGCCTACATCGCTGCAGGTCACGGCAAGGCGGCCGTCGGAGTCCTCATCGCCATCTTCTTCTTCGAAGCGCCAATGTACCCGACAATCTTCACCCTCGGTACCGCCAACCTTGGCCGCCACACGCGCCGCGGTGCCGGTATCCTCGTTATGGGTGTCTCCGGCGGTGCCGTCTTCCCACCAATCCAGGGTGCCGTCGCCGATGCAGCCAACACCCGCGTCTCGTACGTCGTGCCGCTTGTCGGCTTCGTCGTCGTTCTCGGCTACGCTAGCTACCACTGGGCTCGTCACGGGTTCCACATTCTCCGCGTCAAGGGCGAAAAGGTCCTTGCTGCTTCCTACGAGGGTGGTGCGCTCGGTGGTGTCGTCCAGACTGTGCACTACGATGAGAAGAGGTTGTCTGTTTCCGCTGTTGAGAACATCAGGAGGAATTCGGTTGGTGAAGTGACGGGCGTATTTGGCGGCGTTGAACACCACAATGCTTCCTAGTCTGAAGTGGTTGTAAGAAGAATGTTTTTCACAAACAAAGTGTTTGAGCATTTTTGCAATGGTTGTTGAGGAGCTACGATTGATGCATTTATGAAATTATATCGATACCACGGGACATGGCCTGAACTGTCGTCAATTTTTGCTGTAGATATCTAAATCCTGCTATATATCCACGAACGGGTGCTCTAGGTCTGACGTACCTTCATCTGCTGTCTCATCATCATCGCGACTTACCCTTTACCAGTATCACAGCTCCAACGTTCTCTGTTCTCCATCCATCACTGTTGAGAGCCTTGCTGACAGCAGGCCCCAGCTTGCTCTTGCCTCCCGCGCTGTGGGTACCACGTCCGACGATGACTCGGTAGCCCGTGAGTCGTTCCACAGCGCCAATGCGACCGTTTACGCGACTTTCACCAAGACCGTTCCACCAGTTCTCGACCTTCTCTCTTACAATCCTGACAGCGTTCTGGACATCTAGGCCATGCAGATCCACTTGCGATGACGTCGATTGCGCGTTGGCGAGATTGTCAGCCGCTGCAGCAGAGGCAGCGTGAAATAGAGCGCCATACTCACGACCCACTTCACCGTAGTAAGCTGCTGCGCCGCCCATCAAGCGATCAGACTTGGCTTTTCGGCGTGCGGCCTGAGCTTGAGAGAATGCTGATGCGCGGGCGGAGGCATAGTCATTCGCCAGGGTTGCTGACTCCGAGTCGTTCGAACGCATAGAAGTCTTAGCGGAGTGTATGTGCTCAGGCGTCGCGTCGACATCCGTGAGAAGAGGTGGGGCATATTGTGGCACAATCTGCAACCCGCCAGTGGACTTTGATTTCAGAGTCAAAGCTGTGGCAAGCTCATGCGCAGCTGTCGTACATGGATGCGTCAGCCGAACGATCGCAGCTAGATAGTCAGGCGAGATCGTTGGGAAGTCGTGACCCAGGACCCAAGCTGAGGCGGACACGGCAGCGTCGTCAGTGACAACAAGCTTGCTCTCCTCCATAGTAGCCTTCAAGAGGGCGCCAATGGTCTTGGGTATAGAGGAGCCATGCTTGTAGTACTCTGATGAAACTGTCGATGTTGAAAGGCGGGTTCTGTCCGCAATGAAATTGACATCTTTGGCTGCGAGCTGCCATTTATTTGTAACGGGAGCTGAGTTGTCAACTTGTGCAAGTGGTAAAGAGCTCGACCGTCGAGCCTCCACAGCCTTGAACCGCCTGTTCTTCGCCTTCGCCTTGCGACCACGTCGGTTCCCGTTCTCATCCGCAAATGCGTCGACGCCTTTAACGGCGATTCTGCTGCCTTTATCGCTGAGCTCGGCTTCCTCAAAGTACACATGGTTGAGCAGCTCCTCCATGCAGCTTTGCCACTTGCCGTCGCACTTGCGCAGCGTATGCTGTATCATATACTTGCTGAAACGGTTTGGGAACACGTCTTGCAGTAGCGCGACCTTCGTCTCTTCGTCGAGCTTTTCGAGCTCTTCCGCATCTGTGATGGGCAGACTCTCATCATCGCTCAGATCAAGCGACGACAGGCCGTTTGACATGCTAGAAAGGTCGGTCTGGATCCTGGACTCTGGGCATGACTCGGCACGCTTGTCTGAAGACTCCACATCCTCGTCTGAGGCTCCTGTGCCGGACGGATCAAAATACGCGGCCTCTTCGACTGTCGCTGACTCCTTAAGCTGGTCTAGAGTCCTGCGCACATTTTGTAGACCGGCAAAGTCACTCAGGTCATAATCCGATACTATAGCAGACAACAAAGCCGGATCCAAGGGAGGGCAATAGTCGCTCTCCAGTTGCGCAAAGCCGTCATCCATCTGCTATGCGATGTAACACTCTCAGATCAGATTTGCGATGTAGCCAGGTCATATTGACGTCGCGTAGGACAGCATGAGGTCTGATGTTCGATTTTAGGGTTCTGTGAATATGCATAAAAGAAGTTGTATTATATTGTGAAGTTCGAATCCGTGGATGTCCTACGTTGGGAATCGATGACATAAATCCGCGGCGAAGTTTCGGACCGGTCCCTCAGTGTCACGTGACGTGTTACCAGATAGATCAACACTATATAGTGGCAAGACTCAAATCCAACGAAGTGGAACTTGACTGACAGTTGAGAGGACTGCGGCCTCAAAGTCATCACCCGGATGAAGTGGTTAACGTCCCGTAGCCGCGCTGGCTTCCGCCGCCTTTGTCGGGAGGTCATGCGCCTCCGAAGGTGACATGGCCTCGATAAATCAGCTCAGAGACTTCTCGATCCTCCGGGAGCTCATCTGCAGCCACTCCTTCGAGCCGACCCCTCGATCCATCTAAGCGTGCCGCCTCATACCAGCCATACGCCCTCACACTGGAGCCACCTGCCGTAAATACAAGATCTTTCTGCTCTGACCAGGACAATTCGTCACGCAAACAATTCTCTGGGGCTATTCCCACTCGGAAACTCTTGCTCTTTTTCGTAATTTCTGCAGTCCGGGCATATGGCGTCTGCACAGATCTGCGCCATGGCTCTTGCTTCTTTGTTCTCCGGGTAGCTGTCGTCGCACCTCTCCAGAAACTTCGAAGATGCGTTTGAAGAAGGCACAATTCCTGCTTCCAAAACTCCCTTCCCTTGCCCGGGCAAATTCCTTCTCGGCTCTGTTGATGTTGCGGGTCCAGCGGCGCAGCTAGCTGTGGTATGCGTGATCGTGTGCTTCCTGGTCAAAGCTGAATCTTTCTTTTGCTCTTGCAGCTTTCATGTCTCGCCGATAGGAGGCTCGTTGCTTCATCAACGTCCCGCCTTGCGAGTCTCTTCCTGGAGCTTAATGCTGACCTCACGCCAGTTTAGTCTTTCGCAAGCTGATAGGAGCCCGTATCCGTTTGATCGGATGTCTCCTGATCCTCATCAACTTGTCGAAACCCGATGAATTCGGCTCCATAATATATAGCTGGACAAGACAGTCATTGAGCTCGCGGCAGAATTCGTCTTGACTTCAACTGCGGGATCTGATTGAGTGTCGCACGTGCTCTTGAAAGCTCTGTTCAAATGCTTTCGTGGCTCCCATCCTTACCTTAGCCTGGACGCTTGCTGGCGTCGTGCGCATCGCGATGCCATGTTTCTCTTGGATGGGCTCAAAGTTCTCGACATCGCGCGTCAGCTGCTCAAGCCTGTCCAACAACGTGTTGTGCCCAACAGTTAGCTTTGCTTGGTGTGGTTGACCACTGCTTGCTGCGGTTGACTACTGCTCCATGCAGTTGCCTGCTATTTAAAAGTGGTGAATTGCAAGTGCCGCCAGCCGGCGGGACACTTTAACCAGGTGGTAATTCTAGCAAACAGCCCACGTCTTTCCTTCCCTTTGTCTAGCTCTGCGCATCCCGCTTGTCCCAATACCTCATACCGAGAAAACGCCAGCAAACACATCACCATCGTGCTCTTTCTCACCACTGAAACATGTTCGGACCAATTTGATAGCTGCACTTCTCCTGCCAAGCACAGTTTTGGACCCTGTAAGTCGAAGGACACTAGGAGAGTGGCACGCATCAGCCTATAGTCCTTGGCCCGTGGCGCCATCAAATTTCAGCGCTTACCTCTCCAACATCCGCTTCGTAGTCATGCGTACAGAGATTCGGTGCTTGCATTTGATTGCTGCATGGCAGCCGTATCAATGCTAATGCTCGCCAACAGCCTGCCTTCTCATCCTTCCTTCTTCCTCCTTCGACAACCCAACCACCCCCTCCAAAATATCATCATGGCCCTCCAGCATGACCATTGGCCCCTCGTACCCATGCGATCTCTTCCAAAAATACCATATGGTGAGCAAAGTCGTGATCCCGCCCGTGATGACACAAGCATAGTTCATTTTTTCCACCGTTGCAGGATAGGTGTACGGGAACACTAAACGTGATAGATAGAAGATCAGTATACGTCGATGTCCCGCAGTGCTGTGCTGCCCATCGCTTTGCTTACTGTAAATCACGTTAAAGGTCAGAATGTATGAGCATGCGATCGCCATGACCGGGTAGGCGACCCAGTCTGGCATCCAGAACGGCCCTTTCGATTTCCCAAGATACCTGCGGCCGGTCAAGAGGTGTGGGAGGATGGCAGCACAGTAGCTCCACGTGGTGAAGATGGTGAAAGATCCGATGAAGGCAGTGAACGCTGTCGCGTTGCCGACATAAATCGCTCCCAAGATTGTGACAACAACGCCACAGCCAATCTGCGCATTCCATGGGTTGCGCCACTTTGGTGAAATGTATCGTACCCATGAGGAGAAAGGAACAGCATCGTCACGTGCGAGGCCCCATAGCATACGTCCACACGTAACATAGACGCTCGGATTGTTTATGAGTTGTGCAATGAAGAAGACGAAGAGGAGGCCGAATGTCCCACTATTGGTCCGCATCGCTTGCTGATACATCGCCGCTAATGGTAGGCCAGTGATGTCCGAGTTGAAGACGGCTGTCAGGTCGGTGACAGCGTATAGGACGGCTGTGTAGAACAGGAATGTCGTAATAGAGCCGATAGTCATCTGCGACAGGATGCCGTAAGGTATGTTCTTCCTGGGCTTCGGAATCTCTTCGCACAAATGGCAGACTCCATCAGGAGTTCCAATTGCATAAGCTCCATTCAGGACGCCCATCACAAAGACAAACCCATTACTGCTCCATCCCGTCAAGTTCTGGAAGTCCGTCCAGACGAAAGCATTGCTCGCATAGCCCGCAGCAGTCTGGCTGGGCATGATGGCCACAACCAGAGTCGTTGTCAGCCAGATTAGCATCAGAGTCGCGCCCATTGCCGTCGCCGCTTTTGCCAAGAACCTTTGACCGAAAAGCACCAGGCTAAGGTCTAACCATGTCACAACGACGTAGACAATGAAGTACTGCCATCTTTGCGGCGAGTAGTCGGGATGGTAGACTGAGTACATCCCGATGCCCGTCTCTGCAGCGAACAATGAGGAACTCGCGACTCCGAAAATCCAAGCCAAGACGTTCCTGAAGTCCATAGTCAAAAGGTCAGTAACTGTCTCAGACAGAAGGTGCTCTTCTAGACATCAATACTGACCACCACCCCGCATAAAACGACACAATCTTGCCCCATTTCGGCCCCGACGTGACTGAAGCCCAGTGGTAAACATTCGCTGACGAAGGCAATGCCGACGCCAGCTCGGCCAGTGACGCCGCGATAAAACTATAGAACAACATCGAGACTATGAGGCCATACATGACACCAGGACCGCCGCCGTTATACAAGCTCATCAGGTGTCAGTCGCATCATCACAGTCGCTGGCCCATTCGGACTTACGAAACAACAAGAGCGCCTCCTCCAGCTCCCCAAGCATTGTCGCTCAGGATGCCGATGGAGCAGATACTCCAGAAGCCGAAACCACGGTCCAGCTCTTGCACGTGTCCGGAGCAATTGATGAGTTCGCCTTGCTCGGAGGGCTCATTGATGCCATCGCTACCGTCCAGAGCTGGCAATGCCTTCTTCTCGTCTTCTGTCATCTCGTGCGAAGTCGACGAGAAATTTTCAGCATTGGAGCCGGCAATGTAATTACAACATTTCCAGAAGGCGCACACACCAAAGAAAATGCAGAGAATGACCTACCTCTGTCGCACATTCCCGCCGACAGCTACAGCTAGCATACCTAGCAGCGTAGGGTAGCGCATGGCCAGCCGCATGCGCTGATAGGCAGACTATGTCGCCGACAAAGCTGTGCATCTTCAGCTTTGGTAATGACCTGCAGAATCTGGCGTTGGGGAGATACAAGATAAGGCGCAGGGGCAGATCGTCGCCCGCGTCCGTGCGCTCGGGCGAGTCTTCCATGCGGGCAGCTACATGTACAGTACAGGAAATCTGATGGAAAAAGAACCGGCGGGAGTATGTATTATCTTGCGCAAAGCCCGTCGTACGGGCAGCAAGGGCCGAAGTCAGAATGCCTCGCGAAATGCTGATCATCAACAGTAGTAATATCAGTAACCGCATTCAGGACCTCGGAATGCGCTGTCCAAGCTTCGAGCCCAGCATGGTTGTCGATGTGTTTGGCAGCACTGGCGCTTTCAGCGTGCCACTTGGCGCGCTTTTCCTCTTGATTGTGAAAAGCCTCTTGAGCTTCTGCAGGCGTGTATCGCGCTCCTTGTCCTGCCTCTCGATTTCTGCTCTCGACAAGGACACCGCTGGCGACGCAGGCGCCGCATTCTCCTCGTCCTCGCCGTTAACCTGACCATGTCCTGCTTGTTGATCAGACCGGCGGCGCTGCTCGCGAGCGTACGTTGTAATGACCCGGTGAAGAATCTGAACAGCGTTCAGGCCAGCCAGGTTTCCGGAGGCTTTCTGAGTGTCTGGGTTGCGCCAAGGGCAGTGTTCGCGATGCATCTCCAACAAATCGATAGTGTTCTCCTCGGTGTCGTTTTCGGATGTGTTACGGCTTGCCCGATAGCCAGGCTGGTACATCCACAACCCAATACGCTGAAAGCAAGCCTCGCACCGCAGTAGGTCATTGCCAGATTCTGATGTGCCGTGCCACCCATGCAGCGCTGTGTCAAATGTTTTGATTCGTGAAGCCGGGCTTGCTTCTTCTTGAGCAGGCTCGCCCAGTATGTTTGTTGGTAGCTCTTCCAGCAACCGCTCTGTTGTGATTGAATCGCCATCTCGTGGAAGGGTCTGCACTTTGACGTCTTTGATTGAGGCACTGATTCGCCGCAACGATCTGTATCGCTGACTGAGCTCAGGCTCCCAGATCAGAGGCCTCACTACCTGCATATGGTAGATGTCGTCCTTGCAGCCGGCTTTGCGCCAGAGACAGGTCTCCGAGTGCCCACTCACGATCAGCTGCTTGTACCGCTCGACTAGCGCGTCTTCAAATGTGTCCTCATCGTCGTCTTCAGCTTCGTCTTGCCCGTCATCGTCACCATGTCTGTGCTTTGGCGCATCCAGGCTGACTACCACCCGCTTTTCGCAACCTCCTTTGCATGCGACTGTGTTGACGTCGACGCAAACCCAGCCCCTTTTTGCCCATTCAAGCTCGCCGACAGCCTCCGGTTTTGGATGCCATAGGCTGACTCGGCTGAAGGACTTGAGCCTGTTTATGAAAGTGTCATGGGACCACGGAGAGAAATTGGGAATCAGCTTCGGCGGACCCCCAGCGGCCTTGCTGTTGCCATTCGCCGAGATGATGTTCCTCGTACGTGACTGTCGCACAATGACGGACGAGCAGCCGGAGATGCTGCGTCGTGCTCGTTTCGCCTGCTGTTGGCCTTCTGAGATGCCTGACGCGGCTGGTGGATTGGTAATGTTATCGAGAGCCTTGTAGAACTTGCGCTTGGTGGTCGCGATCGCTTCGTGTTCCGGCATGATTGCACTGAGGGCAGACCCGCTGCAGAGGCCGTGTTTGTTGAATGTTAGAGTCGCATGCTGATTGTTGTGATACTGACCGAGCACCGGCATTGTCCAGACTATCAGAGTCCAGACGCGCACTCGGCTCGGAACACGCAACGGCCGAGCTCGCAGGAACAAGAAGCAAGAAATGCTTCATCAGCAGCGAACTTTCTTGATCCTCCTTGATGACAACATGTCTGCAAGCGCCTGCTCGTGATGTGGTCGAGATACATCGCAAGGACTCACTTTGGCGAATCTCAATGTCAGCGCCCACGATAGCAGGCATCATATCGACTCGAGCTGTCAGTGCTACCTGGAAGGGAAGCAACACGGATATCCTTTGGGACCCGCGACCATCTGTCTCAAGAGCGGACCCAGATCACGGGAGCAAAGCCCGAACAGCCCTATGCAGCACTTGCGTGACGTGGCCCTGAGACTTGGCCCATCAACCTGCTTCCAATGATGGCGTCGGCGAGCAGGACGGACAGCCTGAGGCAATCGCATGCCGGCGAGGACGACCACCAACACATCCGACTGGCATGCCAAGCCTGCCAGCGAAAGAAGATCAAGTGTGATCGGAATTTCCCATGTGGCCAATGTACGCGGTCCAGTCTCACCTGCGTTCCCAGCACAAGAAAGCCGAGAACACGACATGCTGGGAAGCGAGCCGTCGACTCTGAGCTTCGCAATCGCATCTCGAAGCTCGAGAGTCTCGTGGAGAGCTTGAGCGGCGAGGTTGGTCTCCCGGATGATCTCGACCAGACGAACGTCGGGCCAACCCGCAGCCTTGCAAATGTCTCGGAGCCGACAGACGCTGCTTCACCTACCGTGGGGAAGTACATTGGCAGCCCTTTCTGGTCCTCACTTACCGCAGAGGTGCAAGGGCTGAGAGACGCATTTGAGGAACAAGACGATGCGGATGACGAGCCCACCTCACCTGCCACTCCATGCAGCAATGGTGGTCAATCCGGTTCAAGTGAGTACGATCTGATTGTCTGTCCTCCAGTTACAGTCTATATCATGCCTGGCGCTCTGGACGAACCGAACGGCCACGTGCAATCCGCGCTTTTCGAGATTTTCATGCAGAACGTAGCGCCCATGTTCAGAATGTTTCATGAACCGACGATCCGCAACACTTTCGAGCGTGGAGTCCCGTACCTGGGAGACGAAGCCCGTTCACCTCCCATACGAGCGCTCAAGGCTGCCATGTGGATGACAGCAATGAACAGTCTAGCAGATGCCGAATGCCAAGCGCGGTTCTGTTCCAGGCGGGCAGATCTTCTGCAAAAATACAAGAAAGTGACCGAGGTGCTCTTGACCCAAGTGGATCTATGCAACACGAATAGCCTGGCTTCCTTGCAGGCATATGTTCTCTACACTGTAAGCACGGGCGAGAAAGACACTTCGATCTTGGCGTAAACCACTAACAACGTTACAGGCTGCTGTGCGCATGACGGATCACTCGCGACGATCTTGGGTCATGATATCAACTGTCGTGCGCATAGCAAGGGCAATGGGGCTTGACCATGAGCCGTTTGGCCGATCACCATACGAAAACGAGCTTCGACGACGGACATGGCATCTGATCAGGTTCATCGATGTCTTTACAGCCATGGACCGAGGAACAGAAGTCATCATCACGAATGGCTCGTATAGCACGCCATTGCCCAACAATGTGAATGACTCCGAGTTTAACGAACGCTCTGCTACCATTCCAAACCACGAGAGCGGCCTCACAGATATGGCGTTTGGACTCCTGGCGATGGAGGCTACTACGCTGACTCAGCATCTGAGCGTTGCTGAGAGCAGCCCCACCGGCGAAACTTGGCAGCAACGTCTGGAGCTGGCGAAGAGATTTCAGGAACATGTTCGGGAGAGGTATACACAACATTGTGACATGAAGGTGCCCTACCACCGCCTCATATCGGCTGTCGGTAACTCGATGGGCTATTCGATGATCTTGCGAGCTATCAGACCGATACAGCGACACGTTTCGAGCGTGCCGCCTAGAGTGGACAGCCCTTATGTACTGAAAATTGCGACTGACAATCTGAGGTACAATGAGGTCATATACTCTGATCCGGAAGGCGAAGGCTGGAGATGGCTGGTATGGGTTCAGTGGCACGCCATCGCTGTTGCGTTGGCCGGATTATGCTCAATCCGCGACACAGACCTTGCAAGGGACGCGTGGGAAGCTGTGGAAATAGCGCATACTCGATACGAGAAGCACGTCGCTGACACCAAGGACGGCATGCTCTGGCGACCGATCGAGAAGTTATATAAGAAGGCCAGCGCATTCAGAGATGAAGGCCGACGGCGGTCATTGAACACCCCTCCAGCCAAGACCAGCCCGCCCGCCGCCAAGACGTCTTCTCGGACGTCATTTGAAAGTGATGGGATAGATGTGTCGCCGTGGTTAATAAAAACACAGCCACTCTTGCCCCCATCTCAGACCAATAATCAGCACCAACGGCAGGTCAGCTACAGCAACGCTGGGTCCATTACCCCTGACAACCTCTATAGCAACATACCCATGGACTTCAACAGCTACACAGGGCCAAACGATCCTTCATTGACGAGCCTGTCCCAGGTCTTCAACAACTCCAAACTCACGTCGTCGGCTCCGCACTTATCCCCGGTCATGCAAACAAACGGCGGCGACATATCATGGATGGACTGGGAGCAGATCATGGACGACTTCAGCGGCATACCTATGGATAGCATGACAAACGTCTTCGATATGGTCCCAAACACTAGCGACATGTCGATTGATCCCGATGGATCGACATCACCCTCAGCTGTAGCTGGGCTACCTGCGCACTTTAATGGTTTGAGTGGGCAGTTCAATGCTCAGTATGCTCAGGCTTCGACGAGTATGAGGAGTGCACAGCAACCGGGCCAGAATCGAGAAGGCCAGGACTGGCCAGACCACATGATATGAAGGGTTCCCGCACAGCCGCAAAGATTTGTGTATAAGAGTACGAGGAGATCTGTACTGTATGGGCGGCATGGTAGTACTTTATGCCTCTGAGCGCAAGGCGTCTCAACAAGAGGTATGATCCTAGCAGTGTGATGACTCGACTCACTCGATGAAATGTAAATTGTAGATACCCAACCAATCAACCACCCTATTCCCAAGCGCCGATCTGCGCGATTCTGCTGGTAGACTAACACACAAAATAGCCTAGCACTTGCACGTATTGCTTGCTACACCCCAGCGAAGATCAAATTTCCTTACAAGCAAGCTTCTAGCAACGGCTCCATAAGCCGTGTGCCCGCGAGGCGTGGGGTAGACGAGTCGAAGCTGCGTACACCAGCCAGTCCGCAGCGCACATGACGCCTCGGAAACAATACTGAAAGTACAGACGAAGTCCCACGCCGCCGGGGTGCGTGCAGGAGATAAAATGTCGTCTCGCAGACTTTGGCTTCGTAGACGTCGTCGCCCCAGCCGCAGCCGCCGCATGATAGGGGATCGTAGAATGTGTAATTGAAGGTGCCATCGGGATTGCGCGGGGCGGGGAAGAAGCCGGAGAAGGTTGTGTTTGTGGTGGATTCGGAGAGGTAGGAGGGAAGGTGAATGGAGGTGTTGGCGGATGGAGACCATTGGTTCTGCCACCAGGAAGCTCGGGATTTGAAGTGTGAAAGTTGTTCAGTCGAGATATTGGGGAGTTTCTGGGCCATGGTGAAGATGGCGAAGTCGTTTTGAGAGTATTCCACTCCGCGCGATATGCTGCGCGTGTGGTTGCGAGTGATGGAATGCAATGTCAGGTAGTCGTCCAAGGCGCCACGGCCTTCTTTGGTTGCGCCATCGAAAGTCACTGAGTCTTCGTTGCGTTCGGGTAGGATGGTTGCATCCTTCAGAACGGCGCTGTACGCTTGCTGCCAACCAAGGTCGGACTCAAGCTCGCCACCGTCCTTCACATATGCATCGGCCAGAACCATATCCGCGTGTGTACCGCCTTGTACTCGGCCGTTCCAGTTCGCACTGCGGCCGGCTGGGAGGTAGCCCTCGTTGGAGAATATCGAAATTAGACCTTTGAGTATTCGGGAGTAAGTGGTCGTGTAGATCAAATGGTAGAGTGGCAGTAGAGTTCGATAGGTGTCCCATATCGTGTAGTGATCGTCGAAGTACGGATTTGTGTCAGACGTTTCCCAGTAAGGATTTTCGCCGGCCTGTCTGGTAAAGCGCAGTGTAGAGCATGCGCTTCAAAGTGTCATTCGAGCTCGAAGATGGCTCATCTTCACGAACCTCGATGGTGCTAAGAAGCTTCGTTTCCCATTCAGACCTTGCCTGTTCAACACTCTCTTCTAGGAGCATGCTGCTTGGGACCTCTTGAGCGACGTGTTTGCATGCTTGGTCCGCGCTGAGATATGATATGCCGACCCGACTTTCGATGGCTCTGGTTGAAGCGCTATGCGAGAGGATCGACATAGTCTGACAGGCGTGCTGCCATCATTGGGAGTAGACAGGCACAAGCAAGACGGGACCAGTGAGAGGGCGAGAAAGGCATATCGACGACGACCCACTCACCTGGTCGAAGGATGGGGCATGCGCGCCATGTGCACTTTCAGATAGTCTTGACGGGCTTGGCCCATGAGATTAGACGTATGCGAAGCTCTTGAGAGTCTTCCTTGATCGTGGTTTCTCCGCATCATGCGAACATGGTCTCGGGTGAATGTCGTGCGGCGGATGAGGCCAAGCAACGGACAAAGTTCAGAGAGAAGCAGGGGCTGTATGGATCAAAAGAACAAGAGGAGGGCAAAGGATCGAAGCAGGACCCAGTAAGGAGATACATGTACTTCTCGAGCTGCCGGTGACTGGTACTGCTACTGGTACTGCTGGATTGTGGTATTGTGTTCCGCAGTGGCCCCCACTCCCGCCTCCCCCACACCCTGCATCGTCTCCGTAGACGAGTTGACCACAGCCCTCCTCCCAGGTATCTATGCCCACCGCACCGTGCTGACGTCGCCATGGATGTCGCGTACGATCACGTGCAAGAGGAGAGCCTGCCGGAGCACCATGAGAAGCCCGACGAGGCCGGCCCGCCCAATGACCTGCAGCAGGCGTTCCAGGCGGTGTCAGCATCGCCGTGGGGTGCGCGATTAGGGGGATGGTTCAGTCAAGCCAGAAAGCAAGGCGAGGCGTTCGTGACGGATTTGCAGAAGGAAGCTCACGACGCGCAGAGTCAGGCGACACAGGGCTGGAGCAGTCTGGTGTCGCGGACGAGAGGCTTGAGCTTGAACGCGGCGCCCGGGCCTGGCGTGCAGGTGCCCGGTGAGGAGGCGGTCCCGAGCGGCGCGACGAGTGGGGCGGAGCGGAAGGAGAGTGGGGAAGCAGCGGCGGAGCGGCCGGAGTCGCTGCCTGCCGATATTGTGAAAGAGGCAGGCACGCTGGTGGCCTCTCTGCGGTCTACGGCAGCTGCCAGGCTGAAGGAGCTGCAGAAGGCCGAAGATGCAGCAGACGAGGCCTTGCTCAAGTTCGGCACCAACGTGCGCAACTTCCTCCGTGACGCCGTGACCATCACCGCGCCCCCCGACGACGACGCGGGTAAAGCTGGCAGCGAACTCCTGTTCGAGACGTCAGAGCCCGGCACCGGCAAGAAGGTCTTCCACACCACTCGGCTAGACGCCCAGCTCCATGCAATCCACACAACCGCGTCGAGCTTCACAGAGGACCCACAAGGTACGCTCACGCTTCATCTCTGCTCGTGGCGCTGCAAGACGTCCTCCCCACGACGGACATCCAGGAGAGCAGTGAGACACTGACTGACCCCCCCCCTCTTGCTTAGGCCCGCAATGGGACACCTGGCGCAACGACTTCAACCCCGCGAAGCACACAGAAGCCATCACCCTCGACCTAGAAACCTACCCCGAGCTCCGCCGCGCCATGGAGAAACTCGTCCCGGAGAAAATCGACTACCCAGCCTTCTGGACCCGCTACTACTTCCTGCGCAAAGCGATCGACGAAGACGAGAAAAAGCGCCGCGAAGTCCTGAAAGGTAAGCGCGCGCGCGAAAAAAAAAACCCCCCCTTACCCACGCACGCATCTGCTGACACCCCCAACGCAGGCGCCGCCGTCTCGCCCGAGGAAGAAATCGGCTGGGACGACGACGAGGAAGAGGAGGAGGAGGAGGAGGGGGAGCACGGCGACGCGGCACTGACGCCGCAGCAGAAACACAGCAATGACTCGACGACCACTCTGAACGCGCAGGGTTCTGCGGCGCTGCTGAAGCCCAGGGAAGGGCGGAGGAGCCATGAAGATGATAAGAGTGTGGTTTCTGATGCGAGTTATGATGTTGTCTCGGGCGCGAATACGTCGCGGAATAGTCCGAAGGAGGTGGTGCGGGAGGAGGGGGAGAGTGACGATGATGATGATTGGGAGTGAAGCGGCGTTGGCGGTGGGTGACCGCGATGGCGTGTTTTTTTTATGATATGAGCACGCTAGGTTTTTTTTTTTTTTTTTTTGGTTTTTGTAAGCAGGTGGGTGAGGGGGGGAAGGGGTGACTCGTCGTGGATGGTCAAGCAAGAATACGTGTTCGAGATCACGGTGTGATGAAGCAGGGACTTGACCCAAGACAGTTTTGCTGGTATCTGTTGTACACGTTTTGCTGCATCTATTGCACACAGCCCATGCACCCAACCCAAGAAGTGCTTGATGCTCGCGTCGAGCGTCGCGCATCGTATTGTGTAGACATTGCCAGTCGTCCGATCTTCGCATCCAGCGTTACGCATCGCCATTGTATAAGGCTCAGCGGCGGCAGTGTATGGCATCATGCAGCCAGTCACCCGACATCCCGGTGGCGGCGTCGATCCAATTTTCCTCATCTTTCCAGCGTCACCACAACCCAATCGATGCTTCTACTGCTGCATAGCATGCCCATACAGCGCCTGCTGGACCCTGTTCCCCGCCTCGGCCAAATGCTCACACTCGGCCACCAACTGTCTCCTCTTCCTCTCCCTCTCCGGATCCTCCGCCAACAACTCTACACAAGCCGCCTGATCGTCTGAATTCAAGCGCACCTGCAGCTCGTGCAAAGTCTGATTCTCGATCGGCACCAGCAACTCGCTGTTCAAACGCACCGCAATGCCATCCAACATGCGCGCAGCCGAGAGCTTGTAGTACGCGATCGGCTCGGCCATGGCCTTGACCTCGCGGCTGTACTCGTCAGGGCCAAGCTCGTCCTTCCTTGCCATACGCATGTCAGGAGTCTTTGGGATTTTGCTCTTGTCCTGCTTCGAGGCATGCTGCTCCATCTCCTCAAAGTGCTCTTTGACGCGCTCGCGTAGGCGCCTCTTCTCCAGCCTTTCTTCGTTTGAGCTGGTGTTGACCAAGAGCACGTCCTGGTGAGTGATTTTTGCCAACATCTCGCGCTGTACCATGCGTCTGACCTCCTCTCTCTCGTTGGTCCACAGGGCAAGGACGAACGCCTTCAATTTCGCGGCCGTCTCCGTCTTGAGGATAGTGTTTTGTGGAAGTGTGTCTCGCACGCATGTGTTGAGCGTCTCGGAGAGGAGCCTCCACACGCTTTGCAGGAAACCATCGACAATGATGGGCCATGGCCCTTGCGCCTTCTTGATAAGGCGCTCAGTGACCCGGGGATGAACTTGCACAGCGATGCTTCGGTTCGAGTATCGCTTCATCATGTCGCGGATCTCGTCTAATGTGAACTCGGTGGCTATGCAGGAGCTTGGAGCAGCTGGCGTGTCGCGATGCTCAGACTTGGCACGCTTGCTCGTTGGCGTGCGCGGAAAGGCGGGCGTCTTACCACGACCTAACGGAGTGCTGTTGAGTTTGAACAAAGGCTGACCTAAGTTGCCCTTGGCCTTCTTGGTTGGTGACTCGTCCTCCTCTGCAGATTCATCGGAATTGATGTCGACAATGTGAGGCTCGTAGCCAGGCGTTTGCATCACGGGAATCGGGCAAGCCTTGTCAAGCTGCGACTTCAGCTCATCCACAGCACTACCGAACTTTGTGCTGAAGTCATTGATCAGACCATCACCTGCGACGGCTTCGTAAATGGACTTGGCAACCTTTTCGATCACGCGCTGCACTGTGTGAATTGGCGAGTCTGACGGCTTTGGGAAGGTCTGCAGCTCTGTTTGCACCTGCTCAAGACGCGCCTGTACCTTTTCCAACATGTCGGGCAGCTGTAACTGGATGTGGTTGCGCAGCCTGATGGAGATAGCACGGGCAAGGTTCGGCGTCCCGAAGCGTGACTGGTAGATGGCCAAATTGTCGGTCCAAGGCGAGCGGGAGAAGAAGGCTTCCTCCATCGCCCGTGCCTCAGCGTGAGTGACGCCTGACGCGAGGTCGTTGGATGACAGCTGCTTTGTAACAAACCAACTGTCACGTCCACCAAGGGGCATGTCACCTCGAAGGAAACCGTGGACAATGTCCATACGCGCATCGCTGTCCTCGGACTTGTCAGGCTTAGTCAGAATACCGATGCAGCGATCCTGCGCACCAGCTTTGACCACAAGGTCGTATGCTTGTGTCACTGAGAGATCAACGTCTGACTGGTGTGTGAGCAGAATCAGGGCATTCGGTTGCTGGATGTAGTTCTGAACCAGCTTCCTGATGAGATCGACGAGATATTGCTCCTTAGGCGGAAGACGGTGGACTAAGCCTGGGAGGTCGATGAAGGACAAAGACAGCCGAGTCCTGCATCTGACGTGCACTTGGATGACGTTTGGCGTGAAGCCAACGCCATTGCCAGCGGGGCGCGGGCAGTTGCCGCCAGAGAAGCCCTCATATGGCGGATTGAGGATAGCAAGTTGCGCATCCTGGAGTAGCGTCGCTGCCTGCTTCCTGTCACGAGTCGTCTTGACGTTGATAGTCCAGGGAACCGTGCGTTCGGTCCATCCAGCGTACCCGCCCCGTGCTTTTGTTTTCGGGGTATAGTCGTATTTGATCAGCAGTTGAATACTCACCTCCCAGTCGACGTCTGGCTCGGCAGGGCTCACAGTGACCTCAAATGGGGCTCGAGTGCAAGTACCTTCCTCCCGCGGGAAGCTGATGCCAGAAAGCGCCTCGCCGACAGAGCTTTTGCCGTGGTTCTGCTCTCCCACCAGTGTAGCCTTCGGGAGCGAGGGGAGCGTGTTCGCGATTCCAAGGCGCTCGAGATGCTGTGAAAGCTCGAACAGAGGGAGAGAGTGCTGGCCCAGCAAGTCGAAGTCGCTGTCATTGTCGCCTGTGGCCTTGTTAGTCTCCATCGTCGCGTGTCGTTCGGTGGTTGACTGACCGTTCAGTGTAGGAGCTGGGGAGGCACGCTCTGCATCTGCCGCGTGACCGTTTATGGCGTGATCACCGTCGCGAAAGCCGTTTGCGAGGCCGATGACAGTGCTTTCACCGGTCAGTGTAGGAGCTGGGGAGGCACGCTCTGCATCTGCAGCGTGACCGTTTATGGCGTGATCACCGTCGCAAAAGCCGTTTGCGAGACCGTTGACAGTGCTTTCACCGTTCATAGCGGCCCTCTCGGGATCGCTGTCGGGCATCGTATCGTTGCCAGGGCTGTTTGGCTGGGGATCCGGAGCCTGGCTGTTGATGGATATCACACTCGCGGCGCGGTGCGAGCAGCTCCGCTCCGGCAGCTCGGTGGTCGGCTGACGGACGTGGCGTGATGGTGTCGCTCGCTGGTGAGCTTCGAGGGGTTCACGCTTGACGGCGGCCCGTGTCATTCTAAGGGCCATCTATCAGTGGCTGGAGCGTCGTTGTTGAGGTGAGGGTAGGTGGTGTGTCGAAGCGAAACGACAGGTGACAGGTTGAAGTTGTAAGCGACCGAAGACAGAGTGGGCTAGGCAACAACACCGGAACGTGGTCCAAGCTTTGATGTCGAAGAGCAAAGAAGGCAGGTGCGTGGGTGGGGCTTGTTCTAGAGGTCACTCACTCGGCGATGCGTCTGCGAGCGTGGGAGCTGAGTGGGACAAAGGCCTTGACAATGGAGTGCCTGTGCAATGAAGAGGGTCAGTCGGAGCAGGATAGAGCAGGTAAATAGACAGACGTACGAGTTGTGAGCCGAGTGAAAGGAGGTCAGGCTCATAAAGCGCGAGCGTCAAGGCAAAAGGACTGCTTGGAAGGATTCTTATAGTAGCATGTTCCAGCACAGACATATGGGCAGGCAGATGACCGATGGCTCGGAGCGCAGGAGACTGACCTTGACACAATTGCACGCGAGTCCCATGTCGTTGAAAGGCATGCGGAAAGACGCCAAGAGACAGCAGATCGTGGAGCCGAGCAGCCTGCAGCTCGTTGTGGTCTGTCAGCACGATGAGGAGGACTACGAGTCCGGACATTTGCAGTTGTGTATCGGGATGAAATCAGCGCTGCTCCGAACCCGGGCAATGCCAGGTCACCAAGGCTAACAGTCGCGTAGGAAGCGACGTGTTCTACGCGCGCGCTGCATCTTTCTGCAACGAAATCACATTTCAAATTGCTGCGTCCGGCATGGCCAAGCAAGAGGAATACCGACAGGCCCGAGCATCGCGAGGTCCGTGGTGGCGGACGAGCGTAGACGCTCCTTCCTTTTTGAGCTCATCTGGTCTCAGCCTTCTGAACCAACTCTGCACATCCAGACGGCGTCGTGAGGACGTGGAATGGGCATCGCTGCAAATCTTCTCAGTGCATGCTTCCACCGGCAAGCCTGGAGAGGTCGTCGAGTGGGAGAGGGGCAATGTAGAGCGTGAAAGGGTGTGGATGATAGATGCTGAAGACGATGCGTCGCGTGGAGGTCTGTCGGGCATGACGGACAAGGGAAGCGTCCCTGCGTGCCTGCCGATCACAGCGGCACAAAGTGGGCACAAAGTGGGCGAGTTGCAGGGATCCGTAGCGACATAAGATGTACTATGCAGGGAGCTCGAAAGTTGTCTACCTTACACGACGCAGGATACGGTGCACGACTACTGAGGCATTATTGACCGTCAAACTCAGGATAGCTCCAGGACTATCTATACCCAGAGCTCAATACTACACACACCACACACCTGCCATATCGACCGGATATCCGCCAGCCTAGACCGTTCACGGCTTCGTCGAGGCGCAGCACCACCAGAGATGGCCACGCTGCAAGTCCCACACAGGGGTGCTGGCCGCCAACAGACAACGAAGGCAGTGTACAACTCTCCATCAGATATGCAGCTTCACCACCACACAAGGCACTAAGATACATCACACAGCATCCTCGTCGGCGGTCCCTCCAGAGGCACCCGCTTCCGCCCCCTCTCCCTCGACCTCCCCAAACCCCTCTTCGAAGTCGCCGGCCACCCCATCATCTCGCACTGCTTCGCCGCCGTCGCCAAAGTCCCCGAAATCAGAGAAGTCTTCCTCGTCGGCTACTACGACGAGTCCGTCTTCCGCGACTTCATCAAAGACTCCGCCCGCACGCACCCCCACATCTCCGTGCGCTACCTCCGCGAATACCAAGCCCTCGGCACCGCCGGCGGGCTCTACCACTTCCGCGATGCCATCCTCAAGGGCCGCCCAGACCGCTTTTTCGTGCTCAACGCCGATGTGTGTTGCTCCTTCCCGTTGGGGAATATGCTGCGGTTGTTCGAAGAGAAGGATGCTGAGGCCGTGATTTTGGGGACGCGGGTGCCGAAGGAGGCCGCCAACAATTTCGGGTGTATCGTGAGTGATGCACACACCAAGAGGGTGCTGCATTATGTGGAGAAGCCGGAGAGCTACATCTCGGATTTGATTAACTGCGGTGTCTACTTGTTCGGCACGGACTCGTTCTTTCCGTCGATCAAGTCGGCCATGAAGCGTCGCGCAGACCGCCCGCGGTTGGTGTCCTACCCGTCGAGCGAGGCGTTGGACGCAGCACCGCTTCCGCGAGAGGACGATGAGGATGGAGAGCGGTCGGAAGTGGTGCGCCTGGAGCAGGACATCCTCTCGGATCTCGCAGACAGCCGCCAATTCTACGTGCTCGAGACCAAGGACTTCTGGCGCCAGATCAAGACGGCCGGCTCCGCTATCCCCGCCAACTCCCTCTACCTCATGAAGTCCTTCCAGCAGCAAAGCGAGGAGCTGGCCAAGCCATCAGCCAACATCCTGCCGCCTGTCTTCATCCACCCGACAGCAACGGTAGATCCCACAGCCAAGCTCGGCCCGAACGTCTCCATCGGCCCACGCGTCACCATTGGAGCAGGTGTGCGCATCAAAGAGGCGATCGTGCTTGAAGATGCAGAAGTGAGACACGATGCGTGCGTGCTGTACTCGATCGTGGGCTGGAGCAGTCGCATTGGCGCTTGGGCAAGAGTCGAGGGTACGCCAACACCTGTGAGGGAGCACAGCACGAGCGTGATCAAGAACGGCGTCAAGGTGCAGAGTATCACGATCCTGGGCAAGGAGTGTGCGGTGGGTGAAGAGGTCCGCGTGCAGAACTGTGTCTGCTTGCCTTACAAGGAGTTGAAGCGGGTGAGTCGTGTCTCCAACAGTGCAAGTCTGGGACAATTGATACTGACAGCGGGCAGGACGTTGCGAACGAAGTCATCATGTGATGTGTTCGAGGGAGACGGGCGAGAGCGGACGCTATGTTATGACAGGCGTAACGGGGGCCCGGAGAAAGCATCTGGTACAGGCAGGCTTCAGGCCGGTTTAGACTTCAATTTCCGTAAACAACTAACTCTGCACCGCGTCCTCAAAACCAGTCGCCCTCGACACAAAAGACCCTCAAACAGCTCGGGAGTGCGGGATGCCGCTCCAAAACATCAAGCACAACCCCCAAAGCCTCCGCCCTCACCGCCCAAAGCACCACCAGCCTCGCAGACTCCAGCGACCCCAGCGACCCCAGCAGCGGCGAGATCCCCACACCCCGCCGCAACGAACCCAACCCCCTCGCTCTCAGCCTGGCGCACCTCAAACTCTCCCCCGAAACCCCTTCACGCCGACCTCCAGCTCCCCTCGCCCAGAACCATCCACCTCTCTCCCTGCGAACTTGAACAAGAAATCCGTGACCACTCCCACCTTCCGAATCGTAATCTCGAACTCTTCGTCCCTCAGCCTTCGCGCTGGATCGTCGCTGGCAGGGCTACTGACCGTGAACGTGCGCACGAAGTCGTCGTTGAGGGATCGCGGGACGTCGTTGCGCATGTGGCTGTAGCCTATGTCGAGGTGGGAAGCGAGGGCAAGGGTGACGTATTGGCCCGCCTTGTGGGGCACAGGGTTCGTGAGGCGGAAGGTGAAGCGGGAGATTGTGGGCGACAGGTTCGTCTGGCGAAGGAGGATGGCTGGCTGGAGTGCTTGCTGCGTTTGCAGTGGCGGTGCCTTCTCAGTGGTGGCGAAGCGGACGAGAGGGCTGTAAGGAGACTTGGGCCCCTCTTCGCCACGGAAGGGCAGAATCGTGCCGATGTATCTCGCTTCCGTGACTTTCAGCTTGATTACTAGTTTTGATCGCGGGAGGAGAGCCGCTGCGTTTTCACCGATGAGGATGGTGGTTTCGCCAGTGATGAACAGCATATCCCCTGTTTGAAGGTCTGGGACGCAGATGCCGGCCTTGGGAGTGATAGAGAGGTTGCCGAGAGTCTGGTAGAGGCGGTTGCCGGGGTATTCTGGCCAGGATAGTACAGCTCCAGAGTCTTCGTTAGAGACGACGCGGACGAAGCCAGATGGTCCGCCGCGGTGGTTGGTGTCCATGTCCAGGTCTTTGTTGGAGCTGGAGATGAAGAAAAGGTCGGCTTTTGCGAGGAGACCGTGAGAGGGTTGGGAGAGTTGGGGTGATTGTGTTTGTTGGAGGCCGTCCACTTTGGGCGAAGACCGAGCTGGTGTGATGCGCTTCGTATTCAGGTACTTGGGACAGTTGCCGAGACTTTGCTCAATCTTCAACACCAATTGCGTCTCGACCACCGTCTCCGACATCCCGTCGACTTCATTATCTCGCTGCAACAGTGCGCCAGCGACCATCCGACCGAAGAACTTCGTCCGCTTCCTGGTCTCCAGATCAATCGTCAACCCCGAAACCATCTGGCCCTTCCCTCGCACCTTCCTAATCTCACCAGGCTCACTGTCAACAAGCATTTCCGCCACAGGATCATGTCTCGGCGGCACAGGAGTCCTAATACCAATTACCTCGTTCCCAAGCGGTTGCGCAAGGCCTTTCTCACCTCCCCAGAGTGAAGTCCAAGGTCTGCCTTCTTGATCAAGGATGCCGACCGCGATCAAGGGCGCGATTTGCAGATGGTTCGCTAGCTGTGGCGACAACGTTGGCACAGACGGGTTGTCCTGGTCCGGCACCAGCAAGGCTCGCTGCATGAAGACTTCGCCTTCGTGCCAGGGCATGTCTTGGTAGAAGGCCATCTTGTCGGAGCCTGAATGCAGCAAAGCGTCGGCGCGATGAAGAGACGATTGCGCTCTGCTAGGATGTATGAATTATTTGGCCCCGTCTGTTCGAAATTCTCCTGACGAGCGAAAGCAACCTGTACGCGAGGCCTACATGGATGCCAGAGCCCAAGTCGCGCATTTGGTCTCCATCACGCCTTCGATGAGCTGATTCGAGCTGTCCGTAATCGTTCCAGCAGCCCGGAACACAAATCAGCCTTCATCGTGGGTGTAGTGAAGATGATTCGCCCATAATACATACGCTGCTGCTTGAAAGGATGAAGGATGTGAAGTGCAAACCTATGCAATGCAGAATTACTCATCAGCGGAGGAGATTCGCTGCTTCCTTCCTAATGCAGACTGGTCATTCGATTAGAGTTCAGCAGAACGGATATGGAGACAGTGCATAGAGTGCACACTCAGTCCCGCGCCAGCGTGCATTTGCCCAGACATTGGGATGCAGCAACCACAAGCCATTCCCCTGCCAGGTAGCGACCGCACTGTCGGTCAACAATCATGTCGGGCAGCTCACTCCAGCCACCACTTTGTATCTCACGCTTATTGCTCGCTATTGTGCCCTTGCTCTGACTGGCTCGTAGACATCCAGGTATCAAGCACACACGAACATCCCCGCCTCCCATCCCAAAGTGTATCTCATCCTTCTCCCAAAAACCCTCACCATCCGCGATGAGATTTTACTCCCACGCCTCACCTCCTTCGGCTCGTGGAACTGGATGCTTCGATTCGCAGCATCGCAGCTCGGCTTCGGCCTGAAGATCCAGACAGACCCATACAGCTTTTCGGGCTCCATGCCGACAGCATCAATGGCCATCAGCAGATCGTCCTATGACACCTCACTGCGGTGGTGATGCTCGGCAGATGGAAGCGGTAGCAAGCCGCTAAGGGTTTGGTGAGTACGACGGGAGACCTGAAATGTCTTCGTAGGGCCGAAGTGTGGCCGCACAGCTTCAGCTTCATCGGCGACCCGCTGAAGCATTACAGCGCCTTCGCTGGGTGCACCGCGCGTCTTGACCTTGACCTTTGGCTTCGAGGTCGACCAGTTTCTCAATTGGGACTCTGGACAGCCTGTACTGCCGCCGAATGCGAAGCTCTCGGTGAGCGAAGCCGGCTGGGGGCTGATTTTACGGACTGGCTGCATCCAACGCAGCGTCCTGATGAGCGTGCGAGGTTGCAAAGTACGCTTCTTGAGGACTCGAGACAGCTTCAAGCCGCTGAGCATCACCACCCATTCCTCCGCACCATCCCAGAACCAGTTGAGATGGTCTTCCGCGTGACGCATCTGGTTGATGCGCTGCTCGGTGGGCGTCTTATCCGCAGGATACTGCCAGCAGGCTGAAGACGGAGCTTCGATCGGAACATCAACGCAGGACTTCAAGGTGAAGACAAGGTTGTCCTCGAGTCGAAGCAGGCTACTGACGCCCTCCGTTCCGTGTCTGCCTGTTGCGGTGTGGTGCTTTTTCCACCCGCCCGACCATGGTCTGAACGATATGATGCGTTGTTGAAGTTCTGACAGCAATGCAAGGTCTTCGAAGTGGCCAAAGACCCATGGATCCAGCAGCGCCGTGGCTTCTGGGTCCGTGTCAAGCATGCACTGTGTTTCCTGGACGCAAATGTGGAGTTGGTGGAGACGCTGGCTATTACTTTCGGTGAGTGCGCAGAAAAGATTGTCCACTCGAGACTCTGCTTTCGATTGACCAAGCTTCATGACCCAGAGCTCGTCGACGTTAGTCACAGTCGCGGTGGGATGTCGATCGCGCATTCTCGGAGACGAGGGAAAGCCGCAAGTGAGCCGTGTGATAGGCAGGTCGTAAGGCAGCACCGACGTCAAGTTATCGAGCTCGGCCCATATATTTTCATGAGCTGAGTCTCGAGAGGCGGTAGGTTCTGGAAGAGTACGTTGATGCGGTGCCAGTACAGCAAGTAGGTGAAGGCCTCACCAATGAGATCAACAGCAGCCGAGCCCTTGAATCATGAAGTGTTCGTCAGCCAAAGTGTATCAAGCAGCAGCTTCTTTGGACGATGTCAGACTCACCATGTACTTTGGCAGTGACTTTGGAGCAACTTAAAGTTGTGCTCCATGTTCTCCTTGAGGGCATCAATGAAGTCTGTTGGGTCTTCACGCAACAGCCAGACATGATCCTTCGCAGAGGCACGCCTACCTGCCAGCGGCTCGCGCAGACGATCAAAGTCTAGTGTCTGAGGTGCCCGGTATGGTGGCTCCCGCATTTGTTCGCTCAACGAAAGCCACTGACCGGTCCTGTTTGCTGGCAGGGATGGACGCGGCTGATGTGGAACAAGACAAAGTCGCAGAGGCTGAAAGCCATGCAGTACCATTCTAGTGCACTTGAGGACGAAGTCCTAGATCCCTGTTTGGATCTCAAGGCCCAGGAGGCCAATGATCGGGTCGCAGCCGAATGTTGGCCGCCTCAGTGGAATCGCAGCGTGCATGAGGTTACCGCAGGTCCGCGGCGTCCTTCGATGAGTGAACTGCATTATGAGGCCCGACGTAGGAACCTCAGCGACCCATCCCATTTCAATGATGTCAATACATTACGGTGGCGGCCGGTGCAACTGATATTCACGCACTTGCCAAGATGAGCGCTTTCGATATCACCAGCGATAAATGTATCTGGGAAGTCTCGGCCACGGGAGCTGATGAACAGCGCCATGAAGTTTGGCTGCACCAGGTCTTCAAGGTTGATTTACGGCCACAGGCACGCTGCTGACGAGATAGTCCTCGACCGTGGCGTGTATGCAGCCCGGTTGATATTGCGCAAGCTAGCAAAGTCGGGCCTATGCTCCTTTGACATATTGGGCCAAGCGCTCAAGAGGATCTCTTTGCGCTGCTTCAAATTCTTTTTCAGCCATCGCTTCTGGATGGTGACTTCGAAGCGCTTGATCGTGGCGTTGAGCTGGACCCAGTCCCTGATGATTGACGTCGAAGACCGCAAGCCAAGGCGCTTAATCGCATCAGTGGAGAGTTTCTTCGGTGTTGGGAGGTCGAAGCCGCTTTTGAAGCGACAGCATTTGCATCCAACGCCGTGAACATCTGCACAAATCGTGGGTAGAAGATCAGCGAATGTCCCAGACAACAAGTATTTCTGACTGACCATCCCCAAGCTCGATGAGCTCGTAGGTGTACGAGGCCATGACTGCTCGATGGCTTCGATGATGCGACTTGCTCGAAGTATGGGTTTGGCTGGGTTTGTTGTTGTTGAAGTCGTGAAGCGCCCCACATCACAGGCAGCAACCGGGTCCATGAGCCGAGACTCGCGCCTTGCATCCGCGCTGCTGGGAAAGTGCAATGGAAGAAAACTGCAGGGACCCGGTCAAAGATGATGAGCGTGCAAATGAGAGCGAGTGGGCATCAGGACCGTGATAGAATGGCGGCGTGGGAAGAGAGAACTGATGAGATTGAGCTGAATACCTGCGCCCATGAATCGCAGTTTCCGCCTTCCACAGTGCTTCGCCCAAACGCCCAAACGCCCAAACGCCCAAACAATCACCGCATGTTCGTCACGTGCATCTGCTCCGTTGCAACATTCGCCGCCGGCCCGCCTTTGCTCCAGTCTTCTCACAGTTGCTCTTTATTCTTGACTATCACGTTGTCGTGGCAGGATCCTGCTGTCGCCGATGTCTTTGTCAACTCGCGTATGCACATGTGCAGCATGCTTAGCGACTCTGCATGTACTTCTTGGCCGCGTTGATGATGAACGGGGTCACAATCGGTGCCACGGATGCATAGTGCTTCTTGCCCTGGTCAAGCATAGGACCAATGTCGTAGTCACCAATCTTGATCGACTTGGGTTGCTTTTTGCGGTCGCGATCGCCTCTCCTGTCACGCCTGTCGTAATCATCATACTCGTCCGAGTAACGTCTCCGATCTCTGTCGTCGCGGGCTGGCCTGCGCCTGTCCCGATCATCTGAATCATAGTATCTGTCGTCATACGGATCACGACGTGGCCTCCTTTCGACTTGGCTACGGTGCCGACGTGGCGGCGGCGGGTCATCGTCTGAGTAATCATCGTACTCCCGTCGCCTTGGACGCGGGGGCCGATCAGGATTGGTGTTCCGGCGTCGGGCTGGGATGGGGTCTGAACCGTACTCTACCGGCCTGTCACGTGGTCTCCGTGGAGGTGGATCATCATAGTCGTCGTAGTCGTCTCTCCTTCGACGCTGTCTCGCATCATAATCATCGTCCCGACGTCGACGCGGAGGAGCATCGTCGTCAGGGTAATCACGATCACGGCGCCTTGGACGATCACCTTCGGGCCCGCGGCGATGCGGCTCAACTGGAGTCGCGCCGGGTGGCGGGTAACCTTTGCGTGGAGCCTCGCCATCAGGAATTGCGCCTGCAGGCGGTGGCATGTTGTAGGACCCGTCGCGTGCCCGATGCACGCGTGGCCTTCTTGGAAGGAAGTCGGCGTCTTCAGGAGGGCGCGGGCTGCGTCGGGGCTTATGGTTCCTCAATGTCTCTCCCTCGTCGCTTTCGTACCCGTCTCGCTTGTCCCGGAATTCTCTATCTTTCTTTCTGTTTTTGCGTTCGATATCCGGCGCCGTCGATCCAAGGTACGACGCTTCGTCTGGAAACTCTGGTCGCATGTCGGCTGGAACACGATTGCGGCTGCCCTCCCGCTTCATTGCACTAGGCCGCTCATTCAACGCATCGCCCATCGGTGGAGGCGGCAAGTTGTTGTTGGAGCCGTATCTGGCCTGCCGAGGACGCCGCTCGTTTGGCATAGGCTCGCCTCCCAAGTTGCTGTGTGGAGGTCCTGGGGGAGGAGGTGGGAGATCGCCATAGTCTGGCCTTGGCCCGCGTGGCTTCCGATCGTACTCGTTGTCGTAGGTTGACATGATGCTGAATGTTGTGATGCCTGGATAGTGAGAGCTGAGCGATCAGCTGCGGATGAAGAGAGAAATGAGGAGTGGTGTACTGAGAATGCAGCTGAAGCCAGCGCAGCCGTTCTGCCTGTGGCTCAGCGCTTGATTACCCGCGTTTGATCGAGGTGTCGGGTGACGTCGTGTTTCAGCAATCAGGAGGTCAGATTCTTCCGATTGCGGCGTGGCGGAAGCCGCGACCGCATGGTCCGAAATGGCACTCAAACAGAAACCACCCAAGATTCTTGATTTCACTCCGAGCCTCTTGCTGCGAACCATTCACATATGATATGCAGGAACGACATAACATGAGCTCGCGGCACGTGCTTATTGGCAGCTGAAATGCAGTCTTGTGATCGTCGAGCTGATATGGCAAGCTGGTCCATGGCAAGCGTGAATACATCACAAGGGCATGGGGTGGTATCCAATTTAGCACCGCCCTTGCCAGAATAATATCCCCTAGTCACCAGGGACCTGGACAGTTTTCAGGAACTCCCGACATCAGTCGATCTCGACCTGTCATCAGCTGGACAATTGTGTCAACTGAACCTGATTGATCTGAGCGGAGAGTACGTAAGCTTCTGAAGAGTCATCCTGCCGGTCGATCAAGCCTTCACTCCGGCCGCCTGATTCAAAATGGCTTGGCCGATTCCAGCTGAAAAATTATCGCTGCTGAACATGACCGACTGCCGAACAAAGAACACCGGTGGTGAACCTTTTGCTTTGGCCGGATATGGAAGTAGTCTTTTGTCGGATGCACTACGGTCTCTCGTCACAATGCCTCTTATGCCATCCCAAACATCTGCCCAGTATCTCAGTGGCAACGGACCAGACTGGTGCAATGCTTCGCCATGAGTGCCTCAGACAACTCAGAGCCAGAGTCAGAGCACCAGCGACGCGGCCCACCGTCTCCAGCCTTGTCAACGATTGAAGAGGTCTCTGAACCTCCTTCGAGACGTGTCAGCGATGCGTACGTCGACAATAGCAGCCAAAGCTCTCCCGAGCCTCTATCCGAGATTGGAGATGCCAATGACACAAAGTCTCGGATCGATCGCGACACTTCACCTTCGCCAACATCAGGATCTGGCACCTTCAGATTATCGAGTGCCCCCCCATCGCCGCAAGGTGGATATCTATACTCACAGCCGCTGCCGTCAATTCCCGAGATATACAACTTCCAGGCAAGACCCCGCCGTGTCATCAAGCGTGGTCATAGGCACAACAACAATGGACCATGCATCTTGGCAACTTGTCCATATTTCTGGAAGAGAAAGGGTCGGCTCGGCAAATATCAGGGCAATGCCAGCCTGGTTGCAGGCAGAGAAGTGCCGGGCCGCCGAACACGATGGAGCGCCAACACGCCAGCAAACGGCGATATCTGGATCTATCCTTACGAGATGTACCTTGGCGGCCGAATTCAGAATGCCGCCAGAAGGACCTGGGCTCGCGAGGTCATTGACAATGTAGATGCCAGTCTACAGCTCGAGGAGGATGATGTCCAGGACGTGTTCAAGGTCATGAATCACCCAAACCTTGTCAACGCCATTGATTGGGATGGCTTCGGTGAGGACGGCTCTGGTGGCAATCAAGATAACGTGAGGCGTGAAGTGGCGTGGGAGAGGTGCGATGCTGGTACACTCAATCGCTTGCTCGTGGATTACGGCAAGCCACTACCAGAGTCGTTCATCTGGCATACTCTAATCTCAATGCTCAGAGCATTGCAGCATTTTTCATACGGTCAGAGCGACGTGTTTGATACCAAAGACGGTGGTACGGTCTCGGACCTGATCGTAGAAGGCTGGCAACCAATTTTGCACAATCAGATCAATCCGGCCAATATCTTCTACTGCAAGCCGAACCCAACCACAGGCTACGAAAGAACGTGCTATGGTGCCTGCAAGCTGGGTAATTTCTCCAATGCTCTGGTCCTGCGTGGGCCACTCTGGTTTTGGGATCGTGAAGCTGGCCAAGCTGTTCTTGGACACGACTCCATCTCGGTACTTGACCTCGACAGGCAGAATATCACTCGTGAGAGACATCAATACTATGACTATGATGCTCCAGAGCTGTCCATTCATATGGACAGAGCGCTCGATATAGACACGAGAGAGTCTCACTTCGACAGGCATGGCCATAGAGGAGGCACTGTAGGCAACGCTTCTGACATCTGGAGCTTGGGTGCCGTGATCGTGGTCATGATGACAGGCGGCAAAAGGAACAACTGGGAGGTCCTCTCCACAGCGTACGATGAGGAATACTTGGGAAATCATGAGCACATCAACCGAGTCAAGGTTGTTGCGAGGTTGATCGATGAGATTGACGCGGTCGACGAGGATGATGAACATATCTTCGACCCTATCAAAGAGTTTTTGCCGGATGAATACAGCAATGAACTAAGGCAATTGGTGTCATGGATGATGGATCCGAGGCCTCAGCTTAGATTGGAGATCCATGAATTGCTGGAGCAGGGTTTGCTATGCTACCGCCAAGTCAGAAGACGAGAGCGAGCGGCGGGAAGGGAGAGTGATGGCGAGTGGACCCTGGCTGAGACGCTTGATGGAGATGTCGACAAAGACGAGGAAGCTGTCGGTGATCTTGATAGTGGTGTCGTCTGAGAAGATTGTAGGTCGCCGATGGCGAATCTACATGTAACATGACCGTTCCAGACCTTGCATGTGAATGTCGTAATATGGCCCTTTGGCACACCTCGAACGCCGCGCTTTGCAGATCTTCAAGTCAGCGAAAAGTTGATATTTACCTCTCTGCGTAATTATCTTGTAGTATGGCTCTTCTCCAATCGCGCAATCGCACAAAGGACTTCGACGACCTGTTAGACGCTGCGCCGAAGGGTATGCGTAATCTTCTTTCTTCGCCAAGCAGAAGCTAAAAAAGTGTTCAGACTTCGATCCAGAAGCAGACGATATTTCAGTCGGCAGCGACGATGGCGAGGACCGTGAGATCGACGGTGCACGTGGACACTATGTTGACGTTGGAAAGAGCAAGTTGCGGAAGCCGAAGGATGTCGCGCTTGGGCCGCAGTATCGAGGATCGCAAGTGTCGCGAGACCAGATGAGCGAGGATGAGGATGAGGATGATCCATTCAGCCGCGGTTTCGATGATGGGGAGGGTGAGGCAGATGGGACAGATGGTGTGTCAGAAGATGAGGGAAACGAGGACGATGAGGATGAAGAGGATGAGGAAGATACGCCGGACACAGATTTTAGCGGTGACGAGGATGCTGCCGCCCCCGACCGGATCTCGAAGGTCAGTCAGGCCACGAATCTTCAGACTATGATGCAAGAGGGCAGACAGACCGTGGGAGCGACACTGTCGCAGGCGAGCAGGGCAGATGCAGAGAAGGGAAGGGCAGTCAAGCAGCAGCGCAAAGCTTTCGATTCCATGCTGGGCACGAGGATGAAGCTGCAGAAGGCTCTGATCGGTGTCAACACCGTGGTTGGACTGTTAGAGGGTGACATCAAGGACCGGCGAGACGATGCGCATATTGCGATGGAAGCTGCAGAGACAGCAGCCTTCCACCTCTGGTCGTCGCTCAATAATTTCCGCGAAGAACTTCGAGAAGCGAAGACCGGCACAAAACGCAAGCGACCTTCCTTCACTACGGCTACACCCACCGAGAAGCTCTGGTTGCACATGCAGTCTCAGGAAAACGACAACATCGAGAAACGGAATGCCATTCTTGCGCGCTGGTCAGCCAAGACCCGCAATGAAACCGCCAAGCCTCAGATGTCGCAGCTGAAGACCACCGCAGAATCGACCGTTATGGACGTCATCCGCGAGCAGCTCGCCACCTCCGAACGCCTCGTCAAGCGCACGCGGACTCCACGATCATGTGCGCCCCTGCAGCTTTCGAAACGTATCGAGGAGGATCCGAACATATATGACGACGCCGACTTCTACGGCCTGATGCTCAAAGAACTACTGGAGCAGAAATCGGCAGACTCAACGTCGGCTTCGAATATCAACATCGACTTGTCATTCCAGATGCGACGAGAGGCGAAGACGAAGAAGAACGTTGACACTAAGGCAAGCAAGGGCAGGAAGCTCAGGTATACTGTGCATGAGAAATTACAGAATTTTATGGCGCCTGAAGATCGGACGACTTGGGGTGAGAGGCAAGTGGATGAGCTATTTAGTAGTCTTTTTGGACAGAAATCGGGCCTGGCTGAAGATGGTGTTGATGAGGATGATGAGATGGCGGATGGTGACGGTGTCGATGCGGAAGAGGCGGGTTTAATGTTGTTTAGAAGCTGACGAGATGTCTGAGCCGGTATCTGATCAGTTGCACAGGAGTTTCGATATGTGAGCCTACCGTCCCCTGGCACAATCTATCATGCGTGCGACGGTGGCTGATGCTGACATGCTGACTTCCACCCGTGGAATTGCGTGCAGCAACATGAGTCATGCTGATACTCTTGGACCTTTTGACTGGCGGTTAGGAGTAAACACGCGCTTGGTTGCGCCTCTGGACAGCAACATGCCGGCCAAGATGAAGTATACGTGCCAATTGACTGTTGCTCGATCGGGACGGCCACTTGCGAAGATGGGCTATGCAGCCAAGCTGGAAAATTCTGATGCAGCGGTATGACCAAGCAGGCAATTGAACTTTCCAGAAAGCGTGGGTATAAGCAATTGCGTCCGGACGCTGCAAAACCTTCTCTTCTTCATCTCCATCTTCCATCATTAACAGTATTGTTTCCGGGCAAGACAGTGACATCCGGCACAAGTAGCAGACACCGCATCGGCTACTCAACTCACGCTTCACCACTTGTGCCAAATCAACCACGCACCTTTAACACAGTACAGCACGCGTATTCACGGGTGTCCGATAGTTACCTCTCAAAGCGCTTAACGCTCACCTCCCGCACACCACACAATCACCTCTCACCGAACGAACACTTCCCATTACCATGGCACCAGCACTCTCGACTCTGGCCTCCTTTCATCTCTCCATTGGCACAGCCCTTGTCGTTACCGCCACCTCCATGCTTTCAACACTCTGAGAGCTCGAGCACCAGTCCACCACCGGACCTGCACTCACCGCTCTAGCCCTCGGATCACTCCTCAGCGCTGCCGCCCACGTCTGCACGCACCTACACCTCACCAACGAAGCCACATCATCCTGGCTTAGCCAGCTCATCGACAAGATCGCCCTGAACAATAATCCTGACAGCGCTGTCCCCGAGACTGCCTGGCTTCGATTTCTCCTCGACTTCGAGCGTCCAGTCAGCGAAGCTTGCCAAGCCGAGATGGCAGAACACTGAGACTGGGCTTCTGGAGTCGCAGAGTCCCAGCCCGGCTACACTTCGCAAGGACGCTCAGCTAGCTACCACCGCCAGGCTCGGAGTTAACGACACTCGAGAATGCCGAGTGAAGGCCTGAGTGGCGTCCGTGAAGTCTGCGGGATTTTCGACCCGTCGGAACTCGAGGACCCAGCTATTCTGCATCATCTTGAGACTTCCGATCTTAGCACCAACACACTGCAGTAGACACTCCCGTAGCACGCCGATGATGTCAATGAGGCCGTGGCACGCATGCAATCGTATGAGTGCAGCCCTTTGCGCTATCTCATGCCAGACGGAGAAGCTTGGCAGAGACTCGAGTGGGTGGACACGAAGGCGCTCATGCCGATCGACTCACTGACTGAGAAGCCGGAGTCCTGGAGAGACTGGACTGGCAAGGTACTCAAGGGTGAGGAACGGATGCTGGAAGACCCTGGGACTGGCGAACCACAGCTTGCCATCATCATTGATCCCATCGTGGCCTCTAAAAGCAATTTTATGTCTCTGAAGGCCAGTTCCACCACCTGAGGGCGGCGCTGGACCGTCGAAGTGGTTTGATATGACGGAGCCGAGCTCTGTTGAACCTACCGTGGAAACCGCGATATCCGCCGTGGAGACCCAAGCAATGACTGCAAACCCGGCGCCCTTGACATTCAAGACCCTTGCCAAGCTGACGGCGACCGATTCCACATAGTAGTCTCTCGCCCTTGAACCACAAGCCCCCTTGCACATTCTCGATCGCCACGAGATCTACCTCTTCATCCGAGACAACACATGCCTAGGCGGTGTGTTGGAGATGGGTTTTGGGCTTGGAGCTTGCAGCGCTGGGTGCGGGGAGTTGCACGTCCCGAGTTTAGACCACATTGTCGTTCGTATTGAGTCAGTCTTGTGAATTGCTGGTCTTTCGTTAGGAATGTAGACTGCTTAAGGTATTGGTAATCGTGTAATAGTAACACTTCGGCTCAGTAGACGTGGTGCGCAGTGATGGTGCGCGCGCTGAATACACATTCAGTTGACCACGATCATGTCTTGTCAATTGAGGACATCTCTCAAGTTGGCTTCAATTTCATCTGCTTTAGCTCAGCCGCTATGAGCAGGGCGCCCTCTGTGATGCAATCTTGGGGTGGGCTTCCAGATGGTTTCGCCTGATTTCGAAGACTCACATCCGGCAAAGTCAGTACTGGTACTTATGGATTGACACAGTTGTACACCATGAGAAGCGAGCCAGCGCACCATCATGACGACGTCTCCGACATGATCGAAACCTCACGTTTTCAAGCGAGAACCTTTCGCACAGCACGATTCACCAGCTCCGTGCTTGGGTAGGTATCTGTGCATCATCCTCGGCTGCCAAGCTTTCCACTCTCGAGAGACATCATCACAAAAGACGCTGTTCGTGTAATCAGCTCATCCTTTGCCTTGGCCGCAGGTTCAGGCCAGACCGGGACAGGCTGCGAACTGAGTTTGGAGCCATAGGTGTGCAAGCCTTGCATGGTGAGTGTTGGGCTTTTATGTGTCGGAGTTCATGTTTGACAAGACGTTGTTGCAGCATTTTGGCTTCTGCCACAACAAGGCAGATCGGTCGATACGAGTGTCGCGTTAATGTGCCTCGAGATAGAGCAAGAAGTGATCCTGAACCTGAGCAGCGTCGATGGGTCATTGAAGAATGCTGACTACAACTGGAGGTACAGTGGTGCTCTGGCCGGAGGATGACGTGAGCTTTGGCAAAGGTGCTACCTCCTGTTATCGTGCTGTTCGTACATATATCTATGCTCGAGCCTTTTGGCTGTGGGTGGTAAGTATCGAAATAGGAAGGAGCAGCTGCAAATCGGCTCCCGTCGCTTCTGAACCCCACGATATGGTGGCGGAGATATTGGCGGACTGTGCATGGATGGACCAGGGAGCTCGGGACACGCCAGCCTTGAGTCGCGCCTTCTCTCACATGTATCAGCATCACACCTCATACCCGGCAAGGAAGCTTAAGGCGTGTACCTCCATGTGTACCTAACGGGTAATAGGAGGTAGGTCCTAACAACTACGAGCACACATGGCAATGAAACTTTAGCTTTCTGCGAAATCGCGCGACTAGCCCTTTCCTGACCAACAGCGCGCCGATCTCACACTGGAGCAATAGAAAGTGTCCAGCCTCGCGCCGTAGACCTCAGAGCTGCAGCACACGACATCGACATTGCCAACGCATAGCGGCGGGTGCGAGAGCGAGCCACGTTCGTCCTTGTTGTTACCAGCCTCGACCGATCGGCCCGGATCATCACCGGTAGCGAAACCTGTTTGGTCCATTTTTAATTGAGCGCCGCCGACCTCAGGCATCGTGGCTCGGATGTCTGCGACCAGACCGGCACGAACGTCACCAGCGGCACACCAGCAACAGGTCGGACTGGTGAGAGGCAACAATGGACGGAGGGCGGGTTTCACGGTGACAGCGACTACCATCAGCCTCGCCAGACTGCTGGTGCTGCCATTGGTGAGCGCAGCGCCATTGCGGGCTTGGGGTGGTGTCGGCGCACGGGAACATGACCACCGCGATGACGAGCTGCCCAAGTCACCGGAAGATGCCAGCCTGTGGGTGTACTTGGGTATCGCCGTTGCATTGGTGCTGCTGGGCGGAGCATTCGCCGGGTTGACGATCGCGTTCATGGGTCAGGATGAGACATATCTACAGGTCACTGCAGCGTCGGGAGACACGCCGAGAGAGCGCAAGAATGCTAAAGCAGTGCTGAACTTGCTCAAGAAGGGCAAGCATTGGGTGCTGGTCACGTTGTTGCTGAGCAATGTCATCACCAATGAGACACTGCCGATTGTGCTGGACAGGAGCTTGGGCGGTGGCTGGCCTGCCGTCGTGAGCAGTACCGTGCTGATCGGTAGGAATCATCTTGATTCCAAATGTATGCAAAGCTGACGCAGAGACAGTCATCTTCGGCGAGATCGCACCCCAATCCGTCTGCGTCCGGTATGGCCTCTCCATCGGCGCGTACATGGCGCCCTTCGTGCTTGGTCTGATGTGGCTCATGGCGCCGGTCGCCTGGCCCACTGCAAAGCTGCTGGACTGGATCCTCGGCGAAGACCATGGTGTCACGTACAAGAAGGCAGGCCTCAAGAGCTTGGTTCAATTGCATCAGACTTTGGGCACGACACCGGGCGAGCGTCTAATGGAGGATGAAGTTAACATCATCAAGAGTGTGCTAGACTTGAAAGAGAAGGCCGTGGCAGATGTCATGACACCAATGGACGATGTCTTCATCCTGAGTGCCGACACTGTGCTGGACGAGAACATGATGAACACCATCTTGAATCAAGGATATTCGCGGATACCTGTCTACAAGCCGGACAACAACCGCGACTTCATTGGCATGTTACTGGTCAAGATCTTGATCACATACGATCCAGAAGATGCTCAGAGGGTCCGTGACTTCCCGCTGGCAACACTCCCAGAGACTGCACCAGAGACGTCATGCTTGGACATTATCAATTTCTTCCAGGAGGGCAAGAGTCATATGGTTCTCGTATCAGACTTCCCCGGATCCGATCATGGTGCTCAAGGTGTCGTTACGCTGGAAGATGTCATTGAGGAGCTCATCGGGGAAGAGATTGTTGACGAGTCTGATGTCTTCATCGACGTCCACAAGGCCATCCGTCGTATGAATGCCGCTGAAACTAAGAAGTACAAGATGAGCAAGGCTGGCCAATTGGTCGAGGATCTGGGCACTTTGAGCGAGTCAGAAGCCGACAGGGCTCATGGTGAGGGTGCACCACTCCTGGGCCGCGAAAGAAAAAGCAGCCTGCCAAACGGCACCACCAAGCTCCCAGGCACTACATTCACCATGCGACGCAAGAGCAGCAATGCTTCGGACACCGTGGGCGATCTCAACCAGCCTATCAAGCTGCGCGGCAGCGCCGCAGAAATCAAAAAGCATCTGGCCCATCTCGGTCCCAGTAATGCCGCGAACAAACCGAAGCCGACCAAATACACCAGTGTCAAGATCAAGCCTGGAATCAGCACCATACCGGAGAATCGGCCGACAAACCAGAAGGAAAAACAGTCACATGGTCGAAGTCGGTCGTTCGATGTAAATGATGAAGCCAACGAAACGTCATCTCTGCTTGGTGGACAGCCGTCAGATGGCGTGCAAGCTCTGCGCCAGACGTACGGTACCGATGAAATTCCAAGCGGGCGACCGCGCGGTGGATCTGAGCCACAGAGACCAATGTCTGCAGCTGAAGCCTCGCAAATGGCTGAAGAGTACACCAAGTCGCCACCTGCCCCGAGGCCGCGCGCAGAAACCAGCAAAGAGTATTTGAAGGTTCCGGGCAGTCCGTCGACGGCTGATGATGAGGAGAGCGCGGACACTATCGGAGATATGTACAGAACGACCTCGCGCTCAAAGACTCGCCGGCAAGCGCGTTCCGGCAGCATTACGGAGACGACGATCGACGTCGGCGGTGTGAAGAAGACGGTGCTCGAGACAAATTCGTCCAGCGACACGGAGTCTGTTCATGACGATGCATCGAGAAGCACTAGCAACGGTCATGCAGAACACATTGATGCTGGTCATGCGCATGGGCAGGATAATGGACATGGCGGAGCCCCTGAGAGTAAAACACAGAAGAAGAAGCGGAAGCAGAAGAAGAGGAAGGCGGGCCATTCGGGTGAGGAGCGATAGTGTGCGACCACAGTACAGTAGCAGACGGAGCTTTCGCCGATCTCGAATGGTGGGTGCTGCCATGGGGAAGCGACGGTTGGGCATGGGGTGTATGATGTTGGGTGATATGTATATTTAGGTAGTCACTGTAATGAGGAGATGAGTTCCCTTTAGCCGGCCGGCATAGTATTTGTCTCGGTTCAAGCGGTACTAGGTACTTTTCCCGGTCAACTGGGAGCGGGTATGCGGTCCGACGTGATCGCTTGCTGAAACTGGTCGAATGCATCAAGTCTGGGTCATTTCTTACGCGCAACGCTTCCGCATCCAAACTCTCCTGCAACACGTCTGATCTGGAAGACCACTACGTTTGCTTCAGAATTCCGCTCGTGCTGCCCAAATCAGACTAATTCCGGGATGCAAGAAGGTCATGGAGTTGGATGCAGACGGTGGTTCAAGCAGCCCGAGAAGTCTTGGCCGAGACGGACATCGCGAGCGCTCCTTTTGCTCGACGAGGCAGCAGATGAGCGCGCTGGTCGTTTGTTAAGGTAGGTGGAAGGGTGGGAGGGCCTTTTAGGTCGTCTGCATAGCTCGAAACCCGCGAAATCGCTTATGCACCTGGACATTTGCTACATGACGCGCGGTTCTCACGCAGTATCATGTGATGGCTGACCTCGTGTTCCTGTTGCAGAACCTTCTCGCTTGTGGCGATGCGGTGACTAGCCGTATTCAGTGGTGAAAGGTAAGTAGTATATTAGCTACGACTGTCCTATATCCTGCTAGGTACTATTACTCCTCTAGCGCTACTACGTTCCTAATACCCACCTAAGTTAGATCTTCCACTGTCTAGGAGTCTGTCCTTAGGCCTACCAGGAAAACTATTATTCCTTCTGATACGACTTATACATAAGGATCTGGGGGCGGCTTGGGAGGGGCATGAGTGCGAATCGACGGTCTCGGAGGGGAGTGGGGGAGTCTGTGTGATGGGGGTGTGGTAGGAGTTGGGGGGTTCGTTGGTGGAATGCGGAAGAGTTTGAGGGGGTGGGGGGAGTTAAAGGTTTGGATTGACGAAGGGGATCTTCGGGATGTGGTGTTGCCTTTGACGTGGTTCTTGGGGACTTCTGTCGTCTAGAACCGCTCTCTCTCTCTGTCTCTCGCGCGCATTCGACCGGGTGAGCTGACGCACCGGCAATGGTGTCGCCAATCCTTGAACAACTTCAGCTTTGTCGAGGAGTGTTTCCGGCGAGCTCACTGAGTCGCGCACTGGTTCGGTGACCTCGTGCTGCGAGTTTTCTGACGCAGTACCGCTGACGGCTCGCAGTGCCTCCGTGAACGACGTCTACAATACCAAGGCTGCGATGCAATCAAGCGCCGCAGTGCTTCGTGAAAAACCCGAGAACGACTTTGCGATGCAGCCAATCAAGTGTCGGTGTGCCGTTCCTCTAATTGCAGGGACAGGGCGGCGGTCTGAAGTTGCCAAAGTGCAGATGCGTAAGCGCCAAGTGATATCATCACGTGTTTGGTTTCAAGTGAGTCGGTTATTGTCAGATATCACTTCACTAGTGATTTATATTGTGATTCTAATGCTATTGTTAGCCTAGGTATAAGTGATGCCTCCTTGTTACTATTAACTTACTATGTTACACACTTAAATTACTCTAATATCATACCTAACAAGGTACTAAAATAGCTGAAGCATTGACTACTAATTTGCCTGAACCTAAGCTGCTACTACTAGCGCTAGTGTAAGTTGTTTCTATACTTACAGTATACTTATAGGAGTAGTTACTAACTTGTAGTAGTAGTCTACACTATCTAGAGACTAAGAATACTACTAATTAGTAGTATAAGTCTAAGGATAGCTAGTAGTATAATTACAACACTAGCGTTAAAGAGAAAGATGCCCTCCTATATAAGTATGACATAGCTAGCTATATTATAGAGACTAATAAAGGCAAGCTAGCTATTAATCTATGCAATGAATACACTAAGCGCGGTTATAAGTGTAGGGTCTAGTCCTAGCGTGATAATATAGCTTGCGCATTCTATAAGCGTAATAATTACGTTAGATGTTTTACTAATTACTAGTATAAGCTGTTAATTAAGGAGAAAATAGGGGTAGTTAAGTTAAGGCTTATTGCGATTAAACTGCAACTAGACAAATTTGACATGTGCATTAACATGTAGCTTAGCAATATAGAGGGTATGCTTAGTAGTGCTAGAGACATTAATGATGTTAATAATAATAGTAACATGCGGTCTGTTATAGCAAGGTTTAGTGTAGTTAAGGGGTAGTTAGCTATGCTAGTAGAGCATGTTGCTAGTCTTGTAGACTACAGTAATAGCTAGTTCGCTATAATGCATGTAGAGCTTAATGCTATCATAGAGTAGATAGTTGACATTAGTTATACTATTATAGACAGTATAATCTATATTAAGGCACTCTAGGGGGCTATATTTGCAGGTACTACGCTACTAGAGTATACTAATAAAGAGCGCTATGACCTCTTAGGAGGTAGTATGTAGTAGTAGTAGTAGCAAGGTAAAGGACTTAGAGTATAGGGGTTTAGCGTAGCTTAGGTAATACTATTAAGTTAACAATGTAGACGCCTACTATGATTTGGCTGTAAGCGACATTCTTAACATCTTATTCATAACTTCTATTTCATCATACTACTAAGACATGTTAAATATCTTCGTAGTAATTATACTATCAAATATATAGTAACTCTACAATATTATTAACACTAGGAATTAAATTAACATAATCCCCTATCTATTAACTACATCATTAAATACTATTATGAAGGTCCTTGTAATTAGTCTTCTTGCGCAGTCGTGGCTTATATATCATCTTAGCAAGCGTTAGTGTTAGTAGCTTCTTTGTCTTCTTACTCTTCCCTGCCTTAGTCTCTACTAGTAGCAGAGTCTTTACTAGCAGCGGAGTCTTTACTAGTAGCGGAGTCTTTGCTAGCAGCTAAATCTCTGCAGCTACTAATGCTGTTACAGCTAGAGCTGCTATAGTAGTAGTAGTAAAGTCGATATTACTAACAGCCGGTCTTTAAGGAGCTTCTAACTAACACTCCTACTTGATAACTAGCTCCTTCTTAACATGTGTAGACTGTAGCTTAGTCTTCTTATGTGGCAAAAACACCCTCTTACTCTTCATGATCTCTTTAAGCAGCAGAAGCTCTTCATCGCTATTAAGCTTAGTTAGATCTAGCATATTAATACTATGCCATGAACTATACGCTAGAGGCTCGTCAGACTAAGCCCTTATGGTTCTAACTAGCTCTAGCTTGATAATTTGACTATTAAATGCCTCTGTGGTTAGCCATGTAACTAACGACTACAGAGTACTTAGTAGTAGCTAGACTAGTAAATCAGACGAAGGATTCCGTTTATAGCCTCGCTATGTAGTCACATAGCTGCTCGCAGGCATGACCTCCTCTTTAGCAAGGATGGCATAGATGACAGGGTCGTTAATGTTATAAATATTAGGGTCGTATTATTATGTCAGGGGGGGATCTTGTCCTTAATAACTGAATTATCACGGTTGTTTAAGAGCTTATCGAATTTAGCGTCTGTAAGGTAGAATCTACCCTTAATAGGATCATTAGCAGCTAGCTCCTTATTGCCTACGTGCTACGCATTAGAATCGTCCTGTAGCTGCTAAGGCGGATTCTTCTTAATGTAATTCATCTATGATGCTATAGTAGCGTCCGTCTTAAATAAGACTATATTAACCTACAGGTTATACTTATTCTTACTCTTGCCGCTAGTCCTGAATAGCTCTAACATCATCTTAATATCGTCATATAGCTCTATGTCTATTTCGATAAATTGCTATATAGCTAGATCTAGATCGTGGCTGTCGACGACAATATAACCCTAATAGCATAGATACGACTAGATGTCCCTAATGTAATCGTGCTTAATACGCCTTAATAGGAAGTTAATTAATAGGGGCTTGTCTTTAAGCTCGTTATATTCATTATTATATAAGGCTACTACCCTATCGTACTAGTGCTCTAGCTCTGCTACAGATATAGTATCGACCTTATCATGCTACTTAGTAAGTGTAAAGGTCTTTACCTGCTTCTAAACCTTGAGATTAATCTTCAAGCACTTTAGTACTAGCGGCAGTATATCAGACAATTAGCCGCATATCGCCTTACCCCTACCTTTACTCTTTGTCGATCAGGGTTATAGCTCCTCTGTGACTAGACGATACGACCCTGTAGGCATGCTAGCATGTAGTGTTAGCTTAGGCGCTAGGGTAGGCCTATGTCTAATATGCTCCTAATTAGCGACTAATAGCATGCTAGCGTATGAAGATAACGCTAGTAGGCCTTAATGACCTAGAGCTGCTTAGCGACGCTTCTGCTAAGCTGCCTGAAGGTAACAAGGCTCTAAGTTCGGAGTTAGTATCATATAAGGCGTAGTAGCGGCTAGTAGCAGTGAAGTCACAGGGGTGTTCGACATGCTAGGGTTAGGACTAGAGTTTAGAGGATTATTCGCATCTATGAAAGCAGATAGTAAGTCATAAACTGTAGCGACTAACGTAAAATGAGCAGTCGTAGTATAGTTGTAGCAGCTTTCGTCGACTTACTCTACTAGGCTGCCATTAATAACTAAGGCGCTACTAGTACTTAGTAGGTTAGATGAAACATGTTGTAATAGTTACACTTAGGTACCCTGTAGTCATACATCGCGCCATGATGCCCTCCTAGGGTCAGACATAGTACTATCTAAGCTTAGATCCGCTCCATGTATGCTAGATTAGCCATAGCGAATTAGTAGTTACGAGGAAGAAGGTAGGGGAGCAAATCGATGAAATAGCAGATATAGGCTAGCTTATATTAATTAGACTAAGAAGAAGCACTCTTATAACAATCTCATGTAATACTACCCTATTAGATTAAAGCCATCTAATAAACTAATATAGATGTATATGCTATATGATATAGAAATATCTCGTAGTGTGACAGAGTAATCCGACCTTTTAGTAGGTATAAGACAGCGCTGCTTTCTGCTTATCGCAGAGGTAGCGCTAAGGGTGCTTATAACCCCTAACACTCCTTAATTAGGGAAAGCATGTCTGAGCCTAACCCCGCAGGGGTACTGTAGGGTTAGCGACATAGGGGCGTCCTACGTCGACAACTAATCCTACTTAGATGACATACAAGCTAACGTATGTACGAAGGACCCCCTTGCTAGATGTAGCAGGGTCACTACATACTAAGGGCGGGCATTAGAACCCATGCGGTTTCTAATAGCCCCCTAGTATTAACTGTATTACTGCCCCTCCTCCTATGAGGATGTCCCTAGCCTTACTAAGTAATGCACGCGGAATGTATAGGGTACAGGATGTATCACGCTTACACCGCGCAAGGGTAAATAGGTAGATAGCCTATGTAACATGTGTCATGTATACACCTTAATACCTTCGTAGCGAGTACAGGGCGGAGGCTACTAACTCAGGCAGGTTTTAACCTGTTACATGTTAGGCGGCTTTGTAATACCTTCGCTTTACATGCAGATTAAGATATCAGGATACTACAAGCATGTACTTTAGTCAATCCTTGAAATTATAGGGCGAGCATGCGCGCTAGCCTCGCCAAGTAGCTTGGCCGTCCCTATTTAGTCGTGACTATAGAGAACGTGTTGTAGAACCTTAGGGTAGTAGGAAGGTACGCGGACACTCTACACGCGCCGCTTAAAACAGCAGGAGCGCGCTCCTAGCGCGGGTCTCGCCACATTTTCATGCTAGTAGGCTAGTATAAGTGCGGTTAGCGCACATGCGTGACAGCCGCATTATCTGTTCTTGCATCATTAGGTCCTCTTATAAGTCAACTAAAGGCAGGTACTCTGCGCATGTAGTTTAAGTTACTAGCTTAACAGTTGCGATAGGTAACAGGGGGGCTGTTAGAGGGTATAAAAGCCTCGTCGCTTCCTAAACTTTCCTATTCTAAGACACTAACATCGACCTCCGCTCCTATTTTGCTTAGCTTGCGCCTTGCTATGTCTGCAGGTCTAAACCGGAGCTTCTTCTTCTTCAATTAATCAATTAAGATCAACTAACTTATCTTAGCCATAATAGCTCATGTGCTACAGACTAAGTTTGACGCTACTCGCTCTGCCTGCAATCGTCGCTTATGTCGACGATGCCTTGACAACCTTAGTAGCCAAGCTACACATATTTCTCCTCTGCGTGTTAGTAAGGTGTCCCCTACCTGCGAGGTATGCGTGGCTTATACTAACCGAAGCGTAGCTAAGATCTACGTTAGCGGATTTAATGAGGGTAGTGTCTACTGCAATTATGTTAACTATAATAGCAAGCATCAAAAATGCCAAGACCTCCCTAAAGAGGTATACGGCGAGTACAACTAGCTCTGCTAGAACATCGATGACTTCTAGAGTGCGCGCGATAAGGGGATTGCTAAAGGCACTCTGACTATGAACAGGCTACAGGCTAAGTACCGCGAGGCACTCGCCTACCTGCTTGGCGCCCTCTCGTGCTTTACTACAGCTACTAACTGTTCTCATAGTAGTGTTCGCTTCGACTCTCTACTAACAGGCGAAAACGTTTATCTAGGTCTAATTGCAGACTTAGTCTAGAAGATCTTAAAGGTACTAACTGTTAGGGTCGAGACCTTTACTATAGTACGCATATAGTGCGGGTACTCTCTAAGTATGAATGCTAACTTTCTCTACTAGGCTAACGTTAGCGTCAAGAAATATCCGACTAGCTGTTAGCGTTAGCAACTCGGGGCCCTTGCCTCTATTAACGATGACTTTAAGACGTAGATAATCCGCAAGAAGGTTATCAAGTAATTTACTACTCCTACTACTAAGGCTACGCCCTAGCGCTATACTAAGAGACAGCCTGCCTCTAAGCCGGTCCTAAAGACTAAGCCGTAAGTTACTTACTCGAATCCTGTCGCGTGCGTATAGCTAACACATTGTAGCGCCGCTGCCTACGCCGCCTTGACGCTACTGTCTAAGAAGAAGAAGAAGGCTAGGGCCAAAATTAAGGTTAGTAACGAGGAAGCCGAACCTTCCCTGCTTGCGACCCGTACTACGTCCGTTAAGACGCTAAGGCACAAGCCTCTAGGCCAGATCTTTAAGGATAAGGAGGATGACGATGTCTAGGATACCTTCGGTCCTAACGTGATCCCTTCGCGCTGTAGTGTCACCGTACTAGTTACGCCTGAGAGGGACACTAAGTCTAATGATATAGTCGACACTCGTGTCAAGAAGCGCAAGATGATCTCAAGGTCTAAGCGCGACAGCCGCAAGCGCGCTTGAGTCTCTTCGCCTTCTGATGCTAAGGATAAGGTAGTCGTTATAACTAGGCGCAGTAAGGATGTCGCTAGTTCTCTAGCTACTATAGGCTCTAAAGACAAGCTCCCTCGTAACCTACTAAAGAAGAAGATGCTAGCCTCTCTTTATGGCGTTACTACCCCTGTTACTTATAGTCGCTTTAGGGTGTTTAGTAGACCCTATGTAGGTAGGTAGTCCCTAGCAAACCGTAACAAGAGAGACTCTTCTGCTTCGGGTTTAGTCAGGAAGCCCCTAACTAGTAGTCGCTAAGCATTAGCTACGAAGCTAATCTAAGCATGTCTCTTGTTCTCCTTAGGTTTATTCTAGGTATGCCTTTAGGCATTAATAATGTATAAGTAGGGCGTTTGCTTCTTGTTATTACTCCGCGCGTTATGCGCTACATACATGTGTCAAGAATTCTGCTCTAAAGCCCTTATCTTCCTACGAATTAACCTTCTTAAGCCCTGCTTACGCCTCCTCTACTCTTCGAATTCACGAATAGCTTCTAGAGCGTCCTTGTAGTCTTCGGCCGGAACCTATTATGTGTACTTAGGTAGGTATCCTTTCTACTTTACTAGATAGTACGTTGCGCCCTTACGCCGCATACTGTCCTTAATACCCTCGACTTCCTACTCTTCGTTCTCTTCTGCTACTAGCATTAGGTCTGCGGGCTCTTCGCCCTTACGCTATACCTATAGTTCGAGTAGAGATACGTAGAAGACATTATGCACATAATATGACAATAGTAACGATAGCTAGTATGCCTGCGAGCCTATTATGTTACGTATCTAGAAGGGTCTAACGAACCTTGGCGTCATCTTCTTGCTTAGAAGTTTCAGCTTGAGATTCTTTGTTAATAGTAACACCTTTGTACTAACTACATACTACATCGGTTTAGCACAGGCGTTATTATGTTTAATCTAGGATTCTGAGGCCTTTTTCTAGTGTTCTGTTAGCACTAAATGTACCTCGCGCATATGCCGCGCTAATTCCGCGGTAGCTAGCATACTCTCCTTAGAAGACTCGTCCTAAGGCGGTTCTAGGTGTATTTCCGGATCAAAGCCATAAAGAATCTGAAATGGCGACATGCGCATAGTAGCATACACGCTGTTATTAACTACAAATTCCGCTATAGGAATTGCGTTGGCCTAGGCATCCTGGTTCTTAGCGTAGTAGCACCGAAGGTACTACTTAAGAGTCTAGTTTATACGTTTAGTCTGACTATTAGTCTGTAGATAGAATGCTATACTTAGGTAGTACTTAACACGCGCCTTAAACACAAATTCTTGCTAGTATTTACTAGTAAAGACAGAACCTTGATCTAATAGGATACTTCGGGGGACACTAAAGCGCTATATGACTTTGTCATGAAGTAGTCGCGCAAGCTCGCTACTTGTGCACTTTTTTGTATATAGGATGAAGACATTCATCTTCAAGTATTAGTTGACTACTACAAGGACAGCATTAACTACATTGCCTTTCTACTTTGCTAGCAGCAAATTAGTAATGAAATCTATGGCTAAGTCTTGCTATAGTCTCTCTAGTAGTAGGAGCGCCTAAGTATCGCTATAGGGGCAATAGCGCCGAGATTTGCTAACCTAGCATGTCTAGCAGGATTTGACATAGTCAGAGACATCCTGTTCTAGCGTAGGCTACTAGTATTTGCGTCCGAGAAGTGCGTTCGTCTTCTCTGCGCCAAAATGGCCCGCGAGTTCATTATCATGATAAATACAGAGGAGCTACGAACAGAGTATGTAGTTAGCGGGTATGTAGAGCCTATTGTCAAAGTACTACAAGTCGCCCGACTTAGTCTAGTACTTCAGACTGCCTATAGTGTCCTAGAGGGCTATACCCTCATTAATTAACTCTAGTTCTTGCTCTTGCAACCGCTAAATAAGTCTCGAGACTTCTTTAAAGGGTTCTTTAGACATCGCATGCTTACCGCATATAAGCTAGTTAACTACCGCATGGATTAAGCTAGACATAGTCGCTATAACTGCTAGATAGGAGGGTTTGTCACTAGCGGAGGCTATGAGGCCCTATTAGACCTGCAGTTAACCTATAAGAGGAGCTAACGACAGATCGCCGCCCTAAACTACAAGCTTCGTTTGCAGCGTAAGGAGAAGCTGTTAGTTACCCTCCTCCCTAGTATCGTAGTCCGGTTGTCGCGAAGGACTATTAGCTAGATTCGTCTTTCTAGAACAATGCTAGATAACGAAGTCAAAGCTAGCGAGGAAAGTCGCCTACCTTGCTTGCTAACTACTTAGCTACTTCACGCCTATGAAGCCGCGAAGGTTGTTATAGTTAGTAAGCACCTTAATAGGGTACGCTACGCCTTCGAGGTAGTGTCAGTACTCCTTAAAGCTGTTAACAATAGCTAAAAGCTCTTAGTCGTAAGTCTTATAGTTAAGCTTAGCGCCCTGTATCTTCCGCGACTAGAAGGCAATTAGGTACTATCGCGTACTGCCTTCGTGCGACTAGAGCTGCGATATAATTGCGGCTATTACAAATTTTGAAGCATTAGTCTCTATCTAGATCTTCGTAGTAGGGTCAAAGTGCCGAAGTATAGGCGCGGTTTAAAAAGCTGCTTTAAGTTCAGAGAAAGCCTTGCTCTAAGCCTCCTCCTAAGGCACCCTCCCTAGCTTCTTTCCTCGAATCGCGCCCTTTGCGAGGGCCATGAGGGGGGCCACGATCTTCGAGTAGGATCATATGAATCTGCAATAGAAGTTAGTAAATCCTAGGAACACCTACACTTCTCGGAGAGTAGTTAGCTATAGCTACCCCGCGATTACAGACACCCTTTAGTCATCTATGATGACTCCTTCCGTAGAGACGATGTATCGGAGAAACTTAATCCTATCTGTTAGGAATGAGCACTTCTTTAGGTTCGCGTATAGAGCGAACTTACGGAGCTGTTCGAGTACTATCCTTAGATGCCGAATATGCTCCTCCTTTAAGTCAGAGTAGACTAGTATATCGTCTAAATATACTACGTAGCAGGTGTTAACGAGGCTGGCTAGGGCCCGGTTAATATACGCTTAGAACGTTACTAGTATGTTAGTTAAGCTAAATAGCATCACTATATACTCGAAGTATCTGTACTACATTCAGAATGTAGTCTTCTACTCGTTGCCCTTTCGGATTAGTATCCGGTAGTAGGCGTCCTTCAAGTCGATAGACAAGAAGATGGCAGCGCAACTAAGGCGGTCAAGCGTCTCGCTAATAAGTAGTAGGGGGTAGCGGTTTTTCTAGGTTACTACGTTAAGGCCCCTATAGTTAACGTATAGGCGGAGCGTGTTATCCTTCTTTAGGACGAACATAACTAACGCTCTAGCCTCGCTGTCACTTCGTCGGATCCACGCGTTCCTTTGCGCCTTGTAGAGGTAGTCTCGAAGTATTTCGAGCTGCAATTCCGACATAGGGTATAGAGGTTAATGCGGAGGATTATAACCCTCCTTAAGGTTAATCGCATGTTCCGCGTCTAGGGCCTAGGCATAGGCTGTAGCCTCTATGTCGAAAATAACGGCGTATTCCTCTAACTTAGGCAGAAGGGTAACGTCTTCCTTGACGTTCTGTATGCAGACTGCATACACGCATTAGACCTTCTTCATGTCCTTATAGAAGCTATGTGCGTCACGTATCTGCACTATAGGAACTTCGCCTATAGAGCCGTAGAACTAGTTGTTAGTAGCTCTATCAAAAACGACTCCCTGCTTATAGCGCTAAGGGCGGCCGAGTAGGAGCTCCTTATTAGGAACGTCTTTAGCATAGAAGACTTTGTTAGTCTTGCGCACTTCTCCTAAGGAGTCCGCGAGTTAGAGGCGCATGTTATACGCGCCTTAAGCCGCTACGCCTTCGCCCTAAAAGGACTTCATAGTAGGCAGTAGGGCTCCTAGGATCGGCTTTAAACCGAGCCGTACGACTACCCTCTAGGGTATCACGTTAACCTCCGTAAGGTCATCTAACATATAGTCTACTAGCTCAAGCGAGCCATTAACTTAGACCGCACTAGATAGGCGCTAGGTAGGCCATAAGTCTACACTATTAGTAACAGACAGCTTAGATACCCGTAGTAGCTATTTAGTTGTCTTAGGCTTGTCCTTCTTTCGCCTCCCCTCTAGGGAGGTTTCAGACACCTTGCTTACCTTCTTCCTATCACTTCGTTTAGGATAGCAAGCCGCCTAGTAGTCCCTTGCTCTACAGATATAGTAGCTACTTAGAGGCTTCTCGCTACCGTCTTTTAGCTTAGAGGGCTTGCTCCTCTAGAATGAACTACTGCGTTAGACGTGACCCCTAGGGCGCTTGTAATAGCGGCCCTTTAGTAGGTCCTTAGGGCTTAGACGCTTATTGTCCTTACCGCCCGATTTTCCATTTCGCTTTAAGGTGATTTCTATACGTGTCGCAAGGGACACGAGGTCTTGCTAAGTTGTCAGAAGTTCATGAAAAGTCATGATTGTATTCTAAAGATTGTCATCAAGTTTGACGAGCAAGTGCCATACGCGTTACGTCTTAGTATAGGGTAGCATCTGTCCCTCGAGTGTAGCGAGGTAGGTAGCGAAGCTAGAGGTTGTTTGTCCCTTCCCCTGCTTAGCCTTCTCGTACTCGACAGACATAGTAAGGGCGCGATTCCCCGGATCCTCGACCTAGTCGACATAGAACTAGCGAAAGTCTACCTACGTATATGTTCTGTCATAGACCTGTATAAGGTTATACTACTCATACTAATTGTTACGAGGTTCCTTATCCTCTTTAAGCCACATTATACTAAAGGCGACTTGTTTGCCCTCTATGGAATATCCGCGTAGGTTAAGCATGAAAACTGCCTTACACGCCTGCAAGAAAGTTCGAGCCTCCTTTAAGGTATCTCCCTTAAACGGCTTTAGGTTACATACGTTATGACTACCTCCTAGTTAGCCTACTATGGCCCCGAATTTAGGCACTAGGTTCGCAGGCACACGCGGAGGGTCTACGCCTCCTAGTAAGTTGTCTTCGCGGGTCCCTAGCGTGAAATCTCGCTAGATTTCTTCGTCCGCTAGTTCATTAGTACTACTTATAGCGACGTCTTTGTCGTCCTCGCTGTTATCGCTACTAGAAGCGGTGCGGCTCTAGCTCTAGTTCGCAAGGCAGTTCGCGACCTAATTGACAATCATGGCTACAAGGGCTAGGTTAATAGTTAGGGTTAGCTGTAGTCCCTATGTAGGGGGTCTATTGCCTTGTCTGCCGCGTAATTAGCCTCTAGCGGAACCGTCGCTTAATGTAGTGTCGCTCGCAGGGGGTACTTCTGCGGGCTAGTTACTTAGGCTAGCTTCGCTATCGCGGGCGCTTAGGATGGCGCTTGCTACGCGTTAGTTGCGAGTTCGTAGTACTCTAGATATATCGTAGTATTCTCTGCTAGACTGCAAAGCAGGGGGGAGAAAGCAGAACTAATATAGATGTATATGCTATATAATATGGAAATATCTCGTAGTATGACAGAGTAATCCGACCTTTTAGTAGGTATAAGATAGCGCTGCTTTCTGCTTATTGCAGAGGTAGCGCTAAGGGTGCTTATAACCCCTGACGCTCCTTAATTAGGGAAAGCATGTCTGAGCCTAACCCCGCAGGGGTACTATAGGGTCAGCGATGTAGGGGCGTCCTACGTCGACAACTGATCCTACTTAGACAACATACGAGCTAACGTATGTACGAAGGATCCCCTTGCTAGATATAGTAGGGTCACTACATGCTAAGAGTAGGCATTAGAACCTATTCGGTTCTAATGGCCCCCTAGTATTAACCGTATTATAAACCGCTTAGATAATCCTACTACGGCATTGCTAGTCTGTCTAAGGCCTCTAACACCTATCGGTCAGGGTAGTTAGCTCTAAATTAAGCTGCTACAAGATGCTTATTAGACTCTGCTAACATTAGTATAGTGTTACTAGTATCTAGATAGGCCTTTGCGGTATTACGGAGGTATTAGTAGGTAACTATGTAGAGCCTTTAACCTGTTACTAGCTTAGTAGCGTTACTAGTAACAGCAGAGATATTAATATTAACTCGCTACAAGCTCTCGGCCTACACTGTAGTGTCTTAGCTAGAAGGTATTCGTCTAGGTATGCTAATAATTAGCTCGTGCCCTTATTAAGGCTGACTACGATTACACTACAATTAGCGCTAGTAGTAGGGGGTTCATGTATCTAGGTAAAAGTTACAGAGCTCTTAGAGCTCTGTAATAGGGCGATTAGCTCTATAAGTACACTGTGATTAGACTTACTAAAACCTGAATCGTAGAGGTATTACTTAATAGCTAACAATTAAGGGCTATTAGGATCGATCTACATACTGCTTTGTTAGCTAGGCATAGTCTTATAGAGCTCTAGATAGCCGTATAGTCTCTTAGGGACACTAGTAATACGGTTAATACTAGGGAGCCATTAGAGCCGCATGGGTTCTAATGCCTGCTCTTAGCATGTAGTAACCCTGCTATACATAGCAAGGGGGTCCTTCGTATATACGTTAGCTTGTATGTCGTCTAAGTAGGATTAGTGCTTGACGTAGGGATGCCCCCTATGTCGCTAACCCTACAGTACCCCTGCGGGGGCTTCCTGACCCTATAGTATCCCTGCGGGGTTAGGCTCGGACATGCTTTCCCTAATTAAGGGGCGTTAGGGGTTATAAGTACCTCTAGCGCTACCTCTGCGATAAGCAGAAAGTAGTACTATCTTATACCTATCGAAAGGTCAGATTACTCTGTCACACTACGAGATATTTTCATATCATATAGCATATACATCTATATTAGTTCTGCTTTCTCCCCCCTGCTTTGTAGTCTAGCAGAGAATACTACGATATGTCTAGAGTACTACGAACTTGTAACTAACACGTAGCAAGTACTATCCTAAGCGCCTACGATAGCAAAGCTAGCCTAAGTAACTAGCCTATAGGAGTACCCCCTACGAGCGACACTGCATTAAACGACGGTTCTACTAGAGGCTAATTACGTAGCAGACAAGGTAATAGATCCCCTGCATAGGGACTACAGCCGACCCTAACTATTAACCTAGCCCTTATAGCTATAATTGTTTATTAGGTTACGAGCCGCCTTGCAAACTAGAGCTAGAGCCGTACCCCTTCTAGTAGCGAAAACGGCGAGGATGACGAAGACGTCGCTATACGCAGTACTAATAAACTAGCGGATAATAAAATCTAGCGAGATTTTACACTAGGGACCTACGAAGATAACGTACTAGTAGGCGCAGACCCTCCGCGTATGCCTGCGAATCTAGTGCCGGAATTTAGGGCTATAGTAGGCTAACTAGGAGGTAGTCATAAAGTATGTAACCTAATATACGTAGGTAGACTTTCGCTAGTTCTATGTCGACTAGGTTAAGGATCTAGGGAACCGCGCCCTTACTATGTCTGTCGAGTACGAGAAGGCTAAGGAGGGGAAGAGACAAACAACCTCTAGCTTCGCTACCTACCTCGCTACACTCGAGGGACAGATGCTACCCTATACTAAGACGTAACGTGTATAGCACCTACTCGTCAAACTTGACAACAATCTTTAGAACATAATCATGACTTTTCATAAACTTCTAACAACTTAGCAAGACCTCGTGTCCCTTGCGACATGTATAGAGATTACCTTGAAGCGAAATAGAAAATCGGGCAGCAAGGACAATAAGCGTTTAAGCCCTAAGGACCTACTAAAGGGCCGCTATTACAAGCGCCCTAAGGGTTACGTCTAACGCGGTAGTTTATTCCGGAGGAGCAAGCCCTCTAAGCCTAAAGACAGTAGCGAGAAGCCTCTAAGCAGCTGCTACATCTGTGGCGTAAGTGACTACTAGGCGGCTTACTATCCTAAACGAAGTAATAGGAAGAAGGTAAGCAAGGTGTCCGAAACCTCCCTAGAGGGGAGGCGAAAGAAGGACAAGCCTAAGACAACCGAATAGCTACTATAGGTATCTAAGCTATCTGTTACTAATAGTGTAGACTTGTGGCCTGCCTAGCGCCTATCTAGTACGGTGTGAGTTAATAGCTTACTTAAGCTAGTAGACTATATGTTAGACAACCTTGCGGAGGTTAATGTGATACCCTAGCGGGTAATCGTACGGCTCGGTTTAAAGCTAATCCTAGGAGCCCTGCTGCCTACCATGAAGTCCTTTTAAGGCGAAGGCGTAGCGGCTTAAGGCGCGTATAACGTGCGCCTCTAACCCGCGGACTCCTTAGGAGAAGTGCGCGAGACTAACGAAGTCTTCTACACTAAAGACGTTCCTAATAAGGAGCTCCTACTTGGCCGCCCTTAGCGCTACAAGTAGGGAGACGTTGTTAATAGAGCTACTAACAATTAGTTCTATAGCTCTATAGGCAAACTTCCTGTAGTAAAGATGCGTGACGCACATAGCTTCTATAAGGACATAAAGAAGGTCTAATGTGTGTATGCGGTCTGCATACAGAACATTAAGGAAGACGTTACCCTTCTGCCTAAGTTAGAGGAATACGCAGATATTTTCGACGTAGAGGCTACGGCCTATGCCTAGGCCCTAGACGCGGAGCATGCGATTAACCTTAAGGAGGGTTATAATCCTCTGTATTAACCTCTGTATCCTATGTTAGAATCGTAGCTCGAAACACTTCGAGACTACCTCTATAAGGCGCAAAAGAATGCGTGGATCCGACGAAGTAACAGCGAGGCTAGAGTGTTAGTAATGTTCGTCCTGAAGAAGGATAACATGCTCTGCCTATACGTTAAATATAGGGGCCTTAATATAGTGACTTAGAAGAACCGCTACCCCCTACTACTTATTAGCGAGACGCTTGACTGCCTTAGTCGCGCTGCTATCTTCTTGTCTATCGACTTAAAGGATGCTGACTACTAGATACCGATCCGAAAGGGCGACAAGTAGAAGACTATGTTCTAAATGTAGTACAGACACTTCAAGTATATAGTAATGCCATTTAGCTTAACTAACGCACTAGCGACATTCTAAGCGTATATTAAATAGGCCCCGTCCGGCCTCGTTAATACCTGCTACGTAGTATATTTAGACGATATACTAATCTACACTAACTTAAAGGAGGAGCATATTTAGCATCTAAAGATAGTGCTTAAATAGCTCTATAAGTTTGCTCTGTATACGAACCTAAAGAAGTACTTATTCCTGACGGACAGGATTAAGTTTCTTGGATACATCGTTTCTATAGAAGGAGTTATCATAGATGACTAAAGGGTGTCTGTAATCACAGAGTAGCTATAGCTAACTACCCTCTAAGAAGTGTAGGTGTTTCTAGGGTTTACTAACTTCTACCGCAGATTCATATAATCCTATTCGAAGATCGTGGCTCCCCTTACAGCCCTTGCAAAGGGCGTAATTCGAGGTAAAAAGCTAGGGATAGTACCTTAGGAGGAGGCTTAGAGCAAGGCTTTCTCTAAACTTAAAGCAGCTTTTTAAACTACGCCTATACTTTAGCACTTTGACCCTATTACGAAGATCCGAATAGAGACTAATGCTTCAAAATTCGTAATAGCCGCAATTAAATCGTAGCTCTAGTCGCACGAAGGTAGTACTTAATAGTACCTAATTACCTTCTAGTTGCAGAAGATACAGGGCGCTAAGCTTAACTACGAGACTTACGACTAAGAGCTATTAGCTATTATTAACGGCTCTAAGGAGTACTGACACTACCTTAAAGGCGTAGCGTACCCTATTAAGGTGCTTACTAACTATAACAACCTTCGCAGCTTCATAAGCATAAAGTAGCTAAGTAGTTAGCAAGCAAGGTAGGCGACTTTCCTAGCTAGCTTTGACTTCGTTATCTAGCATCGTTCTAGAAAGACGAATCTAGCTAACGGTCCTTCGCGATAACCAGACTACGACACTAGGGAGCAGGGTAACTAACAGCTTCTCCCTACGCTATAAATGAAGCTTGTAGTTTAGGGTAGCGATCTGTCGTTAGCTCCTTTTATAGGTTAACTGCGGGTCTAATAGGGCCTTATAGCCTCTGCTAGCGACGAACCCTCCTATCTAGCAGTTATAGTAACTATGTCTAGCTCGATCTGTGCGGTAGTTAACTAGCTTACATGTAGTAAGCATGCGATGTCTAAAGAACCCTTTAAAGAAGTCTCGAGACTTATTCAGCAGTTGCAAGAGCAAGAACTAGAGTTAATTAATAAGGGTGTAGCCCTCTAGGATACCTTAGGTAGTCCGAAGTACTAGACTAAGTTAGGCGACTTATAGTACTTTGACAATAGGCTCTACATACCCGCTAACTATGTACTCTGTTCGCAGCTCCTCTATATTTATCATGACGATAAATTTGCGGGTCATTTTAGCGCAGAGAAGACGAACGCGCTTCTTAGACGTAAATACTAGTAGCTGACGCTAGAACAAGATGTCTCTAACTATGTCAAATCCTGCTAGACGTACTAGATTAGCAAATCTTGGCGCTATTGCCCTGTCATGAGTGTCATGAGTGCTATGAGTCACGAGCACTATGACCTAAGTCATAGCTGTCATGAGTGCTATAAGTCATAGTGTTATAAGTCATAGTACTATGAGTTATAACGTAGGCATAGAAGAGAGGGTCTGTTACGTAAGGATAGACACCTAGATCTGTAGGGTTAGTCTATAGATCTATAGGCTTACATAGGAGAAGGGATCTGTCATGTAAGAATAGACCCTAGGATCTGTAGGGTTAGTCTATAGATCTATAGACATAGGTCTAACAGGTCTGTTAACAGATCTAACAGAGCTACCCTATCTCTCTAGTATATAGGGATAGCTTCAGGACAGATAGTTAGGAGCTTCGTGCTTAATTATAATCTTCTCCTCTAGGGGGGATAGTTAGTACAAGGTTAATTGCCTTTGTTAATATTCTTTACTACTCTGCAAGTCTAACACCTAATCCCCTTCCTGCTATTAGCACCTACCCTTCTAACACTTTGAGCACTACTCCTAAGGAAGTATTAGGGGACTCGTTAAGCGCTAGACATACGCCTATGTTAAGTAGTTCCTTAGCTATTAGCTTGACCTCTAGCGATAATAGTTAACTGACACTACAAGAACAAGTTGCTGCCATACCTTAAATTACTTAGTAGCTCGAATCCATTCATCTTAGCGAGATGGCTCTAGCATCTGTCGCAGCTTCGACTACTAGAAACAGACACGGAAATAACGGCTTCAAGATAGGAAGCCCTTCAGAGTTTACAGGATAACGATCTTAAGTAGAGATGTTTATCCTACAATGCTAGTTAGCATTTAACGTAGATACAGAACGGTTTACGACACATTATAAGCGAATGATGTACATCGTCTCTTACCTAAAAGGACCGGCGTTCGAGTTCATCTAGCCTTATCTGACAGATTATCTAGATTACGTTAGTAGCGTCGAAGCTAGGAAGATAACGACTCAGGAGATTCTTAACTTAGACAAGTCCTTGTTTAAGGCATTACGCGAAGCTTTTAGGCTTAGTAATAAGCAACAAGAGGCTAAGAGAGCTCTCCTAGGAATCTAGCAGAAGGGTTCCGCTATTAAGTACTATGCGGACTTTTAAACCCTCTCTGCCTAAGTTAACTAGAATGATAATGCCTTAGCCGCTTAGTTCTATTAGGGACTAAAGGAAACGGTTAAAGACGAAATTGCCCGGGGAGATCGGCTAACGACATTCAAGGAAATGAGCGATCTCGCGATTAGAATCGATAATCGCATCTAGGAAAGACAGTAGGAACGATAACATGTAAATCGCAGGCTAGCGCAGGCTAACTATAAGGCCTAACGATTAGTACCGAAATGGCGAAGCGATTACTATAGTCTCTAACTAATAGAGTTAGATGTAACTAAGGGGCGCCTAAAGAGCGGACCCTAAGGAAAGCCACAGAAGGGCTCTCCTACCTAGAATAGTCTGAAGAAGCCATTTGACAAGAGTAACCTCAAGTGCTATAACTGTAGAAGAAAGGACACTTTGCCTGCGAGTGTTTCGCTAAGAAACAGCGACAGGACCTACAACGGACAGAATAGGCTCGCGTAATAACATTGGCACCTAAGCAAAAGGCTGCCGCTACTCGAGAACTAGACTATGCCTTACTTACGTAGACTATGTACTATAACGACAATTGTCGAATTCACATGAGTAATAAAGATAGTTCCGGATAGTACCCTAGCCGTAACAAGGCATAGTCGATCTACGCGCTAAGGGGTATACCTTCTAGTGTAACAATCCTAAGGTAATAGGAGCTAGAAGAGGAAGAAGGTTCGGACAATAACTTTGAGCTTGTTAAGGCCGTCATTCCCGATTCTAAGGAAGACGAGGACATAGAGAGATAGGCTATGCCGCTATATGACATCAGACTTAATGTTGTCTAAATCATATAGAACTAGTAGGCTTAGGCTTGCCCATAGATTAATGGAGTATAACATGTTAACTAGCTTAAGTATGACGAACTAGCCGACTACATGCAACGACACCTAAGGAGACTACTAGTAGTAGCTTATCCTTACCCGCATTAGAAGATTATCTAAGAAGTTGTACTGTTTAGGGTAGAATTTACGCGCTAAGGAGGCTACTTTACCTACGAAGGTATCTAGGTTCTACGAGCGCTACGACTCTAGGTTAGCTACTTAAAGATAGAGTACGCAAGAAATGCGCAGGAATAACGAGGCTAAGAGCGAGCGACCTCTTAGGCTAGTTAGCAGTAACGCTTAAAGAAGAATGAGCTAAGACCGCACGATCCCTAAACTAGTCCGTGAAGACAGTTATTCGGGAAACGACAAGGTCCGCCGGAATTAGATCTACAGACGGACTAGACAGGGCTATAACGCTATGCCGTAGTTAGCACTAGATATGCAGACAACCTCAGAGTATAGGTACACATTAATGAGACGCTAGCCTAGGCCTTAATAGATTCAGGATGTACTAGAATCTTCATGATGCCTAAGTTCGCTAGGATAGCTAGGATAAGGCTACAGGCGAAGACAAATGCTTTCTCGCTACAAGCGATCGATAGAAAGCTAGTTACGTACAACTAAGGAATAGTTGACGAGGAGACTAAGATGATGCCTCTACGGATAGGACGCTACTAAGAGATAATCTAGTTCGACATCACAGAGTCGCCTAGCTTAGATGTAGTACTAGGGTTGCCATAGCTAAGAAACGCTAACTCCTACCTCGACTAGAAGAACGAGAGGATCTAGTTCCTAGAACTCTTAAGATCGATACCTCTACCTATAGTACATGACAGACTAGGCAAGATCGAAATATGTGCTATGACTTTAAACGAGATAGTCGCCGCTATCAAGGATCTAGAACAGGAAGTACATGTCCGATAGGTTAAAGCAACGCAAGCTGAAGTCGAAGTCGAGTTCATAGTTCCTAATGAATATAAGGAATTTGCTACCCTTTTTAAGGAAGAACCCGACTAAGAGGCTCTGCTAGAACACTAGGAGTAGGACTACGGGATACCCTTACTCCTAGGCAGGACGCTAACGAAGCAACTAGTTCGCCTATTGTTAGCGGCAAAGCTAGAGATTCTCCAGAAATACCTAGAAGACAACCTCTAGAAGGGCTTCATCCGCGAGTCGTAGTTACTAGCAGGGTATCTAATCCTGTTTGTCCCTAAGGGGGAAGACGACTAGTAACTTTGCGTAGATTATCATGGATTAAACGACATCATAATAAAGAATAGTTATCTACTTCCTTTGCTCTTAGAATTACAGGATCGCCTATAAGGAGTAATATAGTTCTCGAAGTTCGACATACTAGGAGCGTATAATCGAATTTGAATTAAGGAAGGCAAAGAATAGAAGACCGCGTTTAGAACTAGGTTCGGACACTACGAGTATATAGTCATGCTATTTAGGTTAACAAACGCCCTAGCTACATAGTAGGCATTTATTAACAACGTGCTACAAGAGTACCTTAATGTCTTTGTAGTTGTATACTTAGATGACATCCTTGTCTACTTACAAACAATCGAAGAACATAGGACTCATGTACGCAAGGTACTTTAGAAACTCTAGGATTACAGGCTAAAGGTTAAGCCTTAGAAGAGCGAGTTTCATAAGCAAGAAGTCTAATTCCTCGGCTACGTAGTAGCCTAGAACGGAATCAAGATAGACACTAAGAAGGTTAAAGTCGTAAAAGAATAGCCTATACTAACTAATGTTAAGGAAGTATAGTCCTTCCTTAGGTTTGCTAACTTCTACTAAAGATTTGTTACAAACTATTCGAAGATTATGGCACTACTTACGACCCTTACTATAAAGGATACACTATTCGTATAGGACGACGCCTAACAGAATGCCTTCGAGGAACTCAAGCAACGATTCATAGATTAGCTAATCTTACTTGTATTCGACCTAGATAAGCCTATCATAGTCGAAACAGATGCCTCTGACGTAGCGCTTAGGGCATGCTTAAGTTAACTAGGACTAAGTAGACGACTACAGCTAGTTGCCTATTACTCGAGGAAGCTGTCTAGACCTAAACTTCGTTACAATGTCTACGACAAAGAACTTCTAGCTATAGTAGACGCTTACAAGGCGTAGCAAGTCTACTTAGAAGGTTCTAAGTACTAGGTTATAGTCTACATAGACTATAAGAACTTGCGATACTTCACGACAACGAAAGAGTTAAACTAACGACAAGTCCGATAGAGTAAGGAACTCTCTAGCTTTAACTACAAGATCGTCAATTATAAGGGGTCCGAGAATGCACGCGCTAACGCACTTAGCTGCTAGACTAACTACCTGAAGGGCGTAAAACAGGAAAAACATGCCATTCTCTAGGAGAATAGCGATAGCACGCTTAGAGTTAACCGACTCGCGGCTACAGCTATTACATAGACTAGCGAATTCTAGAATGACCTGAAGAACGCACTAGTCTACGACCTAACTACACTTACTATCTGTAACAACATTAATAGATAGGAGGACTAGGAAGACAAAGACAGAGTACTTCTCTTCTAAAGGTTAGTATACATGCTAACATCCTTACGTTTAGAGCTACTACGCCTCTAATATGACGTACCTTAGGTAGGACACGTAGTAGTGTCTAAAATGAAGCAAATTCTCTGACAGGAATATTACTTCCCTAGGATAGGCAGAGTAATCGAGGACTATGTCTGTTAATGTGTAATTACTAACAGAGTAAGCATAACTGTCATAAACCGTATAGGTTACTACGACCGCTAAAGGTACCCTAACAGCCATAGGAATCGCTTGCTATAGACTTTATCGTCAAACTACCCTAGTCGAGAGAACCCGCCACGAATGAGTTCTTCGATAGAGTCATAGTAGTAGTCGACCGATTCACTAAGTTTAGGAAGTTTATCCTATACTGTAAAGACTTTAAGACTAAAGATATCGCGCATGTCTTCATTAAGTAGGTAGTAGCATTACATAGTATGCTACGAGACCTAGTAACGGACTAAGGATCTGTGTTTACCTCTAACTTCTAGAAGGCCCTAATAAGACAATTCTAGGTCAAGCATTAACTAAGTACTTCCTTCTACCCTTAGATAGATAGACAGACAGAACGTCTAAATTAGACATTAGAATAGTACCTTCGATCCTATATGAATAGGGACTAGAACAACTAGGTAGAGTTGTTGCTAATAGCATAACTCGCGTATAATAGTACGCTAGCAGAGTCAACAGGACTCTCGCTATTTTAGATGGCGTACAGGTTAGCTATAGAAGACGTTCTAGACGTCTTAGCTAAGGATTAAAACCTAGTAGCACTTAGGTAAGTAGAATACCTATGCTAACTACAAACAGAAGCACGACTTAACCTGTAGTTCTATTAGCAGAACATGGCATAGTACGCAAATCGTAAGAGAATTAAGGGACTAATTCTAGGAGGGGGACAAGGTGTATCTCCTCTACTGTCACATCAAATTAGACAATCTAAGTAAAAAACTAGACGCTGTAAAACTAGGACCATTCCAGATTAAGGCTAAGAAAGGACTAGTTAATTTTGAGTTATAGCTACCCGAGCAGATAAGAATACACCCTGTGTTCTATGTCTCTCTGCTAGAATAAGTAGCGCTAGACGCCGCACTGTAAACATAACCCTTACTACTTGACCCCGAAGTAGAAGAACTAGAGTATACTGTTAAGAAGATCGTCGACACTCGCTAGGTAGACAGACAGTAAGAGTACTTAGTAAAATAGGAAGGATACGGGAGTACTAAAAACACCTAGGAACTCCTTAAACACCTACGAAACTGTTAGTAGAAGGTACAGAGCTTTAAGCGAAAAACAAACCTAGGAAGAAGGTTATGAGCTACGACTAGGCTCCTGTAGGACGCTATTAATAGGCTTAGCTACTACACTATCTAGGAAACCCTAGTACGACGCGTCAGCAAAACCTTCTATTACGCTCTATGTCGTAGGACTAAGAGCAAGATCAGTTAAGGGATCTAGGTTAAGAAGAAACCTAGCCTGCTAAAGAGCCTACTCTTTAGCCTCGTCTTCTCTAATCTCATGCTCCTTAAGAGCGCGACTATCCTTAACTTCATAGTTAACTATGTCTAACTGTTTCCGAAGACGTATCTCCTTTACATGCGCCTCTATTATCTTCTGCGAAGCCTCGGGTAGGGCCGCCTTCGCATAATCGAGATTAGTAATTAGTCTTTTCTGCTAATTACCTAACTTCTTCTATTTAACCTCTGTTACCTTTGCGTTATAACTTCGACAGTTGCTAAAGTAACACTATAAACATTTCCCTAAGGAAATGTGTACTCGACAAACAAGCTTTAACTCTTGACACTAAGTACAGGACTTCATGCTGTCCTAGCCCTAACGATAGATTCGATTTGCGTAGCGTTTACGTTTCTACGTTAAAGGGGCGTTAGTGTCTAGGATGACATAAGGTAGTAATAGAGAAAGAGAAGACATTACTACACAAAGAAAGAGCAAGAGAAACCCTATACTAGTAAGGTAGCTTAGGGACAAGCTAGGCTAAGAGAGGGATAGTGTCATAAGTGTCATGAGTGCTATAAGTCACGAGTACTATAGCCTAAGTCATAGCGGTCATAAGTGCTATAAGTTATAGTGTTATAAGTCATAGTACTATAAGTCATAACGTAGGCATAGAAGAGAGGGTCTGTCACATAAGGACAGATACCTAGATCTATAGGGTTAGTCTACAGATCTATAGGCCTATAGGAAGAAGGGATCTATCATAGGACAACAGACCCTAGGATCTATAGGGTTAGTCTACAGATCTATAGACATAGGTCTAATAGGTCTGTTAACAGATCTAACAGAGCTACCCTATCTCTCTAGTATATAGGGATGGCTTCAGGACAGGTAGTTAGGAGCTTCGTGCTTAATTACAATCTTCTCCTCTAGGGGGGATAGTTAGTACAAGGTTAATTGCCTTTGTCAATATTCTTTACTACTCTACAAGTCTAACACCTAATCCCCTTCCTACTATTAGCACCTACCCTTCTGACAAAAGACAAGCTCCCTTACAACCTACTAAAGAAGAAGATGCTAGCCTCTCTTTATGGCGTTACTACTCCTGTTACTCCTAGTCGCTTCAGGGTGTTTAGTAGACCCTATGTAGATAGGTAGTCCTTAGTAGACTATAACAAGAAAGACTCTTCTACATTAGGTTTAGTCAGGAAGCCCTCGACTAGTAGTCGCTAAGCATTAGCTACGAAGCTAATCTAAGCATGTCTCTTGTTCTCCTTAGGTTTATTCTAGGTGTGCCTTTAGGTATTAATGATGTATAAGTAGGGCGTTTGTTTCTCGTTATTACTTCGCGCGTTATGCGCTACATACACGTGTTAAGAACTCTGCTCTAAAACTCTTATCTTCCTACGAATTAACCTTCTTAAGCCCTGCTTACGCCTCCTCTACTCTTCGAACTCATGAATAGCTTCTAGAGCGTTCTTGTAGTCTTCGGCTAGAACCTATTATATGTACTTAGGTAGGTATCCTTTCTACTTCACTTGATAGTATGTTACGCCTTTACGCTACATACTGTCCTTAATACCCTTAACTTCCTACTTTTCGTTCTCTTCTGCTACTAGCATCAGGTCTGCAGGCTCTTTGCCCTTACGCTATACCTAAAGTTTAAGTAGAGATATGTAGAAGATGTTATGCACATAATACAACGATAGCAATAATAGCTAGTATGCCTACGAGCCTATTACGTCATATATCTAGAAGGGTCTGACGAACCTTAGCGTCATGTTCTTACTTAGAAGTTTTAGCTTAAGATTCTTCGTTAATAGTAACACCTTCGTACTAACTACATACTACATCGGTTTAGCATAAGCGTTATTATGTTTAATCTAGGATTCTAATGCCTTTTTCTAGTGTTCTATTAGCACCGAATGTACCTCGCGCATACGCTGCGCTAATTCCGTAGCAGCTAGCACCCTCTCCTTAGAAGACTTGTCCTAAGGCGGTTCTAGGTGTATTTCTAGATCAAAGCTATAAAGAATCTGAAATAGCGACATACGCATAGTAGCATACACGCTATTATTAACTACGAATTCCGCTATAGGAATTGCGTTAGCCTAGGCATCCTAGTTCTTAGCATAGTAGCACTAAAGGTACTACTTAAGAGTCTAGTTTATACGTTTAGTCTAACTATTAGTCTGCAGATAGAATGCTGTACTTAGGCGGTACTTAATACATGCCTCGAACACAAATTCTTGCTAGTATTTACTAGTAAAGACAGAACCTTGATCTAATAGAATACTTTAGGGGACACTAAAGTACTATATGACTTTGTCACAAAGTAGTCGCGCAAGCTTGCTACTTATGCACTTTTTCGTATATAGGATGAAGACATTTATCTTCGAGTATCGGTCGACTACTACAAGGATAGCATTAACTACATTGCCTCTCTACTTTGCTAGTAGCAAATTAGTAATAAAATCTATAGTCAAGTCTTGCTATAGTCTCTCTAGTAGTAGGAGCGCCTAAGCATTACTATAGGGGCAATAGTGCCGAGATTTGCTAATCTAGTGTAAAGGGCGAGGCCCTAAGTCTTGGCATAGGCTAGGGCCTATGCGACGTAACCCCTGACAAGGCTAGCTATAAAAGACCGGACAGCTAGCAGATAGTCCTTCTCTCCCTATCGTACTTGTTAAATACTACATGAACCCCTATGTATACGCCGTTTACCTATAACATTAAGTACGATCGATTTCACTATAGAAAGGCCGTCTCCTAGCTAATTAACCCTAGTGTCCGAAGGATCTACGAACGAGGAAGCGTTAGCAGAAATGCGCTGTGTTGTCAAGGGAATGCATACCTAGTAACAGCAAATTATGGCCGAGCTAACAGCCACGCGGGCCGCGCTAAATGAATCAGAGTCCTAATAGCGACAAAACCCGGGCGCCCTGTTAGAGGAGCTGCTAAAGGCTCTCGCGGACACGCTAGCCATAGTAACGCGTGTAAACTCCGGCCTAGAACTAACAGGACCCTAAGAGTAGAGGCTACTAACATAGGACGGAAGAGCTAAATCATTTAGGGATTACCTGCTCTGTATTAGGAGTTCGCTTAGGGCGCGCTCTAGGATAAAACCCCTAATAGGCGTAGATTATTACTAGAACACAATCTACGACACCCTCCCTGCTCGCCAGCGCGCCTAGATGCGCCATTTCTAGGAGAAAGGAGGCCCGGATAGCGCGAAGGACCCTAAAGCTTTTCTCATGTAACTCGAGGCTATGTTCGCGGATAGTAACGAGACAGCGAAAGCTCTAGAATAGCTCACGAACCTCTAACACGCAGCAGGCTAGCTATGGCACGAGTACTAGCTAGAATTCGACGAACTCCTGCTGTTAGCAGGAGGGGACTAGTAGACAGATAACGCGAAGATTAGATACCTCAAGAATTTGTTTTCAAATCCTACTAGGATGTACATAGCGAACGTGAGAGATAAGGGGGACTACTACGCGTTTGCAGAGGAGGTCGAAAGGGTCATGACAAACTCTGAGGTAACCGACTAGTTCAAGGCGGCCTATAGGAGGTAGTTAAGGGAAAAGAACAAGGACTCTGAAGGTATTCCTGCGGCTGCCATGTAGATGCCTAACCCTAGGGTCGGATCCCGAATAGACGCGGATAGGGATATAGTTATAGCACCGACTCGTACTATAGGAGACTAATATGACAGCAAAGGACCCTGACAAAATAACGGGGGAAAACAACGCGCTAAATAGGTAGACGCTATAGAGAGAGAGAAACGCTAGGAGAATAACCTGTGCTACTGTTACGGAGCGTCTAGACACTAAGTTAAGGGGTGTCCCTACGCCTCGGCTACACCCCTAGCCCGGATTAACATAACTAGAGTGTCGCTATTACTAGAGGACGATAGAATGGCAGAGGAACCTAGGAGGAAAAACTCGGGAAAAGATTAACTCCCGCTCGGAGTTAGGAAGTAGGAGTAACAGAGACATTAGCAGAAGGATAGGAGAGAGTTAAGGGATCCATGGACAGGAACCTGATTTATACTGATGTAGTCCTAGCAAATAATACCGGGACATCAGCTCTCATCGATAAGGGGTGCTAATACTACGCTGCAATTAACGGAGACCTAGTAAAAGGTCTCGGCTTAAGCTTAATAAGCAAAGAGTCGCGCATAGCGAGGGGCGTAACAGCGTCGATGCGAGACTCCGCGGTAGAAGGAGTAGTCGCCTTCCGGATAGAAATCGAGGGGTTCTAACAACTAGTATACGCATATGTAGTAAAGGATCTAGCCTTCCCCCTAATACTAGGGAACCCCTAGAAGGCTCACAATAAAGTGCGGACCGCGCCAGAAAGGCGTCAGTATTAGCATGGAAGAGCGGGACAGTAGATAGACGAAGGACAGAACTACCGAGAATACGAGGACCGCAGGAACTTTACCTAGGTATGCGCGACCGCGACAGCGGATGTCGCGGAGGCCTTAAAGGCAAAGGAATATCTGACGCTAGACGAGTTAAGAGAGGCGCTACCTCTAGAGCTTCAGCACATGGCTCTACTATTCTGCCGCTAAGAAGCAGAAAAATTAGCGCCATACTGCCCTGGCATTAACTACCGCATCGAACTCCGCGAAGGACTAGATAGATCCTAACTAGCTCTGCTATAGGGACCCCTATATAGCATGTCGAAGGAGGAACTACTTGTTTTAAGGAAGTCCTTAGATGAACTGTTAGGGGAGGGATTCATTCGGCCTACTAACTTAGAGGCTGCGGCTCCTATGCTTTTTGTCCGGAAGCTAGGAGGAGGGCTCTAGTTCTGCTGCGATTACTACGCCCTTAACGCAATCACAAAGCAAGATAGGTACCCCCTCCTGTTAATACGGGAGACCTTAAGGAACCTCACGGGCACCTAGTAGCTTACTAAGGTAGACGTAGTGTCGGCCTTCTACCAAATCCATATGGCGAAAGGCCATGAGTATAAGACAGCCTTTCGCACAAGGTTCGGTTCATTTGAATAGCTAGTATGTCCGTTCGGTTTATCCGGGGCTCTAGCAAGTTCCAACGATATATTAACACACTGCTACGCGAGGAATTAGACGACTACGCCTCCGCGTACATAGACGACGTTATTATATATAGCGGCAGTTCGCAAGAAGACTATTTCGCTAAAGTAACGCGAGTACTCTAGAAGCTCTAGGACAGGGGCCTCTACCTTAACCCTAGGAAGAGCGAGTTTGCCAAAAAGGATATCAAGTACCTAGGGTTCATGATCTATGCTAACAGAAAAGGCGTAGGGACCGAGCTAGAAAAGGTAGAGGCTATGCGTAACTAGGAGTAGCTAAAAACACAAAAGGAAGTACGTAGATTCCTTAGCTTCGCTAAATACTATAGGATGTTCATCCCGAACTACTTGAAGACAGCTAGGCCCTTGACGGCGCTTACAGGGAAGGGCAGACCGTTCTCCTAGGGGGAACTCGAGGAGTCCGCGTTTAGAACGCTAAAAGCAAAGTTCTGTTTAGCGCTAGTCCTTTCTTAATAGAACCCGGAGCTGCCGACCTTTTTAGAGACTAACTATAGTAGGTTTGCGTTAGAGGCGGCTCTCCTGCAAGAAAGCAACGGAGTCTGGAGACTAGTAGGCTTCTTCTTGCAGAAACTTAATAAGGCGGAGATTAATTACGACATCTACGACAAGGAGATGCTAGCCGTGATATCTAGCCTTAAGTTCTAGGGCCCTAAGCTGAAGTCGTGTAGGCCCTTTACTATTCTTATAGACCACAAAAACCTGGAGTACTTCATAGTCAAGCGACAGCTGTCTAAGCAGCAGATACGGTAGTATGAGACCCTCGCGTAGTTCTAGTTCTCCTTGGTATATCGCCTAGGCGCTAAAGGAGTAGTCCTAGACGTATTGTCAAGACGAGAACAGGACACGCTAGGGGCAGAAGATAAGGAATCACGGTTTAAGAGGTTTTTAGACCTAGGAGTCATAGAGAGTTAGCCGGACCCCGTAGACAAGAGCAGAGACATACTAATTACCTCGACTAGCCTACTACCTACTACCATAGTAGAGAACGAGTAGCAACTCGCTAACTCCGCAACCTCTAACTAGGAGCCCATTAGGCCGTTCTAGGACGGCACCCTTAATGACTTATAGGCAGCCATAGTAGAGAAAGACGAGCTGTACTCGATAGTGTTAAAAGTAGTAAAGGGCGGCTCCTAGGCGCTACTAGCTAGAGCGAGGCTGAAACTACAAGCAGGGGACTACAAGATCGACAAGAGGGGCTTCCTGCGATACTGCGACAAACTATAGGTCCTAGGAGCAAACAACAGTTAGCCTAGGTGCAAGACCTCGGACTCTAGGGACGAAAGCGACGACATGCTTAGGACGAAGCTTATTTAGTCTATGCATGACGCTACAGTGTACGGGCACCTAGGACAGGACGCCACGACGATGATCCTAGGGCGCGATTTCTACTAGCCGTTACTGTCTAAGCATGTCTAGCGGTTCCTAAGGAACTGCGACTACTATAGTCGTAACAAGGTATAGAGAGAGTATAAGCACGGACTACTAAAGCTATTACTAGTTCCTAACAGATTCTTCTAGGAGATCTTAATGGACTTCATGACGGACCTGCCCGATTCCGAGGGATGTCGATACCTATAGGTTATTAAGGATCGCCTATACAAGTACATAGTTTTGCAGGTAATGCCTAGCATAAAAGCAGAGGAATACGCGGAGAAGTTCATGGATTACTAGGCCTAGTACCATAGAATGCTAACGGCTATTACGAGCGACTAGGGCACTAACTAGACTAGCACCTTCTAGACGACCTTCTGTAAAGGAATAGGCATGTCCTAGCGGTTAAGCTCTACGTACTACCTACAAACAGATAGAGGCCCTAAACGCCTAAACTAAGAGGTGCAAGCGTACCTCCGGAACTATATTAACTATGAGTAATCCGACTAGAAGCGATGGCTCCCTGTAGCTTAACTAGCGCTAAACAGGAGGTATCATTCAGGAATTAGCATGAGCCCCTTCTTCGCTACCTATAGCTACGAAGCATAGGGCCCTATACCTTTAACCGAGGACCCCGTAGGGCCTAGCCTGTTAAAAGCAGCTAAGAGGGCAAGGGCGTTTGTAGGAAAGATTCAGGACATAACAGGAATCTGCCAAGCAACAATAGCGGCTTCTATGTAAGAATAGGAGGAGTCTGCTAATAAACGCTAAAACCCTACCCTAATTTATAAAGTTAGTAACAAGGTCTAGCTAGATCTGCGGAACTACACTACAGAGAAACCTAAGAAAAGCTTAGACGCTAAGCATGCGAAGTACATAGTAGCTAAAGTATTATTACTAGTCTCTATCCGCTTAACTAGGCTCCTAAACAATATACACCTAGTGTTCTATACTGACCTGCTAAGACTAGCGGGAAGAGACCCTATGCCTAGGCAGGAGAACGACGACGAACAGCTAGACCCCCCTTTATTTAAGTCGCACGAGGAGTAGTTAGTAGAGGAGGTACTCTGCGCGAGGGACAAGAGAAGGGGAAGAGGACGCGAGGTCCTAGTGAAATAGTCAGGGTACTATAAACCTACATAGGAGCCCCTAGAAAACCTAATAGACACTAAAGTAATAGACTGCTTCAAGCAGACTTAGGGAAGCGCGGAGAACAACAACGGCCCTAGAGAGAGGTAAGGTAAGAAGAAAAAGGAAACGAGATATAGGACTTAGCAAAGGGAGTCTAGCATTCGTAACAAGGAGTACAGGCGTTTAAGAAGGACAAAAGTTAGAGGGGGAAAATTGACATTAGGTAACTATATATACAACGAAAGAAAAAACCCCCCCTAGCTGCAGGCCCCCGCGCCGAGGATAGAGGACCCTAGCGACAATCATGCAGGATTGTCACTAGGGGCCCTGCTAGCGGGGCTAGCCCCCCCCCGCTGTCTAAGGGGCCCTCGCTAGACCCCCTAGACCCGCTAACTAGGCTGCTGTCAGAGTCCCTGGCCTCTTAGTCAGGGCCCCGCGTAGTAGCGCCAGACTGATGCTAACAAGGGCTCTCGCCCTTACTAGCAACGTTCTCCCGCTGCCTACCTAAGGTAAGCGCTAGTAGAACGCCCCCGGACCTTCTAAACCGTTAGCGCGTAGAAACACACAGAGTACAGGATGAACTCACAGGAGGCCCTACTAGGCGACAGCGGCACCTACGGTCCCTACGACCTCCTAGGCCACGACGCTACTCGAGGTTAGCGGCGTAATCATGGAGGACACTAATAGAAAATACCCGGATAGTAGACCTGCCGACTATAAAGGCCCTAAGGCCCTCTAGGCCTTGAGGACCTTTGCTAGGTTGTTATGCGCGGTAGCGCTGTTGTAATGTTAGCTGTGTAAAACCCCCTAGGGTACAGGTTATACCTGTTAGCGTCCTAGGAACGGGTCTAGGAGGCATAGGAGACGTAGGCGAGGGCGGGGCTAGCTAGGTTAGCGGAGCATTTTGCGTGGACACTAAGTAACGCATACAGGGCTTTGCAGTTTAGGCGCTTGCTAGCGTAGCGCTAGCAGGCGCGGGCTTAGATAGACTAGACAGATTCATTAGCTAAAGCCAGGCACAACGACAAAGACTCTAGAACATACCGATTATAGGACGCAATCTACGCCCTAGAGGGCATAGTCGACGTAGTAGATAGCAGGGGCTATCTAGTTCTAGTTAGTATTGCCCGGAATCCCGGAGGAAAAGCCAGAAGGTAGGAGAAAGAGGGGGGGGGCTTATAGTTTAAGGTAAGCATGTAAGAGAAAGGAAGCAAGAGCGATAGCAAAGGGCGCTTTTTATATAGTAAGGGACGTACTAGCACAGGCCTAGGAGCGCCCCTATAATGGCTTAGATAGCGATGAATAGAAGTGAAGTGAAGAGAGGTAGGAAAGTAAAGTAGACTTAAATAAGCGAACTAGAGTCTAGGAACCCGGCAAGACCGGTTAGAGGCCAGGCTGTAGGCACAGGAGAACAGGGAGCGTAAGAAGTGAAGTAAAGTAGACTTAGACAAGTAGAGTAGACTTAGACAAGGGAAGTGAAGTCAGGAAGCCGTGTCAGCCTAGCCGCGATCCGGACTTTATGTGCTAGAAGGAGACTAACAGATTCCTTGCTATAAACAAGAAGGGGGGAGGGGGGGGGGTAATGTAAAGGGCGAGGCCCTAAGTCTTGGCACAGGCTAGGGCCTGTGCGACGCGACCCCTGACGAGGCCAGCTATAAAAGACTAGACAGCTAGCAGATAGTCCTTCTCTCTCTATCGTACTTGTTGAATACTACATGAACCTCTGTATATACGCCGTTTACTCGTGACATCTAGCATGTCTAGCAGGATTTAACATAGTTAGAAACATCCTGTTCTAGGGTTAGCTACTAGTATTTCCGTCTGAGAAGCGCGTTTGTCTTCTCTACGCTAAAATGACCCGCAAGTTTATTGTCATGATAAATACAGAGGAGCTACGAACAGAGTACATAGTTAGCGGGTACGTAGAGCCTATTATCAAAGTACTACAAGTTGCCTGACTTAGTCTAGTACTTCAGACTGCCTGTAGTATCCTAGAGGGCTACACCCTCATTAATTAACTCCGGTTCTTACTCTTATAACCGCTAAATAAGTCTCGAGACTTCTTTAAAGGGTTCTTTAGACATTACATGCTTACTACATGTAAGCTAGTCAACTACTACACGTATTAAGCTAGACATAGTTGCTATAACTGCTAGATAGGAGGGTTTATTGCTAGTAGAGGCTATAAGGCCCTATTAGACCTGCAGTCGACCTACAAGAGGAGCTAACGACAGGTCGCTACCCTATACTACAAGCTTCATCTGTAGCGTAGGGAGGAGCTATTAGTTACCCTGCTCCCTAGTGTCGTAGTCTAGTCGTCGCGAAGGACTGTTAGCTAGATTCGTCTTTCTAGAACGATGCTAGATAACGAAGTCAAAGCTAGCAAGGAAAGTTGCCTACCTTGCTTAGTAACTACTTAGCTGCTTCACGCCTATTAACCTGCAAAGATTATTATGGTTAGTAAGTACCTTAATAGGGTACGCTACGCCTTCGAGGTAGTAGTAGTACTCCTTAAAGCCGTCAATAATAGCTAAAAGCTCTTAGTCGTAAGTCTCGTAGTTAAGCTTAGCGCCCTGCATCTTTTACGACTAGAAGGTAATTAGGTACTATTACGTACTACCTTCGTGCGACTAGAGCTACGATATAATTACGGCTATTACGAATTTCGAAGCATTAGTCTCTATTCGGATCTTCGTAGTAGGGTCAAAGTACTAAAGTATAGGCGTAGTTTAAAAAGCTACTTTAAGTTTAGAGAAAGCCTTACTCTAAGCCTCCTCCTAAGGCACTATCCCTGGCTTTTTACCTTAAATCGCGCCCTTTGCAAGGGCCGTAAGGAGAGCCACGATCTTCGAATAGGATTATATGAATCTGTAATAGAAGTTAGTAAATCCTAGGAATACCTGTACTTCTTAGAGGGTAGTTAGCCGCGGCTACCTCGCGATTACGGACACCCTTTAGTCATCTATGATGACTCCTTCTATGGAAATGATGTATCCAAGAAACTTAATCCTTTCTATTAGGAATGAGCACTTCTTTAGGTTTGCATATAGAGCAAACTTGCGGAGCTATTTAAGCACTATCTTTAGATGCCAAATATGCTCCTCCTTCAAGTCAGAGTAGACTAGTATATCGTCTAAATATACTACGTAGCAGGTATTAACAAGGCCGGACAGGGCCTAGTTAATATACGCTTAGAATGTCGCTAGTACGTTAGTTAAGCTAAATAGTATTACTGTATACTTGAAGTGTCTATACCGCGTTTAGAACGTAGTCTTCTACTTGTTACCCTTTCAGATCGGTATCTAGTAGTAGGCATCCTTCAAGTTGATAGACAAGAAGATGGCAGCGCGACTAAGGCGGTCAAGCGTCTCGCTAATAAGTAGTAGGGGGCAGCGGTTCTTCTAAGTTACCGCATTAAGGCCCCTATAGTTAACGTATAGGCGGAGTGTGTTGTCTTTCTTCAGGACGAACATTACTAACGCTCTAGCCTCGCTGTCGCTTCGTTAGATCCACGCGTTCTTTTGCGCCTTGTAGAGGTAGTCTCGAAGTATTTCGAGCTATGATTCTAACATAGGATATAGAGGTTAATGCGGAGGATTGTAACCCTCCTTAAGGTTAATTGCATGTTCCGCGTCTAGGGCCTAGGCATAGGCCGTAGCCTCTACGTCGAAAATATCTGCGTATTCCTCTAACTTAGGCAGAAGGGTAACGTCTTCCTTGACGTTCTGTATGCAGACCGCATACACACATTAGACCTTCTTCATGTCCTTGTAGAAGCTATGTGCGTCGCGCATCCTTACTATAGGAACTTTACCTATAGAGCCGTAGAACTAATTGTTAGTAGCTCTATTAATAACAACTCCCTACTTGTAGCGCTAAGGGCGGCCTAGTAGGAGCTCCTTATTAGGAACGTCTTTAGCGTAGAAGACTTCGTTAGTCTCGCGCTCTTCTCCTGAAGAGTCCGCGAGTTAGAGGCGTACCCTATACGCGCCTTAAGCTACTACGCCTTTGCCTTAAAAGGACTTCATAGTAGGCAGTAAGGCTCCTAGGATTAGCTTTAAACTAAGCCGTACGATTACCCGCTAGGGTATTACATTAACCTCCGCAAGGTTGTCTAACATATAGTCTACTAGCTTAAGCAAGCTATTAACTCGGACCGTACCGGATAGGCGCTAGGCAGGCCACGAGTCTACACTATTAGTAACAGACAGCTTAGACACCTGTAGTAGCCATTCGGTTGTCTCGGGCTTGTCCTTCTTTTGCCTCCCCTCTAGGGAGGTTTTAGACACCTTGTTTACCTTCTTCCTATTACTTTGTTTAGGATAGCAAGCTGCCTAGTAGTCCTTCGCTCTACAGATAAACTAGCTACTTAGAGGCTTCTCGCTACTATCTTTAGGCTTAGAGGGCTTGCCCCTCTAGAATGAACTACCGCGTTAGACGTGACCCTTAAGGCGCTTGTAATAGCGGCCCTTTAGTAGGTCTTTAGGGCTTAAACGCTTATTGTCCTTACTGCCTGATTTTCTATTTTGCTTTAAGGTAATCTCCATATGTGTTATAAGGGACACAAGGTCTTGCTAAGTTGTCAGAAGTTCATGAAAAGTCATGATTATGTTCTGAAGATTGTCATTAAGCTTGACGAGTAGGTATCGCACGCGTTACGTCTTAGTATAGGGGGGCATCTGTCTCTTAAGTGTAGCAAGATAGGTAGCGAAGCTAGAGGTAGTTTGTTACTTCCCCTGCCTGGCCTTCTCATACTCGACAGACATAGTAAGGGCACGGTTACCTAAATCCTCGACCTAGTTAACATAGAACTACTAGCAAAAGTCCGCCTACATATACGTTCTGTCATAGACCCGCATAAGGTCATACCGCTCATGCTAATTATTACAAGGTTCCTTATCCTCTTTAAGCTACATTACACTAAAGGCGACCTGTTTGCCCTCTATAGAATATCCGCGTAGGTTAAGCACAAAAACTAATATAGATGTATATGCTATATAATATGAAAATATCTCGTAGTATGACAGAGTAATCTAACCCTTTACTAGGTACAAGATAGCGCTGCTTTCTGCTTATTGCAGAGGTAGTACTAAAGGTGCTTATAACCCCTGACGCCTCTTAATTAGGGAAAGCATGTCCGAGCCTAACCCTGCAGGGGTACTATAGGGTCAGCGATATAGGGGCATCCTACGTCAAGCATGAATCCTACTTAGACGACATACAAGCTAACGTATATACAAAGGACCCCCTTACTATGTGTAGTAGGGTCACTACATGCTAAGGGTAGGCATTAGAACCTATGCGGCTCTAATAGCCCTCTTGTATTAACTGTATTACTGCCCCTCCTCCTATGAGGATGTCCCTAGCCTTACTAAGTAATACACGCGGAACATATAGGGTATAGGATATAGCACGCTTACACTACGCAAGAGTAAATAGGTAGATAGCCTACGTAACATATGTTATGTATATACCTTAACATCTTCGTAGCAAATACAGGATAGAGGTTACTAACTCAGGCGGGTTTTTAATCTGTCACATTTTAGGCGGCTTTATAACACCTTTGCTTTACATGTAGATCGAGATATCAGGAAACTACAAGTACGTACTTTAGTTAATCTTTGAAATTATAGGGCAAGTATACGCGCTAGCTTTGCTAAATAGCTTAGCTATCCCTATTTAGTCGTAACTGTGAAGAAACGTGTTGTAGAACCTTAAGGCTAGTAGGAATATGTGCGGATACTCTACGCATACTACTTGAAACAGCAGGAGCGCGCTCCTAGCGCGAGTCTTGTCACATTTTCATGCTAGTAGGCTAGTATGAGTATAGTTAGCGCATATGCGTAATAGCCGCGTTATCTGTTCTTGCATTATTCGGTCCCCTTGTAAGTTAACTAAAGGCAGGTACTCTGCGTATGTAGTTCGAGTTACTAGCTTAACGGTTGCGGTAGGCAACAGGGGGCCCTAGCTAGCAGGTATAAAAATCTTGTTACTTTCCTAAACTTCTTGTTCTAAAACACTAACATTGACCTCTACTTTCATTTTGCTTAGCCTGCGCCTCGCTATGTCTACGGGTCTAAACCGGAGCTTCTTCTTCTTTAATCAATTTATTAAAATCAATTAACTTACCTTAGCAATAATAGCTTATGTGCTACAGACTAAGTTCGACGCTACTTGCTCTGCCTGCAATTGTCGCTTATGTTAACGATGCCTTGACAACCTTAGCAGCTAAGCTGCATACATCTCTCCTCTACGTGTTAGTAAGGCGTCCCCTACCCGCGAGGTATGCGTGGCTTGTACTAACTAAAGCGTAGCTAAGATCTACGTTAGCGGATTTAATGAGGGCAGTGTCTACTATAATTATGTTAACTATAATAGCAAGTATCAAAAATGCTAAGACCTCCCTAAAGAGGTATATAGCAAGTATAACTAGCTCTGCTATAACATCGATGACTTCTAGAGCGCACGTAACGAGAGGGTTACTAAAGGCACTCTAACTATGAACAGGCTACAGGCTAAGCACCGCAAGGTACTTGCCTACCTACTTGGCGCCCTCTTGTGCTTTACCGTAACTACTAACTATTCTTATAGCAGTGTTTGCTTCGACTCTCTGCTAACAGGCAAAAACGTTTGTCTAGGTCTAATTGTAGACTTAGTCTAGAAGATCTTAAAGGTGCTAACTGTTAGGGTCGAGACCTTCGCCATAGTACGCATATAGTGTAGGTACCCTCTAAGTATAAATGCTGACTTTCTCTACTAGGCTAACGTTAGCGTCAAGAAATATCCGACTAGCTGTTAGCGTTAGCAACTCGGGGCCCTTGCCTCTATTGACGATAACTTTAAGACGCAGATAATCCGTAAGAAGGTTATCAAGCAATTCACTATTCCTGTCGCTAAGGCTACACCCTAGCGCCGTACTAAGAGGCAGCCTGCCTCTAAGCTAGTCCTAAGGACTAAGCTATAAGTTACTTACTCAAATCCTGTCGCGTGCGTATAGCTAACATATTGTAGCGCCGCTGCCTACGCTGCCTTGACGCTACTATCTAAGAAGAAGAAGAAGGCTAGGGCCGAAATTAAGGTTAGCGACAAGGAAGCCGAACCTTCCCTGCTTGCGATCCGCACTACGTCCGCTAAGACGCCAAGGTACAAGCCTCTAGGCTAGATCTTTAAGGATGAGGAGGATGACGACGTCTAGGATACCTTCGGTCCTAACGTGATCCCTTCGCGCTATAGTGTTGCTATACTAGTTACGCCTAAGGGAGACACTAAGTCTAATGATGTAGTCGACACTTATGTCAAGAAGTATAAGATGATCTCAAGGGCCGAGCGCGACAGCTACAAGTGCGCCTAAGTCTCTTCGCCTTCTAATACTAAGGATGAGGAGGAGGTAGTTATTACGACTAGGCGCGGTAAGGCTGTCGCTAGTTCTCTGGCTACTATAGGCTCTAAAGACAAGCTCCCTTGCAACCTACTAAAGAAGAAGATGCTAGCCTCTCTTCGTGGCATTACTACTCCTGTTACTCCTAGTTGCTTCAGGGTGTTTAGTAGACCCTATGTAGATAGGTAGTCCTTAGCGGACCGTAACAAGAAAGACTCTCCTACTTCGGGTTTAGTTAGGAAGCCCTTAACTAGTAGTCGCTAAGCATTAGCTACAAAGCTAATCTAAGCATGTCTCTTATTCTCCTTAGGTTTATTCTAGGTGTGCCTTTAGGTATCAATGATGTATAAGTAGGGCGTTTGTTTCTTATTATTACTTCGCGCGTTATGCGCTACATACATGTGTTAAGAACTCTGCTCTAAAACTCTTATCTTCCTACATATCGACCTTCTTAAGCCCTGCTTACGCCTCCTCCGCTCTTTGAATTCACGAATAGCTTCTAGAGCGTTCTTGTAGTCTTTAGCTAGAACCTATTGTTTATACTTATGTAGTTATTCCTTCTACTTTACTAGATAGTACATTGCGCCTTTACGCCACATACTGTCCTTAATACTCTCGACTTCCTACTCTTCGTTCTCTTCTGCTACTAGCATTAGGTCCGCAGGCTCTTTGCCCTTACGCTATACCTATAGTTTAAGTAGAGATATGTAGAAGATATCGTGTACACAGTATGATAATAGCAATAATAGCTAGTACGCCTGCAAGCCTATTATGTCGTGTATCTAGAAGGGTCTGACGAACCTTAGCGTTATCTTCTTACTTAGAAGTTTCAGCTTAATATTCTTCGTTAATAGTAATACCTTCGTACTAACTGCGTACTACATCGGTTTAGCATAGGCGTTATTATGTTTAATCTAGGATTCTAAGGCCTTTTTCTAGTATTCTATTAGCACCGAATATACCTCGCGTATACGCCGCGCTGATTCCGCGGCAGCTAGCACCCTCTCCTCAGAAGACTCGTCCTAAGGCGGTTCTAGGTGTATTTCCGGATTAAAGCCATAAAGAATCTAAAATGGCGACATGCGCATAGTAGCATACACGCTGTTATTAACTGCAAATTCCGCCATAGGAATTGCGTCGGCCTAGGCATCCTGGTTCTTAGCGTAGTAGTACCGAAGGTACTACTTAAGAGTCTAGTTCATACGTTTAGTCTGACTATTAGTCTGTAGATAGAATGCTGTACTTAGGCGGTACTTAACACGCGCCTTAAACACAAATTCTTGCTAGTATTTACTAGTAAAGACAGAACCTTGATCTAAAAGAATACTTTAGGGGACACTAAAGCGCTATATAACTTTGTCGCAAAGTAGTTACGCAAGCTCGCTACTTATACACTTTTTTGTATATAGGATGAAGACATTTATCTTCGAGTATTAGTCGACTACTATAAGGACAGTATTAACTACATTGCCTCTCTACTTTGCTAGCAGCAAATTAGTAATAAAATCTATGGTTAAGTCTTACTATAGTCTCTCTAGTAGTAAGAGCGCCTAAGCATCGCCATAGGGGTGTGTTAGAAGGGTAGGTACTAATAGCAGGAAGGGGATTAGGTGTTAGACTCGCAGAGTAGTAAAGAATATTGACAAAGGTAATTAACCTTATACTAACTATCCCCCCTAGAGGAGAAGATTGTAATTAAGCACGAAGCTTCTAACTATCTGTCCTGAAGCCATCCCTATATACTAGAGAGACAGGGCAGCTCTGTTAGATCTGTTAACAGACCTATTAGACCTATGTCTATAGATCTGTAGACTAACCCTACAGATCCTAGGGTCTATTCTTACATAATAGATCCCTTCTCCTATGTAGGCCTATAGATCTGTAGACTAACCCTATAGATCTAGGTGTCTATCCTCACGTAATAGACACTCTCTTCTATGCCTACGTTATGACTCATAGTACTATGACTTACAACACTATGACTTATAGCACTCATGACAGCTATAACTTAGGTCATAGTGCTTGTAACTTATAGCACTCATGACACTTATGACACTATCCCCCTTTTAGCCTAGCTTGTCCCTAAGCTACCTTATTAGTGCGCGGTTTCTCTTGCTCTTTCTTTGTGTAGTAATGTCTTCTCTTTCTCTATTACTACCTTGTGTCATCCTAGACACTAACGCCCCTTTAACGCAGAAACTTAAACACCGCGCGAATCGAATCTATCATTAAGGCTAGGACAGCATGAAGTCCTATACTTAGTGTCAAGAGTTAAAGCTTGTTTGTTAAGTACACATTTCCTTAGGGAAATGTTCGTAGTATTACTTTAGCAACTATCGAAGTTGCGACGCGAAGGTAACAGAGGTCAAATAGAAGAAGTTAGGTAATTAGCAGAAAAGACTAATTGCCGATCTTAATTGTGTGAAGGCGGCCCTAGCCAAGGCTTCGCAGAAGATAATAGAGGCGCATGCTAAGGAGATGCGTCTTCGGAAATAGTTAGACGTAGTTAACTGTGAAGTTAAGGATAGTCGCGCTCTTAAGGAGCGTGAGATTAGGGAAGACGAGGCTAAAGAGCAGGCTCTTTAGCAGGCTAGGTTTCTTCTTAACCTAGATCCCTCGACTAGTCTTGCTCTTAGTCCTATGACATAGAGCGTAATAGAAGGTTTTGCTAACGCGTCGTATTAGGGTTTCCTAGATAGTGTAGTAGCTAAGCCTATTAATAGCGTCCTACAGGAGCCTAGTCGTGGCTCATAACCTTCTTCCTAGGTTTGTTTTTCGCTTAAAGCTCTGTACCTTCTACTAACAGTTTCGTAGGTGTTTAAGGAGTTCCTAGGTGTTTTTAGTACTCCCGTATCCTTCCTATTTTACTAAGTACTCTTACTGTCTGTCTACCTAGCGAGTGTCGACGATCTTCTTAACAGTATACTCTAGTTCTTCTACTTCGGGGTCAAGTAGTAAGGGTTATGTTTACAGTGCGGCGTCTAGCGCTACTTATTCTAGCAGAGAGACATAGAACACAGGGTGTATTCTTATCTGCTCGGGTAGCTATAACTCAAAATTAACTAGTCCTTTCTTAGCCTTAATCTGGAATGGTCCTAGTTTTACAGCGTCTAGTTTTTTACTTAGATTGTCTAATTTGATGTGACAGTAGAGGAGATACACCTTGTCCCCCTCCTAGAATTAGTCCCTTAATTCTCTTACGATTTGCGTACTATACCATGTTCTGCTAATAGAACTACAGGTCGAGTCGTGCTTCTGTTTGTAGTTAGCATAGGTATTCTACTTACCTAAGTGCTACTAGGTTTTAATCCTTAGCTAAGACGTCTAGAACGTCTTCTATAGCTAACCTGTACGCCATCTGAAATGGCGAGAGTCCTGTTGACTCTGCTAGCGTACTATTATACGCGAGTTATGCTATCGGCAACAACTCTACCTAGTTATTCTAGTCCCTATTCATATAGGATCGAAGGTACTATTCTAATGTCTAATTTAGACGTTCTGTCTGTCTATCTATCTAAGGGTAGAAGGAAGTACTTAGTTAATGCTTGACCTAGAATTGTCTTATTAGGGCCTTCTAGAAGTTAGAGGTAAACACAGATCCTTAGTCCGTTACTAGGTCTCGTAGCATACTATGTAATGCTACTACCTACTTAATGAAGACATGCGCGATATCTTTAGTCTTAAAGTCTTTACAGTATAGGATAAACTTCCTAAACTTAGTGAATCGGTCGACTACTACTATGACTCTATCGAAGAACTCATTCGTGGCGGGTTCTCTCGACTAGGGTAGTTTGACGATAAAGTCTATAGCAAGCGATTCCTATGGCTATTAGGGTACCTTTAGCGGTTGTAGTAACCTATACGGTTTATGATAGTTATGCTTACTCTGTTAGTAATTACACATTAACAGACATAGTCCTCGATTACTCTGCCTATCCTAGGGAAGTAATATTCCTGTCAGAGAATTTGCTTCATTTTAGACACTACTACGTGTCCTACCTAAGGTACGTCATATTAGAGGCGTAGTAGCTCTAAACGTAAGGATGTTAGCATGTATACTAACCTTTAGAAGAGAAGTACTCTGTCTTTGTCTTCCTAGTCCTCCTATCTATTAATGTTGTTACAGATAGTAAGTGTAGTTAGGTCGTAGACTAGTGCGTTCTTCAGGTCATTCTAGAATTCGCTAGTCTATGTAATAGCTGTAGCCGCGAGTCGGTTAACTCTAAGCGTGCTATCGCTATTCTCCTAGAGAATGGCATGTTTTTCCTGTTTTACGCCCTTCAGGTAGTTAGTCTAGCAGCTAAGTGCGTTAGCGCGTGCATTCTCGGACCCCTTATAATTGACGATCTTGTAGTTAAAGCTAGAGAGTTCCTTACTCTATCGGACTTGTCGTTAGTTTAACTCTTTCGTCGTCGTGAAGTATCGCAAGTTCTTATAGTCTATGTAGACTATAACCTAGTACTTAGAACCTTCTAAGTAGACTTGCTACGCCTTGTAAGCGTCTACTATAGCTAGAAGTTCTTTGTCGTAGACGTTGTAACGAAGTTTAGGTCTAGACAGCTTCCTCGAGTAATAGGCAACTAGCTGTAGTCGTCTACTTAGTCCTAGTTAACTTAAGCATGCCCTAAGCGCTACGTCAGAGGCATCTGTTTCGACTATGATAGGCTTATCTAGGTCGAATACAAGTAAGATTAGCTAATCTATAAATCGTTGCTTGAGTTCCTCGAAGGCATTCTGTTAGGCGTCGTCCTATACGAATAGTGTATCCTTTATAGTAAGGGTCGTAAGTAGTGCCATAATCTTCGAATAGTTTGTAACAAATCTTTAGTAGAAGTTAGCAAACCTAAGGAAGGACTATACTTCCTTAACATTAGTTAGTGTAGGCTATTCTTTTACGACTTTGACCTTCTTAGTGTCTATCTTGATTCCGTTCTAGGCTACTACGTAGCCGAGGAATTAGACTTCTTGCTTATGAAACTCGCTCTTCTAAGGCTTAACCTTTAGCCTGTAATCCTAGAGTTTCTAAAGCACCTTACGTACATAAGTCCTATGTTCTTCGATCATTTGTAAGTAGACAAGGATGTCATCTAAGTATATAACCACGAAGACATTAAGGTACTCTCGTAGCACGTTATTAATAAATGCCTGCTATGTAGCTAGGGCGTTTGTTAACTAGAATAGCATGACGATATACTTGTAGTGTCCGAACCTAGTTCTAAACGTAGTCTTCTATTCTTTGCCTTCCTTGATTTGAATTCTATTATACGCTCCTAGTATGTTGAACTTCGAGAACCATACTACTCCTTGTAGGCGATCCTGCAATTCTGAGAGTAAAGGAAGCGGATAACTGTTCTTTATTATAATGTCGTTTAATCTATAATAATCTACACAAAGTCGCTAGTTGTCTTCCCCCTTAGGGACAAACAGGATTAGATACCCTGCTAGTAACTATAACTTGCGGATGAAGCCCTTCTAGAGGTTGTCTTCTAGGTATTTCCGGAGAATCTCTAGCTTCGCCGCTAATAATAGGCGAACTAGTTACTTTGTTAGCGTCCTGCCTAGGAGTAAGGGTATCCTATAGTCCTACTCCTAGTGTTCTAGCAGAGCCTCTTAGTCGGGTTCTTCCTCGAAAAGAGTAGCAAATTCCTTATATTTATTAGGAACTATGAACTCTACTTTAACTTTAGCTTGCGTTGCTTTAACCTATAGGACATGCACTTCCTGTTCTAGATCCTTGATAGTAGCGACTATCTCGTTTGAAGTCATAGCATATATTTCGATCTTGCCTAGTACGTCGTGTACTATAGGTAGAGGTATTAATCTTGAGAGTTCCGGGAACTAGATCCTCTTGTTCTTCTAGTTAAGGTAGGGGTTAGCGTTTCTTGGCTACAGTAACCCTAGCACTACATCCGAGCCAGGCGACTCCGTGATGTTAAACTAGATCATCTCTTAGTAGCGTCCTATCCGCAGAGGCATTATCTCGGTCTCCTTGTTAACTATTCCTTAGTTGTATGTGACTAGCTTTCTATTAATCGCTTGTAGCAAGAAAGCATTTGTCTTCGCCTGTAGCCTTATCCTAGCTATCCTGGCAAACTTAGGCGTCATGAAGATTCTAGTGCATCCTGAATCTATTAAGGCCTAGGCTAGCGTCTTATTAATGTGTACCTATACTCTAAGGTTGTCCGCGTATCTAGTGCTAACTATGGCATAGCGTTATAGCCCTATCTAGTCTGTCTATAGGTCTAATTCTAGCGGACCTCGTCGTTTCCCGAATAACTGTCTTCATGGACTAGTTTAGGGATCGTGCGGTCTCGGCTCATTCTTCTTTAAGCGTTACTGCTAACTAGCCTAAGAGGTCGTACTTGCTCTTAGCCTCGTTATTCCTGCGCATTTCTTGCGTACTCTATCTTTAAGTAGCTAACCTAGAGTTGTAGCGCTCGTAGAACCTAGTTACCTTTGTAGGTAAGGTAGCCTCCTTAGGGCGTAAATTCTACCCTAAACGGTACAACTTCTTAGATGATCTTCTGATGCGGGTAAGGATAAGCTACTACTAGTAGTCTCCTTAGGTGTCGTCGCATGCGGCCGGCTAGTTCGTCATACTCGAGCTAGTCGACGTGTTATACTCTATTAATCTATAGGCAAGCCTAAGCCTACTAGTTCTGTATGATTCGGATAATGTCGAGTCTAATGTCATGTAGCGGCATAGCCTATCGCTCTATGCTCTCGTCTTCCTCGGAATCAGGAATGACGGCTTCGACAAGCTCGTAGTTGTTACCTAAACCTTCTTCCTCTTCTAGCTCCTATTGCCTTAGGATTGTTGTACTAGAAGGTGTACCCCTTAGCGCGCAGATTAATTATGCCTTGTTACAGCTAGGGTACTATTTAGAACTATCTTTATCACTTATGTGAATTTGACAATTGTCGTTATAGTACATAGTCTACGTAAGTAAGGCATAGTCTAGTTCTCGAGTAGCGGCAGCCTTTTGCTTAGGTGCCGATGTTATCGCGCGAGCCTGTTCTGTCCGTTGTAGGTCCTGTTACTGTTTCTTAGCGAAACACTCGCGGGCAAAGTGTCCTTTCTTTCTATAGTTGTAGCACTTAAGGTTACTCTTGTTAAATGGCTTCTTTAGACTATTCTAGGTAGGAGAGCCCTTCCGTGGCTTTCCTTAGGGTCTACTCTTTAGGCGCCCCTTAGTCGCATCTAACTCTATTAGTTAGAGACTATAGTAATCGCTTCGCCATTTCGGTACTAATCGTTAGGCCTTATAGTTAGCCTGCGCTAGCCTGCGATTTACATGTTATCGTTCCTGCTGTTATTCCTAGATGCAATTATTGATTCTAATCGCGAGATCGCTTATTTCCTTGAATGTCGTTAGCCGATCCCCCCGGGCAATTTCGTCTTTAACTGTTTCCTTTAGTCCCTAATAGAACTAAGCGGCTAAGGCATTATCATTCTAGTCGACTTAGGCAGAGAGAGTCTAAAAGTCCGCATAGTACTTAATAGCGGAACCCTTCTGCTAGATTCCTAGGAGAGCTCTCTCGGCCTCCTGTTGTTTATTGCTAAGCCTAAAGGCTTCTCGTAACGTCTTAAACAAGGACTTGTCTAAGTTAAGAATCTCCTGAGTCGTTGTCTTCCTAGCTTTAACGCTGCTAACGTGATCCAGATAATCTGTTAGATGAGGCTAGATGAACTCGAACGCTAGTCCTTTTAGGTAAGAGACGATATACATTATTCGCTTATGATGTGTCGTAAACCGTTCTGTATCCACGTTAAATGCTAACTAGCATTATAGGATAAACATCTCTACTTAAGATTGTTGTCCTATAAACTCTATAGGGCTTCCTATCTTGAAGCCGTTGTTACCGTGTCCGTTTCTAGTAGTCGAACCTGCGACAGATGCTAGAGCCATCTCGCTAAGCTACTAAGTAATTTAAGGTACAGCGGCAACTTGTTCTCATAGTGTCAGTTAACTATCGTCACTAGAGGTCAAGCTAACAGCTAAGGAACTACTTGACATAGGCGTATGTTAAGCGCTAAACGAGTCCCCTAATACTTCCTTAGGAGTAGTGCTCAAAGTGTTAGAAGGGTAGGTGCTAATAGCAGGAAGGGGATTAGGTATTAGACTCGCAGAGTAGTGAAGAATATTGACAAAGGTAATTAACCTTGTACTAACTATCCCCCCTAGAGGAGAAGATTGTAATTAAGTATAAAGCTCCTAACTACCTGTCCTAAAGCCATTCCTATATACTAGAGAGACAGGGTAGCTCTATTAGATCTGTTAACAGACCTGTTAGACCTATGTCTATAGATCTGTAGACTTACCCTACAGATCCTAGGGTCTATTCTCCTATGACAGATCCCTTCTGCCTATAGGCCTATAGATCTGTAGACTAACCCTATAGATCTAGGTGTCTGTCCTCACGTAATAGACCCTCTCTTCTATGCCTACATTATGACTCATAGTACTGTGACTTATAACACTGTGACTTATAGCACTTATGACTGCTATGACTTAGGCTATATAGTGCTCGTAACTCATAGCACTCATGACACTCATGACATCTTTAGAGCCTATAATAGCTAGAGAGCTAGCGACAGCCTCACTACGTCTAGTCGCGACAACTACCTCCTCCTTATCCTTAGCATTAGAAGGCGAAGAGACTTAGGCGCGCTTGCGGCTATCGCGCTCGGCCCTCGAGATCATCTTGCGCTTCTTGACATAAGTGTCGATAACATTATCGGACTTAGTGTCCTCCTTAGGCGCAACTAGTGTAGTAACACTATAGCGCGCAGGAATCGCGTTAGGATCGAAGGTATCCTGAACGTCATCATCCTCCTTATCCTTAAAGATCTAGCTTATAGGCTTGTGCCTTAGCGTCTTAGTAGATGTAGTATAGATCGTAAGCAGGGAAGGTTCGGCTTCCTTGTTACTAACCTTAATCTCGGCCCTAGTCTTCTTCTTCTTCTTAGACAGTAGCGTTAAGGCAGCATAGGTAGCGGCGCTACAATGTGTTAGCTATACGCACGCGACAGGATTTAAGTAAGTAACTTACAGCTTAGTCCTCTAGACTAGCTTAGAGGCAGGCTACCTTGTAGTACGACACTAAGGCTACGCCTTAGTAGCAGGGACAGTAAATTGCTTAATGACCTTCTTATAGATCATCTGTGTCTTAAAGTCATGGTCAATAGAGGCAAGGGCCCCGAGTTACTAACGCTAGCGGCTAGTTAGATACTTCTTGACGCTAAAATTAGCCTAGCGGAGAAAGTTAGCATTTATCCTTAGAGGGTACCTATACTATATGCGTACTATAGCGAAGGTCTCGACCCTAACAGTTAACACCTTTAAGATCTTCTAGACTAAGTCTGCGATTAGACCTAGGCAAACGTTTTTGCCTGTTAGTAGAGAGTCGAAGCAAACGCTGCCATGTAAGTAGTTCGCAGTTATAGTAAAGCACAAGAGGGCGCTAATTAGGTAGGCGAGTACCTCGTAGTACTTAGCCTGTAGCCTGTTTATAGTTAGAGTACCTTTAGTAATCCCCTTGTTACGCGTACTCTAGAAGTTAACGATGTTATAGCAGAGCTAGTTATACTTGCTATATACCTCTTTAGGGAGGTCCTAGCATTTTTGATGCTTGCTATTATAGTTGACATAATTGTAGTAGACACCGCCCTTATTAAATCCGCTAATGTAGATCTTAGCTACGCTTCGGTTAGTACAAGTTACGCATACCTCGCGGGTAGGGGACGCCTTACTAACACGCGGAGGAGAGATGTGTGTAGCTTAGCTGCTAAGGTTGTCGAGGCATTGTCGACATAAGTAACAATTACAGGCAGAGCGAGTAGCGTCGAACTTAGTCTGTAGCACATGAGCCATTATTACTAAGATAAGTTAATTGATCTTGATTGATTAATTGAAGAAGAAGAAGCTCTAGTTTAGACACGTAGGCACAGCGAGGCGAAAGCTAAGCGAAGTAAAAGGGGAGGTTAATGTTAGTGTTTTAGAACAGGAAGTTTAGGAAAGCGACGAGGTTTTTATACCCTCTAACAGCTCCCCTGTTACCTACCGTAACCGTTAAGCTAGTAACTCGAACTACATGCGCAGAGTACCTACCTTTAGTTAACTTACATGAGGACTAAATAATGTAAGAACAGGTAATGTGGCTGTTATGCATGTATACTAACTATACTTATGCTAGTTTACTAGCATGAAAATGTGACGAGACCCGCGCTAGGAGCGCGCTCCTGTCGTTTTAAGTAGTATGCGCAGAGTATCCGCATACATTCCTACTAGCCCTAAGGTTCTACGACACGTTTCTTCATAGTCATAACTAAATAGGGACGGCTAAGCTACTTGGCAAAGCTAGCGCGTATGCTTGCCCTATAATTTCAAAGATTAACTAAAGTACGTACTTGTAGTTTCCTGATATCTTAATCCGCATATGAAGCGAAGGTGTTATGAAGCCGCCTAACATGTGACAGATTAAAAGCCCGCCTAAGTTAGTAACCTCTATCCTGTATTTGCTACAAAGATGTTAAGGTATATGTATAACACATGTTACATAGGCTATTACCCTATTTACTCTTACGTAGTATAAGCGTGCTATATCCTATACCCTATACGTTCTGCATGCATTACTTAGTAAGGCTAGGGACATCTTCATAGGAGGAGAGGCAGTAATATAGTTAATACTAGGGGGCTATTAGAGCCGCATAGGTTCTAATGCCTGCCCTTAGCATGTAGTGACTCTACTACACATGGCAAGGGGATCCTTCGTATATACGTTAGCTTGTATGTCGTCTAAGTAGGATTAGTGCTTGACGTAGGGATGCCCCCTACTTCGCTAACACTATAGTACCCCTACGGGGGCTTCCTGACCCTACGGTACCCCTACGGGGTTAGGCTCGGACATGCTTTCCCTAATTAAGGGGCGTCGGGGGTTATAAGTACCTCTAGTACTACCTCTACAATAAGCAGAAAGTAGCGCTATCTTGTACCTATCGAAAGGTCAGATTACTCTGTTATACTACGAGATATTTCTATATTATATAGCATATACATCTATATTAGCTAGGTACGTAGTGTAGCTAACATAGCTAGCTATGAATACGGTAATTCTTCTACAAAATAACAAACTCTGTTGCTACTGTCTACAGGATAGGCATATAGATCGCTAAGAAGGCGATCTTGTTAGAGAGTAACCCCTCGCTATATTGCCTGCGATCTCGTAGCGATTAAAAATAATCACGCTAGTAATTAAGCTTCGTTTTAGCGAGCTGTCCCTACTACTGTTTAATGCGTTAATTTATCTTACTAGTGCCATATTAATAGTAATTAGTGAAGATTAGCTAGTTACCTAGGGGCAGCTAGGGTCTAAAAACAAGCTGTTTAGCCTGCTAACAGTGCTAAAGGTCTAGTCTTCGTAGGTACTTGTCTTGTAAGTTGTTACCTTCATTATTAGCGTCTAGATTAGCATCTTCGTACTTGTTAAAGGGTATAATAGGCTCTCCGCGCTCCGCTGCCTCTATAGCCGCCCTTCCTACTACTAGTTTATTAGCAATTTACACTGCGTCTGCTATGCGAGCCTCTCTGACGTCGCTACAAGCTTCCTGTAACAGCTAGAAATGTGCATTAGCAATATCGAGTATCTTAAGACCCCTGTTACTACGTAGTATTTAAGGCATGATTAAGTACTCTTGTATAGTAGCTACGTATTACGCAAGGACACTTATCTTAGTCTGTCTGATAATACCTACATAGATCTACATGATGTTACGAGACTAGACGTTAATAGCGGCGTAGATACTAATACTAAAGATCTTAAACTTGTAGTAGGCGTCTATTAACTACCCCTAGTTTAGTCTAGGAGCACGAAGGACGCTACGCTTGACTCTTAATAGGCGACTACGCTCCTAGAACCCCTAGGGTTTAAGGGCCTATATAGTACTAAAAAGGCGATCCCTAGAGTAGGCTTAGCATGCGATTACTCTGTAATTACATTACGATTAAATAACCTTCTAACTATACTATATAGCGTATGCATGTACACATATAAGCTTTCCCTACTATAGTGTAGTACATTGCCCTTATTATACTTACTATGTAGTAGCTCTGTAAGTCGTAGCTTCTCCTCCTCTATGTCCTGACTAGCTAAGTGCTTCTTTAGTCTAAGAGCATCTCGCCGCCTCTGTATAGTTGATACTAGACAGCTAAGCTATAGGCTCATTCGGTCGTGCTAACAAGCTAAGCTGCACATGACGTACGTAGGCGCATCTTATGCGCTTTGTAGGAGAATTAAAGAAGGGTAGTAATTAGTTTTTTTTAGACCTTACCCTATCATTAGAGATAGAGGCTCTATACGCTACTACATACCTACGTATTAATTACTAGTCGCATACTATATTAATTCTAATTACTCTACCCTAGTTATAGCCTATAGAGTACTTATAATGACTAGTATTCCTGCCTCTAGCTAAGCAGGCTACACGCCTGCTCGTATCTAGCATTAACGTGACGGCTAGCTAGGAGAAGGAGAGGACGCCTGTAGCGTTGTAGAGGAAACCGAAGACGAAGAGATAGCGCGCCTAGAGAAAGAGCAGGCGGAGCTAGTAAAAGCATAACGCCTATACTATCTGCGAGCTAACGTAGCGTAGTGTAAACGCATGCAGGTAGCAGGCTTCTAGCAACTAGAAGTAGCCTTGATGACTTCGACGTAATCAGCCGACTCGCTAGCTCTAACTATGCGTAACTTAGGCAGCCTATGCCTCGAACTACCCCCTAAGTTCTTAGGGAAGACCTTGAAAGAAGCAAGGACGTTTATCTGTTACTTAGATAAGGTGTTCGCGTTATTAGGCACGGCCTATAGCGGTTCGCATGCAAGGATCATATACGCGAGCATGTTCCTTAAGGGAGACATGTTAGACGCCTAGCATAATAGGCATAAAGTAGCTGATTTGGCGCTAGAGTATACATAGGAGATATTCTGCCAGGAGATAGTAGACGTAGTCGAGGATCCTGCTAATTGCGGGCTAACTGTAGCCTAGTAGTACGAGACTACTAAGCAAGGCAAGAAGCAAAGTGCTTCCTTATTCGCAGCGTATTTAGCTACGCTAGAAGAGCAGATAGAACTATACACCCCTGCGTAGTGTAGGTAGCACCTACTCGTAAAGCTGCGAGATACCTTAAGCGAGGCTATCATAGTGTACTATTAGGCACCTAAGACTAGGGATGAATTAATCTCCCTAGTAACTCGGATTAAGTAAGTAAGAGGCTCGCGTGCTCTATACAAACACACTACTAGTAAGCATTAAAACTAACGGGACCTAAAGAAGCCTAATAGGGGTAACAGTAAGAAGTCCGGTAGAGACTCTTGAAGGTTAGCGCTACCTGCTTAGAGTAGTAGCGGAGTAGCCGACAAGAATGACAACTGCTATAACTGTAGTAAACCCGGCTATTAGGCGCGGGACTATCATGTACTAAAGAGGGAGGCGACAGCCTCTACCTGTAAGGTAGAAACAGTGCAGCTAGCTAAGGCTTAACGCTATGTCTAAGCCTGCCTACTACATAAGAGGATAGTAGCAGTACGTCGGGTAAGGGCTAGTTACTAGTCGAGGAGCCTTTCTATAGCCTCGACTAGAAGCGAAGATGCTTTAGGACTAGATGTAGCCCTAGTGCCTACGAAGCGCCTAAATGGCGCTGTTATTGTCGTAGAAGGGGACGAAGTTAAGACAGACATGTTACTTGATAACTACGCAGACATTAACGTCATGTCTTAAGCTTACGCCTTATAGTATAGGCTTAAGTAAGTCGCAAGTGTGCCTCTTCCTACTGTAGATTCATTCTAGGGGAAGAGAGGCTATTATTATGGCGCGTATTGGCTAAAGATCTAGCTAGCAGACAGTACAGGATACAAGAAGCATACGTAGAGCATATTCTACACCTTAGATATGCCTAGAGCGCTAGTCTTGCTAGGGCGGCCCTAGAGCCGCTAGCAGGCTATTATTATGCATAGTGACACAGATAAGTAGCGTTATAGTAGCGTACTCTCTGTAGTACGCATGCTTGACACTAGGCGTTTCTATTAGTTATTAAAAACTAAATCCTAGGTGTTTGTAGTCGCTACTAGTAAAACAGCAGGACCGAAACCTCTTCCTAATAAGGTCAAGGACTTTACTGACATGTTTACTAACGAAAAGGACGTGACTAAGCTTAGGCGCGTTAACAGTGTAGAGCATGCTATCACGTTACAAGATAGCAAGAAGCCGCCTTTTCGCCCTCTGTATAATCTGTTAGGAGTAGAGCTAAAACTGCTTTGGGAATATCTCGATTAGGCCCTCTAGAATGGTTAGATCTAGCGTAGAACTAGCGAGGCAGGTACTCCTATCCTGTTTGTACTAAAGAAGGATAGGACTATGCGACTATATGTAGATTACTATAGGCTAAACGAGATTTTAGTCAAGGATCGATACCCCTTGCTACTTATCGATAAGACTCTTGCATGCCTTAGGCGTGTAGCATAGTTCTCTAAGTTAGACTTAAAGGACGCATACTATAGGATCCTAATCAAGGAAGATGACTACTAGAAGACTACGTTTCGCATGTACTATAGTTACTTTAAGTATCTAGTGATGCCTTTTAGGTTAACTAACGCTCTAGTAACCTTTTAAGTGTACATTAATCGAGCTCTCGCTAGCCTCGTAGATGTTTGTTACGTGGTATATTTAGACGATATCCTGATCTATAGCGACTTACGCAAGGAACATACTTAGTACCTACGCCTAGTATTAGAACGGCTGCGAAAATACGCTCTATATGCTAGCTAAAAGAAGTGCGAGTTCTATACTTACTAGCTAGAGTTCCTAGGCTTCGTCATTAACAGCTTAGGTGTGTTAATAGATAAGAGCAAGCTTAGCGTAGTAAAGGAGTAGCCTATACCTAAGACTCTAAAGGAAGTTTAGAGCTTTCTTAGCTTTACTAACTTCTACTAGAGGTTTATCAAGAACTATTCTAAAATAGCCGCGCCGCTTACTACTATGGCTAAGGGAAAGGGTAGCCTGTTCCTGTAGGGAGAGGCTAAAGAGGCTGCTTTCCGCATGCTTATAGTAGCCTTTACTAGTACTCTAATCCTCTAGCATTATAATCCTAAACTTCTAATCAAGATAGAAACAGACGCCTCTAGATTCGCCTTAGGCGGCATTCTCTCCTAGCTCGTCGCGGGCGAAGACACTGCTTGCTACCACCCTATTACATTCTACTCTTAGAAGTTTACCCTAGTAGAGTAGAACTACAAGACCTATAACTAAGAGCTGTTAGTAATCGTAGAATACTTTAAGATGTAGCGCTACTATCTTGAAGGCGCGCCGCAGACTATTCGCGTGCTCTCTAACTATAATAACCTTCGTGGATTCATAGGCGTGAAACAGCTAAATAGCCGCTAAGCTTAGTAGGCTATATATATGTCGAGGTTTAATTTTGCTATTAAGCATAATAAGGGAACTAATAACCTAGCCGATAGGCCTTCTTGTGACGCGGACTACGTACTAACTACGTAGGTAGCAAACACACTCCTGCTAACCCTAAGAAATAAACTGTCGTTCTAGGGCTAGGAGGGAGAACAAGCCGATAACCTGATTGTTAATCGCATCTAGGCTACATGCGTATAGCAGGCGAAGAGCATAGAGCTCCTGCTCCGACCTAGAGAGTACTAACCTATGACAACCCTGCCGGCCTTTATTTGCAAGGTAGTAACCTAGGAAGAGTCTCTAGCAAAGGACGTTTCAGAGAATGTAGAGACCCTGCTTCGTAAGCTATAATTAGCCTTAGAGCGACCTAAAAGCACTAGCGAGGACTAGGAGTACAAGTATAGCGTCTAGTATAAAAGCGATCGCATTTAGGTCCTAAATAATGAAGCATTAAAGGCGTAACTACTATGCTTGTACTATAACAACCTGTTAGCTAGGCACTTTAGGAGAGACTATACTCTTGCCTTGTTGTCGCGAAAGTACTAGTAGCTAGATATTACAAAGGAGCTTAACGAATACGTCCGAACCTGCTATACGTGCCAGATAATAAAGAGCAAGCGCTATTACGGATATAGCAAGGCGTATGCCTTGCCCCTACCTAATAGGCTATAGTAAGAGATTACTATAGACTTTATTACAGATCTACATCTAAGCAAGCTCTTTAGGTACATGTATGATACTATCCTAGTAATTGTTAATAGGTTCTCTAAGATAGTAATCTTTGTCCTAACTAATAAGACATGTACTAGTGTAGAACTAGCGAACCTTATAGTACATGAAGTCATACGTCGTTTTAGCATGCTAGAAGGAGTACTCTTAGATCATAGTAGTGTCTTTACTAGCTAATACTAGAGTAACTTTACATGCAAAGCGTAACTAAAGCATAAGCTTAGCACGGCCTTTTATCTGTAAACTAACAGCTAGACTAAGTAGGCAAACTAGACTCTAGAATAATACCTCTGTTATTACTATAATGAGGAACAAAATAACTAGGCTAGGTTGTTACTACAAGCTGAATATGCGAGTAACGCATACGACAATGCTACTACTAGTATGTTACCTTTCTAGGTAGTATTAGGATTCTAGCCTTCCCTGACATTAGCGCCTTAGGACAAGTCTGCTAAAGGAAGGGTACTAGCTGCCATAGAGCGCGCGTATTAGTTACGCGACGTAACTAAAAGGCTTAAAGAAAATTAGCGACAAATAGTAAACTAGCAGGTAGAGTACTATGACGCGCGGCATAAGCGCCAAGCTTACTCTGTAGGAGATATAGTGCTGTTGTTAACTAAGAACTTGCGACTGCTAGTGCTAAAGAGGAAGATAGCAGCCTGATTTGTCAGACTATTTCGCGTGCTAGACATAATAGGTAATTAGGCTTATTGCCTAGTACTGCCTTCCTAGTACTAGATCTACAATGTTTTCTATGTCTTGCTACTTGAGCCTTAGAAGGGCCGAGCAGGCAAAGAGCCTGCCTATCCTATGCCTCTCGCTAAAGAGAGTAGCGAGTATAAGGTTAAGGCTATTAGGGGTATATAGGTACATAGCAGTATACGCTAATACCTAGTGTAGTAGAAGGATTAGCTAGAGGATTATAACATCTAGGTTAATAAAGCCGACTGCGAAGGCGCGAAGGACCTAATCGAAGCATACCTAGCATAGGAGAGAGGCAAGAAGAGATTAGGTAGAGGACAAAGGGGGAAGTAAGCCTAGGGAAAACGGCATTATAGGCTACCTATATTTTGGCCCTAGGTAGGGCGCGAAAGCTAAGCATGCTTGTAGCTAGAGCTGCCTACCCCCTAAGAGTGCCTGAATTAGGGCTACTTATTATCCTCTACTACTATCTCCGTATTATCCCCTACTACTATGTTCGCATCCTCCTCTGCCTCTACGTCTTCATCATTGTCAGGGCGATAACCTAGGAGGTCTATAAGGCCCTCACGCTCCTAGTAAGGGGTTAGCAGACGACGATTAGATAGGGAGTATTCGCAGGATATGCTTACCTCTATCTTGTCATTAAGGTAGGCCTAGAGCCTACTTATGGCAGCATTAGCGTGAGTAAGATCCGCGTAGGGCACGCGGGCATCTAGGAACTATTAGCAGGTTAGCATGCGACGAGCAAACGACAGGCTAGGGGACTTATAGCATAGCTAAGCTTAAAGAGGCCTACTAAGGCCTACGTGTTCTGCTTAGTAGTAGCGACAGCCTAGCTGCTACTACCCGCTAGCGCGGCGCTAGCAGCACGCTTGGCCTTAGCCGTAATAGTAGGGAAGCGCTTAGGCATAGAGTTATAGTTACACTATAGCCTCTACAGATAGTTAGTACCTAAAACCTATGCCTAAGGTATACGACAAGCAGGCGGAAAACATACTTTAAGTAGTAGGCGCTAGTTCGCAGTAGCGTCTAGGAAGGCCTGCTAGGCTATAGCGTAATCCTCGCTAGTAGTGTCAGGATCGCGACTAACACGCTTAGCCTTAGCGTAGGCGTAGAGCATGACATTATATTTAGCCGCTATAGCCTAGTTTATAGGGGTGCATATGTAGTTGCTCTTACTATAGCTACAAGCATAGTTAGTAGTTACGACAAGCAGGAGAAGTGTAAGCCTCAGGCAGGCAAAGAGGCATACTGCTTATAACACTTCTACTATCCTAACTTAAAGCACATGTTATATTACCTATACTCTAAAATCAAGTTAATAGTGCCCTGCGTATGTTTAAAGCAAGCGACACGTACTAGAAAGGCCGATGTACTACATGTAGTACTTGTAGTTATTAACAAGTAGCTCCTTACTATGACTATAGTAGGAGGAGAGCGTGAATTAAGTAGGCTAGGCGCCTGTTAACCTTGTAGGAGTAGCTAGCGTAGCGCTAGCGGCAATCTTAGAACCTTTAGGAGGCATGTTAAAAGGTTAATGTAATAAAGAAAGTCAGGATTACTACATACAAATAGCAGACTTTATACCTGTATGCTATTTATGCTATAGAAGCTTCCTATAGCTATAAACTCCCTGTTACTACAAGTAACTAGCGCTAGAACTAATTAGAACTAACAAGCGTGTTCGCGGCATGCTTTACGTAGTAACAAAGAGTCATGTTACCTAAGTCATAACTCTAGCATAATTTATAACCTGCCTCTACAAGGAAGGGGGTTTAGAAGGGGGCTACCTGCTTACAGAGTAAACTGTAGGGGACCTGATCTTGCTTAGCGTAGGAAGGAAGCTCTCTAAGTGTCAAGACGACCCTTATAGGAGAAGGAGGCAAATAATACTAGACAGCTAAGCTATAGGCTTATTTAGTTATGCTAACAAGCTAAGCTACATGTGACATATGCAGGTGTATCTCATGTGCTTCGCGGGAGAATTAAAGAAGGGTAGTAATTAGTTTTTTTTTAGACCTTACCCTATTATTAGGGATAGAGGCTCTATATACTACTACATACCTATATATTAATTACTAGTTACATACTATATTAATAGTCCTCTTGCTTATGTCCTATCTGTTAGCAGATAGCACATTAACTATCTCCTTATTAGTAGATCGCTAGGCTTGATATTAGTGCTAGATTAGACTGTCTACTCTTATAGACTCTTCTGTATTAAACTAGTAAGTATATAACTATATACCCTATTTACTAAGCTATACTACAAGTACTCTGTGACTAATATAGACCTGCTTATCCTGCATAATTACCTTACGGATATTGTTGTAGCAGACCTTAGTAGCAGCCTAGTTAATAATCTATGGCTGCTATTATGACTAGTCAATTGTCTTGGCTAGCATGATTAATTTGAAACTAGTAGCGCCAATATAGAGCTGATATTGATGGGACTATAGTCGTATCAGTGTTATAGATAGACGATTGAAAGAAGACGAGATGGACTTGGCGCTTACGCATCTGCACTTTGGCAACTTTGGACCACCGTGGACAGCCGTTTCAAGAAGCACATTGATCTTGCCTCGGCCGTCCTGGTCGAAAAAAAGTCTAAATGGACGTGGACCCTCACCTCGGCCTACACACGCGGCTGGCTGGACTACTACGAACGAAGAATGCGGCAACTCTTGAAACGAGATCGTATATAGTGTCTGAGCCCACGAGGGTCGTCATGGAACGCTCCCTGACCAGCATCCACTGTCGCTTACCGTTTTCTTGAGGCCTCGCGCGATACACAATAATGCCTTTGCAAAGAAACGTCCTCGTGGCCTCTGCGCTGTCGCTGGTGGCGGGTTCCACTCACGCGGCGAGTTTCGGGAATTACAGCGGTATCAGCAATGTTTCGAGCTCGGCGTGCCCGGGCGCAGGTGGTGCGCATATCATCGTGGCGAGGGCTTCGGATGAGCCGCTGGGATACGGGGTGATCGGGGAGGTGAAGGACGACGTGATCGCGGCGGTGCCGGCGAGCAATGCGGAGTTTGTGGTGTACCCGGCGACTTTGACGGATTACGTGAACTCAGAGGATGCTGGTGAGTTTCTACTCTCGAGAACTATACAACGACCAGAGCCCTTGACTAACGATCCTCGACCCCCCCACCCCCCAGGCGTCACCGGCATGAAATCGCTCGTCGACGCCTTCCTCGCGCAAGACTGCCCCAACGCCCCCCTCGTGCTGATGGGCTACTCCCAAGGCGCCCAAGTCGTCATGGACTACCTCTCGGGCCAGAACGACGCCAACTTCGCCTACAACCGCTCCCTCACCGCCGCCGCTCCCGACGCCACCCTCGCCCACATCGCCGCCGCAATCGTCATGGGCGACCCCAGCATCAACGTGACGGACAACCCGTTTCATGTCGGGAACTCCACGCGGTCGGGGATTTTCGCCCGACATGCGAATTCCAGCGCCGTGTTGGATGGCGTGCAGGCGAGGCTGCAGAGTTACTGCGATGCGCTGGACCCGTATTGTGCGAGCGCGGGGAATTTTACGCATTTGGCGGTCCATTTGGGGTATGTGCAGGAGTATGGGGGGGCCGCGACGGAGTTTGTGGTGCGGAGGATTGGGGAGTGGTTGGGGAATAGGAATGGGAGTGGGACGGGGAGTGCGAGCGGGACGGGGAGTGCGGCGAGCATGACTGCGAGTGCGACGGCGGTGGCGTACACGGGTGCTGCGAGCGCGTTGAGGGTGGAGGGTACGGCGGCGTTGGCGGTGGCGATGGGTGGGGTGTTTATGTTTGCGTTGTAGTGGTGGGACAGTGTATGCGAGCATGCGGCGTGCTTGTTGGTCTGTGGGCGAAAGTCTCACAGTAATAAGGTGTACTCATGTATACAGTGCCCGTCACCGCCATACGTTGACTCTGATATCGGCTTGGCATGGTTCTGCTCAGAAAAGACCGTGGAGATCCCTTGTGTCAAGCCGACAGTATATAAGAAGCGCATACCAGAATGATATCGAGGATACTACTCGTTGTTTGACAGCCACATAGTCGGAGTGCCTTGGTGCCGATTCTCCGGGACTCCTGCATGACGCCAAGGCTAAACTCCGGGCGACGCGACGCGTGGGATTCGGCTGTAGGCAGCAGCATCATAAAATATGAAGAGATGTCGATGTATATCGAGTATCGAAGAAGAGCCGGCACGTGGCACAGGCAGCTGCCCCCCCCCCCCCAATCCGCTCTACCCATTTGATGAAGCTGAGCCTACGCTGTGGTATTTATTAATCTTCCTCATCAAATGCACGCGACTCTAGACAATATCGACAACGATGCTCGACGACAACCTGCCCACCTTCTTCCTCAAGGCCTCGCCCAGCGCCAAGCACCATCGCGAGCTGTACTTGTCCTATCACGGCTCCGAGCCCGCCCCCACCTATTCCGTGCGCCACCTCGATCCCGCCGCCACCTCTCCACACCACCGCAACTGCTATGCCGCCGCCTTGTTCGACAGCCACCACCCGGATATCCTCTATGCCGAAGTCGTCGCGCGCCCCGTCTTCTCGCCACCCACCCTCGCGCAGGAAGAAGACGTTCGCCGCCACGGAGGCCTGCCACCCCCGCCGCTGCCCAATCTGCCCCACGACTTTGTCGTCCAGCTCTACGCCCCGGACCAGCAGATCCGCGTGGAGCGGAAGGAGGGCAAGTGGGGCTGCAGCGACACCTACGACTTCGCCATGCCCACAAACTCTTTCCGCACCCCGTCCAACTCCACCCTCGACCGCGGCCAGAGCGACCCCGCCAGCCTCCACGTCACCCCCAAGGTCAACTTTGTGTGGAAGCGCGAGAGCAAGCTGAACAAGGATTTGACCTGCTACTACACCGGCAAGAGCACCGATGACGTCAAGAAGAAGAGCCGGAAAGACCCTGACATCATCATCGCGCTGTGGCGGAGCTTGCGCGAGATGACCCTCTACGAACCCAATCTGTCTCGAGTCGATCTGGAAGACCCGCGCGGGCTGGAGATGGTGCTGTTGCTGAGTGCCATTGTCCTGAAAGATGTCTTCTTGGGCGGAAACATCAAGGACGTCTTCAACGTATCCGACTTACCACACGAACGCAAACTGAGTGGTGGAGGACGGAAGCTTTCCAACCCGCGGCACACGCACAGTATCCATGGTGCTCCGAATCCGCTGGGGACACACCCGGTACAACCGGGGACGTCAGATCGCCCACCCGACCACGCCAAATCCTCCTCCCTTCCTCGTCTTCAGACTACACCGCCCACCGCTCAAGCTTCCGCCAGCAGACCCATGCCCGCGCCGCCGATGCCGGATGCCCGAGCGCAATGGGAGCTGGACGTCGAGACAGCCCGCCTCAAAGCGATTGCCGAAGTAGAAGCCCGCGAAGAACATCGGAGACGGAAAGCAATGGAGAAGGCGGATGAAGCCGCAGCCAGACGTTTACAGCGAGAAGCCGAGGAGGAAGCGGAGACGGCCATGAGGCGCAACGCCGAAATCGAACGCGAGACTGAGAGACTGCGCAAGCTCTACGGCGTCCAGCCCATCCCACAACGGCCGCCCACGACCCAAGCCAACAGCTCGAGCTCGAGAGGTCCGCATATGCCAAGAATCCCTCAACACGCGCAACCCAGCCTCGTCCCGCCGCTGCAGTCGCCCCCTCGGCGGGGCTCCAACGGGCTGTACATGCAGCCGGGAGCTTCCGCGAGCGCGTTCATGATGAGCGGAGCGAACCCGAATGCTTCGTCATTGAATGTGCCGGGCAGGCCGGGCAAGAAGAAGAGTTTCTTTGGTTTGAGGAGTACGAGTGATGACGCGACAGAGAGGCAAAGGCTGGCCAAGAAGGGTAGTGCCATGTGGTAGTTTGGCTTTGCTTCTGGGTTTGCATTTTCCGTGGTACGACATTGCACGTTCGGAGTCACAAGGGGTCAATATGATGAGCGTGGCAGCGGGTCAGTGCGTTTCAGCGAGGCGTTGGTGGAGCGTTCTCTCTCTGCATTTCATTGCTGACGAACACATGGTGAAATTGCACAACACATCCATATCCGCCACAATCTAATCCATTCGAATTCTCTTCGCCTCCATGCAACATACCACACAAGCGGTCGATACCAGGCTCCCCCCCCCCCTCCCCTCTCAAAACCTAGACCCGTCCACCGACCGCCGCACATCGAACCCCCCCTCCCTCCCCTCCTCTCAAACCAAATCCAATTCCAAGTCCAAAGTCGAGTCAAGTCAACTCAAGTCGCGCACTACACATCCCCCACCCCAGCATCGTCAGCATCAGCATCAGCATCCCCCCCAAACCCAACCCAACCCATAAAAAAGAAAAAAAATCAACAGCACTCACGCAAAAATACTCCGGGTTCGGGTCCATGAACTCGGCATAGCACCCGCGGCCCTCGTACACCGGCAGGCCCGTGTAGTTCTGGGGGATCAGGCACTTCCACTGGACCGGCGTCTCGAAGGAGCAGGTGGTCGGGAAGCCGACTTGGCCCGTGCGGCCGCAGGAGATGGGCGGTTGGGCGAGCGTTGAGGGGGTGGAGCGGAGGAGGAGGAGAGCGGAGAGGAGGAGGGGGGCGTGGTGGTTGTGGTGGGGCATTTTTTCGGGGAATTCGGGATGGGAGTTTATATGTTTTTTTTCTTTCTTTTTTTTTGGATGGAGGGGAGGCGTGTTGGGGAGGTTTATGTGTCTATGATTTATCAGGATGAGGAGGATGATCGTGATGCCGAGGGGGGGAGGGTGGGTTTTGGTCTTGGGGTGAGACGCGCGCGCGGGCTTGTGTCGGGGTGGCTGGATTTCGGGGAGTCTTGGGGGGGTTTCTGTGGCGAGGGCTGGGCGGGTGTGGAGGAAAATCTTTATGCGCGGTGCGGGTTAGGCAAAGGCTGCGTGATCAGGTCCAGCTTAGCTTGGTTTGCACGTCTGCGTAGAGCGGGTCGTCTACTGCTGCGCATCCGACGACTTCATACCATACCTGGAGTTGCCCGGAGTGGGCGGCAAATGTCTGGCGAAGTTGTCTGGGAGATCTTCGGGATCCCTCGATGACTGAGAATGCGAGCGCTTGGGCTGCAGACCCGCCGATGCTTAGCGCGCCGGTCGATCGACGACATGCGATCTCTCGGGCCTGTGCTGTAAGAAATACGAGGCCGGTGACGGTGACGGCTGGGCTGATGATGGAGATTAGATGGATCCACCTGTGTGGCGAGCAGGGTATGCCAACATCCTTGGAGCTTTCGGCGAGATGCCATGGCAACCCGGCCACGGACCGAGCGATATTCGGCCAGTCGCTTGCGGTAGGCGGGTTGTGTGAGAGGCCTGAAGATGGGACCAAGTTTATGACGATGAGGTGGAGGGCGAGCGAGAGCTGCTCTGTGGTTGCTGTGAGATCCAGAGGACGTGTGTGATGGAGATGCCATCGCTGCTGTGTTGACCTTTGAGGAGAAGGTAGGAGGTAAGGAGGAGAGGATGATGATGATGATGGTGATGACGATCAGGGTCCCGTGTTCGTGTCAATGATTGGTTTGTGCTGAGCGGGTGGGAGTTCGCGTGCACGTTTGCAGCAGCAGGGTGAGGATGTACGCGATTCCTGTGTGTGACAGCTGCGAGCGCTCGAGAGCACGCGTCAATGGTTTCTCTTGTCGATGTATTGCTGCGTTGTGTCTGCCATCGATGGTGTGTCACAGTCAAGCGGCATGATTCGTGTAAGGTCGGCGGCGTATGCTTTGGTATGCGACGTGCGAGAAGCGATTCATGGTCTACAGCAGATGCACAACAGGGGCACCTTGCATGCGTTGCAGGCAATGGAGCCCGAAGAAGCTGTTTGTCTACAACCACAACTTTGCGTAAGGTCGAGTCGATGATGAGACTGTTCTCGGTCGCTGTCAGCTGGTGTCGCCAAGTCTCAGATTGGCCTTCAAGATGCACTCTTGGAATGAGGGGGTACTTGAACATGCTCCTAGCTTTGGTGTCTCGATGCTTGCGCCCATTTCAGCAACACAGCATCATCAGATCATCCGCACAAAGCACACAACCCACGAGAAGTCAAATTGTCCAGTCGAGTACACCCCATTTCGAAGCAGCTACGAAGGCCTACAGCAATATCCGTAGACTCGGCAGGAGTAAGCGCCCGCGGCATCAGAGCCAGGCATATTCATCTTTCAGTCCGCAGCCCCGACGTATCGACGACAGCTGCCGAATCGTAAGCATCAACAAAAAACCTTTGCCTGCCTCGAATTGTCCCAGATCCTGCAGCGGAGCTCAAAGCTCAAGCCACGATCTTGCTCGTCAGGGCAGAGATTCCAGGCTCGTTGGTGTGCGACGACGTGCGAGTGCGTCTCTCAGCGGCAACTCCTGTCCGGGTCAGAATCGCGGGTTCGAGGAAGCTTCACACTTCCCAGTCAAGGCATCATGCGGTAGGGAGTTTCTCAAGCAGTAACGTACTCATCTGAAAAGCCTAGAGCGCACATATGAAGAAGTCCTGCGAGAGGTGGAGGATAAGCGAGCTGAGCTGGTGTGTCAGACGAGCGAGCCGCACGAAAGGCACGTCGGAATCTCGCACATTTCGAAGGCTCTCTTTTCAGCTATCAAGCAGCAATCGTTGGAGGCCGGGAACGCCGTAGGGCTGCTAATCAAGGACTAGCCGCCTCGAAGGCGGAGGCGAGTGGTGCACTCGACACTTCACGGGTAAACGGCTGTTTTGATGCTTTTAGCGTGGATTCAGTGGAGCTTGAGAATGAAGCCGCTCGAGGCGTCAATGTTGCAAATCTGGAGGAGAAGGATGAATCCGAAGAAATCGGCGCCGATTTGCAAGCCCGTGCCCGGTTCAGGTGTGCGAAACGGTCTGCAGGCTGGAACGATGAAGAGTTCGTTGGGGCGTACCTTCGGGAGCATGCCGAGTTGGCTGCTGATTTCACAAGAGCCGACGAGAGACCGGAGAGGTATCTTGAGCTTAGAGCGGAAGCCGGCTCGGATTTGCCCCATTGGCAAGGCCGCGGCTCCTGTCAACCTGATGATCGTGGCCCCACGGCTGAAGAAGAACTGAACACGATCGAGCATGCAATGAAAGGGCCGCGATCGCTTCGTGCGGTGGGTGCAGGACGTGCCAACAGAAATCGCGGGCGACTTCCTGCCGAATAGCGATCGTGGCGCGGCGGTCGATGCTTCGCAGGGCCATGGCACGGGTGCCGCGGCGATCATGGCAGATTCCACGCTTGACGACTTGAGAGCTGAAGTGCTGCCGGATGGGTCGATGGTACAGCCATGGGACAGCTGTGGTTGCACGCATGTGCCACGCGAGCGAGAGCACATGGATAGGTCTTGGGCGAAAGTCGGCATGCTGGACAGACCGACGAAGTGGGGAGTTGGCAATGATCTCCTCGATTATTCGGTGTAGATTCAGGACGCGCGCTTCGGTTCGTTTGACAGCGGTGCTAACAAGGTCGTCTCTAGGCGTGTAGAAAATGTCTCGGATCCGCCGTGACGACACGAATAAGAGTCCAATGCAGCAAGTAATGTTTTCAGATCTCATAAATCTCGAGTACATGGTCTGTCGTGTCTGATCCATCGGTGTGCCGGATCACGCGCAGTCGGACAGCTCTCAGTAAGAGGTGCACCCAGTCCCAAGGTCATTCAAAGGCCTACGTATACCGCCCGGAAGCAAGGTAAAGCCGGCACAGAAGCTTTCTGGAGGTAGATCACATTCGCAAGCAGCAGCCAAGGCGCGCTCGTGAAGATGCACTTGTGCGAGCATCACAAGTCCCTCGTCCGAACCATCTGGCAGCTGCTGCGCGAGCTGTTCCCATGAACAACGTATCGTCTACTCCTTCAAACAGTAGTTGCTATGGCAGGCCGTGCAGTGCTCAACAGCATCGTCTCTAACGGAGCCCCGAGTCCCTGGCCCTGACCCCCAGTCCTCAGCCTTCTCAGTGTCATACCCAACCATCCTTCTCCGGTGATCCTCCCAAGCCGGGCAATTATTCACCATCCCAAGGCTGCAGTCCATCCTGATCTACCACCACCGGCGATGGCGGAGCCCCCGGGTACATGGAATTCGGATCAGCGATGGCAGCACTCGAGGACGCCATCATCAACCGGTCCTGGATCCAAAATCTGTTCAATCTATCAATGCGCCGCTGTGGGACACCAGCCGAATAATCATATTTGTCTGGCTGGTAGAACCCCCTCACTCTGCCACGGCGGAGGTTCAATAGCAAGTCCGCCCACCTTCCTTAGCCAAGAGTTCATATCTTTTCCTTATCATTTTGGCCGCCTGAGTTGGGTCCAAGGTCCACCACACATTTTGCGCGACCGCCAGCCAGCATCTATCGCCACCCTGAAGACTTTCGCGATGCGCGACCTCCGGAGACTCGAGGGCGGAGAAACGATTACGACGACCGTCACGCGCAAGCTCGTCACTCGTCCTCAGCTCAATACCCGCAGACGACGAATTGCTATGGCGCATGGAGCCACACTTCTTATGGAGTAACGAGCCACACTTTCTATAAAGACGGCGGCTACTCCTCCGCCAGAGGAGCACCGCAACTGTTCAGGCAGCATCAGCCGGACGACATCTCTCCCAGCAATCGCTTGAGACTCCAGATCCTAGAACAGCTTCACGAGACTAAGTGCCGTGACAGCAAAGATGGCTTGAAAGATATGGGTGATCTCTTCAGCCAGGAGCTCAACGCCTGCCTTCTCCAAAGAAGCCATGGCTGACACGGACAAGGATCCGACCTTCAACAAGATCCGCAAGGTATTCCGGCGCTTCGAGAAGGGTTTGAGCAGGTAGTCCAATGTTGGGAAAAGCACAAGTTCGATCTGTTCGCCATCGGTTGGCACATTTCCAAGGAGCGCCCAGACCCTGTCATGCCTTTTGACATTATTTGCGAAGTCAACACGGTCAGTCCAGGGGATGATTCAGCCCCGCCAGACAACCAGGGCAGAATTGCGCACAATGCACACGGCACAACCTTCTGCGGCAAGCACGATGTTGTCTTTGTGGGTGAAGGCATCATTGGTAAGACGCAAACACACATGGTGAATATTGAAGATGGCAAGATTTCGACGGTCGACCTCTTCAAACCGCAGCCAGTGGAGATTTGCTATCGGATCAAGCGCGAGAAGGATGCCCGTCAGATGGACGACAAGGGCAGAGTGGCCTTCGCGAGACTTGTAATTCGGCTGATCAACAACGAGAGCTCACCTTCGTGCAGCGGCGACTTCTAGCAAAACCTTATGCGCCAGGATTCCATATACCTAAATCTTCTTCTGACTGTTTGCCAGCGCTTCAGCCATTTCAAAAAGAACCAGTTCTGCTGAAGGGAAGACCTGCATCATCGTCCTGCACTCGGCCATAGATTCCTCAGACTCTGTCATGGCGTACGATGCGAAGCGAATTCCCAGGACCGGCGATCCAGACCAAATCGTGGTCGCGTCCTGTACTCGCTCGCAAGACTTCGACTATTTGGAGAAATCCTAATGGCGCGGAAGGGTATCAGACAGACCACCAGGACAATCGTTGTATGTATGCAAGGCGCGTGACGGAGGAGCTGTCGGCACGGGCTGGATTCATAGCATTGAATGTATCATACCGGAGTCAAAATTGTGATTCCGTGTTTTGCACGACAGTTGCAGACGATACCCTCACGCGGCTGCCTTCCCCATCATTGAATCAACGTCTGATCGCTTGACATGGCCGCGTGCACAGGCTCGACTGCTTGCTGGCAGGATGACTGGTTGTTGACGCGGGAGGTCTGGCTGATGATGATACTGTTGATTGCTTGCGATGTTGACAACTGCCCGCTTCCGGCTTGTAGGTCTATAGTCAGCGGCCTCAAAATGGCAGTGGTGCTTTACGATTTCATCAACCGGGATAGCTCTGATTGCCTTGAGTGGCTGCCGCTCAGGCAAGCTGTAAGACAATGCTCAGTAACGCGTCACGGCCCAGGAGGCAATTCGGTTGACCGCTCGCTGCGGCGCATTGCAAACCGAGCATATTCGCGCCACGTCTCCATGTAGCGCGCGCACAAGGCTGCCTTCCTGATCAGATTCGCGGGACGAATCTATGGCGACAAGGCATATGCGTAGGCGGCGAGACGGGAAGGTTGGCGAGTCTAGAAGTTACAGCGTAATGTCCGGAAAAGGCAGGTCCGGCCATCGTTTCCATGATGCTGCTGACGAAGCTACCATATGGCGCAACATAACCCTCGAGTGACCTTTGTACAAGCGCCCGTGCCACTCGCATCGCGAATGGGAATGCAAGCCGGCTGCCGTCAATCAATTGTCGATACATGTATGAATTCGGACACCCACGCATCAGATCGTACTACTGCTTCCTACTCAGAACCTCCTTAACAGCCTGGATGACATGACCATGCACGTCATTTGGCGCAGCAATGACACCCTTGTTCTGCAGCAGCGTCCGCCCGTGCGAGAAGTCAAGTCTGTTCCCATCAACATCTGTGACCTGCCCTCCTGCTTCTCGCACAATCAGGTCACCCGCCGCGTGATCCCAGATCTTCTCTACGTAATCTTTCCTCACAGGTAGTCGCAGGTAGAGATCACCGGCACCTCTTGCGATCGAGCCATACTTCGCTTGCGAGTCCATCCTGACCGACGGCTTCGTGATGCCGAGTTTTTGCGCGATGGCAGCCGCGTCGCCTTGCGAACTATGTCCCGCTTCCACGCTTTCGCAGAAAGTAGCCTCAGAAATATTGCTCAGCGGTTTCATGTGTATCTTTCCACCCTCCTTCAGCGCGCCTTGGTTCAGCGGTCTGCTCTGCGCTCCTTGGCCCTGCACCGCAGAGAATAGAACCCCGAAGTTGCCCTCCTCATCACTCGCATCCGCGCCAATACCTTCTTGCAAGGGCTCTGAATCCGAGACCGGCAAGTTCGGGCAGCCCAGCACGCCCACCTTCATATCCCCGTTCACCATGAGAGCCAGACAGACAGCGTATTGCCCACCGCGAAGAAAACCTTTCGTGCCGTCGATGGGATCAATGGCCCATATCCGTCCCTTGCTCCCGCCCTTTGAGTCGCCCTTATCGATCAAATCGAGCATGCTGTCTGCGCTTTTGATACTGCCTCCGAGGACTGAGTCTTCCGCCGACGGGTCGTTGAGGCGGGACTCTTGTACCAATTGCCATACCGTGTCTCGAATCTGGCTGTTCTCTCTCAGATCTTTCGCTTCTTCCTCAGCGACGATCTCGTCATGCGGGAAGTTGTGTTGTAGAGCGCTGATGATTAATGCCTGGGCGCCAAAATCGCCGATCGTGACGGGTGAGGCATCGCTTTTGCTCAATGTGCCCTTGGCATTTTGATGAAAGACGCTTTTGGTAAGGAGATTTGCTCGTTGGACGGCAAGAAGGGCGACGTTGAGCTCCTTTTCGTAAGAGGACATGCTGGCTGTGATATAGGGTCTTGTGAAAGGAATCGGGAGGTGGGAGGCGAGGAGGCGGACACCGGGTAAAATGGATGGGAAGAAGCTGGCCAGTGCGATGAGAAGAGAGATGATCAAGATGGTGAGGGTCAATGGCTGTCTCCAGCGAGGCATTGGAACAGCGAGAAGTTGATCGAGGCCATGTGTATACGTACTTTTGTTGTGGGGCAGACACGTGGAGAGCACACGACGTCATTAGCCGGACTCGGATCATCCAGTCGTTGAATAGGGTTCACCGTCCCCGAGACTTTCTCCTGCTTGCATGTTACTGTATGATCATTGATCGACATCCAACGGTTGGAGAAAGTAACTGACATTGTTGAAGGCATCGAAAGCGTGTTCATCATGTGATCCGAGCACAGCGCCGATGAGCAGGTCTGTCCTATCTCCATATTCCTTTGTCCCATTTCGATACCTTTCCCATCGCCTGCTCAACGCATTCCACCCATCACACCTCAGACTTTGTCCCATCCCATCCATCTCCCTCGCCTCAACCCATCGTACCACTACAATGCCCAAAGCAGCCCCCAAAAGCGGCCGCGCAAAGGCCTCCCGCGCCGCTCCAACGACCAAGCCCCCCACAGACCCCAAAGCATCCCACCTGTACACCGACGACAACCCTTCCACCACCATCCACGGCACCGGCTTTAAAGACCGCGCCGCCGCCGAGAACACCCTCAATCTCATCGCCAATCGCTCCCTCATCTACCAATTCCAGACCGTAAACACCATGTACAATCGCGCGAAACACCACCCTGCCATGAAGAAAGCCGCTGAGGGCGCCACCAGCACTCAGGACATGCGAGCCGCGATGGAGACATTCAAGGAGTGGTTGGACGTGACGTATCCCGCTGCGAAGGAAGCATTGAGGGCAGGTGGTTTCAAGCCGATTATTTCAAAGAAGGTGATGGAGATGTATCTGGAGAGGATCGAGGGGAGTGAGAGCGTGGGCGAAGGCGGGAAGAAGTTCGCGAGGCTTTACGTGGAGTTGCCGAGGGGCAAGAAGCTGGGGAATGTGCTTGTGGATGACGCGAAGCCGGAAGAGCCGGACTGGGAGGCGAGGAGGTATACAGAGCTGGAGAAACTAGTTGCGGAGGGCAAGGACGAGGCAAAGGCTTGGGAAGATGGTGAGCTGTGGGTCGAGGCTGGTGGCGTAGATGAGAAGGTGCCGACGGCTAAGCATCTGGAGTTGATTGCTTGGGGCTGGAGTCCATTGAAGGAGCATCAGCTGAGTGAGAAGGGCTTCGCACCGTTCAAGGTTAAGGGGAAGGGTGGTGGAAAAGGTGGTTCGACTGATGAGGGCAGAGAGTAGACAAAGACAAGGCAGTTCAGCGGCAGTCTGCCCTACCGATTCCGACTTTTGAGCTTCATGTCCGACGTACTCAGCTTACCATACAGAGTACTTCGCCGCTTCGGGATGCTGTCAATAAGGAAATCCTGGCCAGAAGAAAAGCATGCAACAGCGAATCGTACAGCAAAGGGCACGTCATCCCCGACCGTAGTACCAAGCCACTGATTTACAGCGCAAGACTCCACGCAGAAACTCGATCAAAGCCATTTCCCATCATCCGACCCACGTGCCATCCTTAAAACGCGTATTCGTGTATACTCGCACTTTCAATGTACCCCGACGGAAGCATACAGCACCCGCCGTACCTACAAAAGCAACAAGTCAGAAGATTGTTCAAAGATGTCTCACCTCCCAGCCACCTACGCAGGAAGCACATAATCCCCATCATTCACCTTGTCCGCATGATCCCGATATCCAATCTCAATGCGGCAATACTTGTCGCGGAAACAATGCGAGTCATGGCAAAACATCGAGAGCCCGTTGTCCTTGAAAATCTCCACTTTGGTGCCTTTGGCCTTGGTGTATAGGGTTTGGTCGTCGCTTCGGCCGAGTTCGCGAGCACAGGATTCGGTTTTGACCAGGGCGCAGTTGCCTTGGCCGCCGCAGATGTTTTCCAACTTTTCGATCTTGCGGCAGTGAGGGTCGCAGGCTGCGGAGGTGGAGGTGGAGAAGTATAGAGGTGGGAAGAGGAGGAGGGTGGTTAGTTTCATTGCGCCGCGTTGGAGTTGGATGGGATCAGAGTGGGTGGGTAGGAGGGAGGGCGTGTGTCCTGCTGCGTGTGGGGCGGGTTGGTATGTGAATAGTGGGTAAGAGGGAGAAGTATGTCAAGAGTGAAGAGGGGGGGTGATGGACTAAATTGCATTCTGATCGCTAAGAGCGAGCTTTTGGCAGCTCCTCACGAGACCTTTTTTAACCGCGTCGAAAGCTGTACTAGCCAATTCAGTCGGACCTAATAGTCTTCATCAATTGACTGCAAGGGACTTTCGCGCTACACGTCTCCCATCGCGGACTAAGAGTGTGTGGCGAGGGAACGTCGCGTCGCGATTGGAGCGGTGCAACACCGAGCATACTTGGCCGGACTTCAGCATGATCTGGTGTGTGTCTTGGACACCGTATGTATCTCGGGCACCGTATGTGTCTTAGCAAAACTTGGTTTTGCCCAGCCCGATCCCACCCTGATCCGAGAGGGCGAGCTCAGCCGCAAAGACAGAGATGACTTTGTCTTGGCACGAAACATACCGTAGCTACCTTCTAGCGGAGCAATGGTGGCCGGACCATACCAGTCGGGCGCGCGGGTGAAGGTAGCCTCGTTATGAAGGCGGCCTCTTCCGTCGCATATCGATCTTCGGTCGCAGGGCTGAGGGCAAGAGACTGACCCTGTCGGAACTCACCCACTGCAGGAAAGCGATCTCTGATCAACTCGCAAAGCGCCAGCAGCATGTCGCCCTTCTGAACTTCACAGACGTCATGGCCAACCGACTTCAAACGCTGCATGTTCAATCAAATTCCATGACGCGGTCCATCTGCTCGTTCATCTTGATCTTCCGATATCTCGCTGGCTTGTGCGATTGGGCGTATAGGCATGAACTGGGGCGCCCAGAGGCACGTGGATTTTGTGCACGGCGGCAGTGCTTCAACAGTGATTCACAATTTTTTTCTGATGTTTGCTCGCAGCCCTGCATAATCAGCTGTCCGCCTTCATGCCCTATACTTCCTTCAAGCTTATAATTACTAATTTCCTCCTTCCCGTCTCATGGTCATTCACTTCCCTGCTTCTGTTCGGCAAAGGCCCATCCTCAAATTCATTTATTCTGATCGCAACCATCCTCGGCTGGAGAGCAGTCCACCTCCGGACGCCCCTTGACGCACTTCCCTGAGCACAGTTGGCCGAACTTGCCTTTGTCTATGCCCGAATACAGAGATGCGCAGGTCGTGCCCTTCCACACCCAGACATCGTCGGGCACTCCGATGACATTCTTGACGAAAAATTCTGTGACCCTTTTACCGCGCGAGAGGTCGTCTTTCTTCGTAATAGTGTCGAAGGTCTTGCAACGTATGCCCTTGATGGCGTCGGCGCTGGGAAGGCGTATCGTTAGCTGGATACCTGTAAGGCTAGGATATTGACTCACTGTCCATGGGTAGCTAGAATGATGATGGATACAATCGCGAGTTTCATCTTTTAAGTAGAAATTCGTGGCGTCTCAAGATGGTTGAGATGAGTCGGGTGCTTGGTGGGAATATAGATACGTCAAATGAGTCTTCTTCGCTGCGGCTACTGTGTCCAGGCAGTCAGGAAGAGCTTCGACTCAAGAAAGGTATCCAGGTCGCGGACGGGTCCTCGGGTGTCTGTTCCACCGTATCAGTAGTAGTGAAAGCATCGAAATTGTATTATGATTACTTGGCAAGTTAGAGTTGATACGTATCGTTTCAGTCTTGGGCTGGAATACGCGATGTCAACAGAGTAGCTCAAGAGAGCATGGGCGACCACCGCAGATATCGAAGATGGCTACATGGAGCATGGAGGAGTCTAGGGCGACCTGGAACAGCTCCGCTCAGTGTGTTTGAGCATCTCTACCGCATCACAAGCGTTCTGGTATTTCGTCCCGAGTAAATCGACACAGTGCTAGCCCATACCTTGCTATCCGCACATACCCGGCTCGTGAGTCCTACAGTCGGGATCCTGGCTGCTGAGACTGTGGATTCGCTCGCGCCAAGCGTTTGCATCTCTTTTGCACTCGGTCGGGAAATAATGAATCTATCTTTCATGGTGTACTATGGTGTCTGCTGACTCTCACACTTGATTTGTGAACAGCCCTGAGCCAAGGCGAAACCTTTCGCGCGATGCTCTCAAGATAAGCCGACATGAGCAAAGCTTCTCATCTAGCCACGGGGTGCCACTTCGCCAGAAGAAGCACAACAACCCGGGCGGCGGTAATGCGTGGAACGGTTTGCGAGCTGGGAACTCCCAGTGAAGCGATATTGTGCCAGCTCCGAAGCGAGACAGATAAAATGGGCCTCGGAAGGACACTGTACAAATTACCACGCAGTGCAACGACTGCTTACGAACCTCTTCCAAAGATCAATAGTTTCAAAATCAAGATGAGAGCTTCAATTCTGCTCCCGCTCCTCGCGTCTCTGGCTTGGGCAACGGTGAATGCGCCCTCACGTATGCTCTCACGACGTCTGGCGTAGCTGACACTGCACCCAGAACTGCCAGTACGCGAGAGGTCGCAAGACTATCGCTGAAAACCCGGGATATTGCATCCCGAACGAGGAGGAGACACGGAACGGTGCGGCGGCGCAGCAGTGCACGTTGGTAAGTCGTTGTGCATCGGACTTGCTGAGCTCTCCTCGGCGTATCTGTCCCCAAGCTCAGCTCGCAAATTTGTAACGATTGATACTGACTCTGTGGTTGGTGTGCAGGATCACGCATGCAAAGGTCAGTACGCATGGGTAGGAGGGCACTTTCTGTCCAGGGCATTCGCTGACTGGTTATATCCAGTATGGAACAATGGATGTAGGTTCGACAGGTATACGAGCTGGAATCAGGACCATACTGTGAAACAAATGTGGGCACACTGTAGCTAAGCTGTGGGGAGTACTCAATCTCTGGCTCGCACAACGCGAGCTTGAGCGTGGGTGCTGGAGTCGTGACCTTAAGGCTTGGTGCAGGTATCGCTTGAGATGAGCGCATGAGTACAGCCTACTGGCAACGTTGTACGAAACGTGGGTCTCTTTGCAAGACTCGTAGCATAGATAGGACCACCAAGATCTCTATGATTGAGTTGCATTTACTCGGCTTGAGGGGGTAGAAGAGGTCGCTCGTAATTCGTCCAGCAGTGAAATTACACATTAATTGAGCAGTCGCTGCGGCTGCCTGGAAATTAGGCCAGGTGAGCGTGGTATACCTAGTTGCCAAGCCAATCTTAGGGTCAACATTCGAGTTTGCGAACAGACTGTATGAAATGAGCAGCAGTGTCGATCAGCGATACCCTGCGAGCTGGGGAGATGAACATGCTTCAGAAACTCCCACAAACCTCCTACCGCATGAAGTATGTCCCTGCGTCAGTATGTGGGAGCAAGAAGACCGCTTCAGAGAAAGCCCTAGGCCGCGGCCGCGATGCAAACAGGTTGAAGCTTGTGTTGTGTCCTCCGGCCTCGCTGCCGCCGCATGCAAGTGACTGTTGGATAAAAGCTAGCTGAGGAACAGTCATGGTAAATCTCAACGGAATGTCGTGCTTGACTCAGCGAGTAGCAAGACACGGACGGCAGATTCTCATTGTGCCTCAATACGGATGATGAGCATATTGATAGTGACAATGGCAACTGAGCATCTGTTGTTTACGTTTGCGATGCGCCTCACCCCGCACATATTGCTCCGACTTCAAACCCCTCAGTCGCTCAGTCGCTCAGTCTACCGTACTACCATGCTTCAGGGGCCCCAAGAGAATACATTTTCTCAACTCTGCCTCGTGAATCAAATCAGCATCTTTTCCAGCAGCAAACTTCTGACATCACTGGCAGAGCTGTCAGCAGCAACAAGAGCCGGGCCGGCGACTGTATTTGGCGCGGTTTTTTTCAGCGTCGAGATTGTCGTGCCGTTATTGACTTGAACCTGTAGATTAAATTTGGCAGGCTTGTCGCTGGTCATCTGACCACGGTTAGACAATGAGGAATAGATTGAAGAAGAGAGAGTGACGCACTCCTTGCATGTCGAGCCGAAAGTCATCATCTTTGTAGAGTGTTCCAATGGATTCCGACAGGTTTGTCAGCTTAGAATCCGGGATTCCTTCGATGAAGGCCTTGAGGGCTCTCGACGCTTTCCCCATGGCTTGATGAGCGACTGTGAAAAGTGCAGAGAGTGGCGGAGTCTTGGAAGGCCTCGTTTGGGACCCGGATTATGGAGGCGATGAGCGATAGCAGGGTCCAGGTGTGCACGGCATTGACAACCTATCTTATAGGACCGGTACCCCTCATTGCAGATCGGGATAGCAGCGAAAGGGTAGCTGCGTCGTGCAGCTACAGTCGGTCTTCGTTGAGGTGCAAGCGGCCGTCGTCTAGCTCACGTCTGAGGCTGGCGCTCAAAAACGGGCGCTTACACCTCAACAACGACCGACAGTAGAACAGCCTGATGCAGAATACACTTCGTGAGCAATAGCCGCAGCTTTTGTGTCCGCGTGAAGAGACGATTCTGCCCTTGTTGCCATGCAAAGAGGTCCATGTCAAAGCCCAAGTCCGGCGCTTCCCAGCGCTACCATCCGCACATCGAATCTTTGAGTGTGTGTTATGCTATGCTTGCGAGAAAGTGATAGCCTTGTCCGACGAGGCTTACAGCCACAGATATAGTACGCTCTCGGTGCGTATCAGTACGGCGTGCGATTGGCCTCTGTACATGGCGTTAGACCATGTCTCTTTGTCCGGATTGAGCATATGCCGCAGTGAGCAGGAAGATGTATCGGTTGGACGTTGATACGCACGGATGTGCAACCAGACTGCATGACGCTTGTATGTGCGTTGACAAGATGCACTCTTTGGATTGTGGTAGATACGCGATCAAAGTCGTTGATCGTGTGGTTTTGTCCTGGGTTTTGAGGTCAGAGTTGCGCACACACTAAGGTACCATATGACGAGGACGCGGGGATGAGTAATCCCGTATGTACATGTAGTGAGGCCTGTCGATGTTACAAGGTGTGAACATGACATGAATCGTTTCCTTCCAAGTCTTTCCTGATGGGGAAAGCTGATGCTGCAGGTGTGTTGGACATGGCGTGATAATATCAAAGAAGTAAGCCTGCATGATCAGGCCATACTACGTGGCAAGCGGCGTCGGGACTTCATGGTGTATGGGCAGTCGATACATCCTTTTACACTCATCACAACTCACTAGGCCGCACTTAATCGGCAGCATCCGGCCAATTGGGACACATGCAAGACCCCCGCAATGCGCCTGATCGGAAACAGTCAAGTTTTCCCAAGCACGAGGTCTTCTCCGAAACCCAAACTTCAGCTCAGGTTACTGAGCCACTACTACCAAGGGATTTGAGGTAGACGAGCGACGGGCAAGACTTGCTCCACGTCGATCCGACATTGATCCTCCCGATCTCAGCACCACCAGCCAGTTCCGTCACTAGCGATACGCCACACGTATGGCCGCCTTGGAGTCAAGGAGACACCACCCTCATGAAAATGCTTTTGTTAATGTTTGCAGCAGTCCACAATGCCAAATCAGTATGGCCTCGAATGGGCGAAGACGCTCTGGGGGTTACAGCCACGGTGGACAGCGGAGCCCAGTCTGTTGCAGATCGAACAAATCTCACGGCAACATCTACATCTGGGCAAAGAAGCACCTTGTGCTGTCAAGCTGTATGCACAAGGCAGCTTTAACAAGCTTTTTACTGTAGACACGCTCACTGGAAGATGGGTGATGCGCGTGGCCCTCCCCGTGTATCCACATCGAAAGTCTGCAAGCGAGGTCTCCACCATGTGTTTCGTACGCGAGAGAACAAGTGCCCCTATTCCTGCAGTCTTTGGCTATGATGCATCAAACAACAATGATCTCAAATTTGAGTGGATCTTGATGGAACATATGCCTGGCGCTGTCTTGGAGCGAGCTTGGAGGACAATATCACTGACCCAGAAGGAGGACATGGTGAGGAAGCTTGTACAATTCCAGTCAGAGCTGTTCCGTACAATGAATCGGCGCGAAGCTATCGGGAACTTAGTTCACGCCAGAGAAGGATCGTACAAGATTAGCAGTATCGTGTCAATGATCTTCTTTTGGGGCGACCGTGGCGCACGGGAAATCGATCGAGGGCCCTTCCAAAACAGTTATCATTGGCTATCCGCTCGCCTGAATCTCGCACTCGAGGACCGAGACAATATCCTGGCAAATACTGATGACGAGGATGAGATTGAGGATGCGCAGGCATCCAAGACACTGGTTATGCGTCTCATCGCCCTCCTCCCTAACATCTTTCAATCTGATGAACTCGAGTCGACAATGCTATTCCACGACGATCTCCATGAGAAGAACATTCTCGTTGACCTATCTGGTAACATAACAGCCGTACTGGACTGGGAGTGTGTTTCCTTCTTCCCTCTGTGGATGGCCTGCCAGCCGCCTGCCCTTTTGAACGGCGCTGTTCGCCTCGAACAACCTCAACGAGCGGATTATGGCTCATACAATCCAGAAGTCGATGAAGGTGGCGTGGAGTACAACGAAGGTCTAAGTCAATCGTATTGGGCGGATCTATCGGCGTATGAGCGTGGGCGTCTACGTGCCATCTTTCTATCTGAAATGGAACGTTCGGAACCTGCATGGGTCGAAGCGTATCGAAATGGGGAATTGAAACGAGACTTTGAGCTTGCAATCTCTCATTGCGACTCTGAGCTGACAATGAAGAAGGTGGAGGCGTGGCTAGATGCGCACGAAAATGGAGAAAGATATAGTCTCCGGGTGAGCCTGAACGCCTAGATGATCCGCTGATCTGGACGAGAAGCGAGACAACGGGTCGATGATCATTCGGGAATCCTCAGTGGGCAGAAACCATGCAGGTGGTGTCGGTGATCTCATTGACCACATACAATGATATTCTCTCCATGGATTGTGTCTCACCGACTTGGCTGTTAATCTATCGAACGAACCAGAGGCTTTCCCTTCTGTGACCGATTGCAAGAGTTTGCGTGCTTCAATGCTGCTCACGCTGCTCTTTGCGCGGGAGGCACATCACCAGCTGAACACGCGTCCCCGGTGCTATGAAGTTTATGGGACCAACGGGTGATGCATTACCTCTGATGCTGAGATTTCGGGCGTGGGCGCACAATTTAAGGACCATGTGCCCGCAGCACAATATGATTGCTCCTTGGACATCTTGAACCGCTGCCGCAAGAAATGCAGCCTGCCCTGCCTAAGAATGCATGGCCGGGACAGATGCGTGATTGAACTCGGGGACGGCGACGAGGAGCGTGACGATTTCTGCCATGTTTTCTCCAGGGAATATCGAGGCGGCGACTCTAGACATTCAACTGTATTTGCTCACCATACAACAGCTACAAAGGCGCCGGTCAGACGCTGGACATACTTTGCAGAACATGACTGCGGCAGCTGAGCACGAGACAGTTTACCGACCACTGGTCCAAGATCTCTGGTGGTAGTCTGAGTAATTGTCAGTTGATCGACTACTTGATGGAGCGATGTGTGGCCAAGATCTTGCATGAGCGGTGAGTCGCTCGATTGAGGCGCGCTTGAGGCGAGCGTTGTTAATGAGTAGGAGGTCTCAACGCTCAACAAAGTTTGTCTTGCTCACGTCGGCGCTCCACATGGCAAATTTGCTCCTCTTTCGTATCTTGGCCCCGTATCTGACAAACACCACCGGCACGATACAAAACACCGTCGCGCACGCTGCCAGCAGAGTCCCGGCCCCGTGATACCCCAGCCCATTATAAGTCACAGGCGCAAGCAGTGGGAACGTCGCGCTGAGAATGCTGCGAACCAGATTCATGGCCCCGAACGCACTAGATGCATACGACTGGTATGTGTCTGTTATGTAGCCCCCAAGCACCATGTCAAACTCGTTCAGGGCCCAGCCTACAGGCACCAGACTCGCAGCGGCAGCTGGCCATGGGACATTCCAAGTAAGGTCGGATTCTGCAGACGGCGGAGCGGTCCACGCGAACCACCAAAGGCCCACAGCGAGGCTGGGAGCTGCCAAGACAAAGCCAAGGAGCTTGTCTTCTGGTTGAATGTCCTGAATGCAGCGGCTTCGCAACCGCATGTGATCGCAGACTCGGGTGACGCAGCCTAGCAAGAACCCTGCAGCAAGGCAGAGCCACGGCATGACTTTCTCGGTCTGACTCAAGGGAGGATCATATGCCTGAAATATGGTGGGCATGATTTCGGAGAAAAGGTAGACCAATGCAATTGCGACGCCCGCAAGAATGGCAACCGTGAATGTAATCCCTTCAGTAAAAAGCAGTTGCAGCGGTCGACCAATGCTGGTATGCACAAAGGTGCGGAAGTCCGGGATGTCATCCGGGCTGCTTGTGACGAGAACAACGCCATCCTCCCCAAAGTCCGCTCGCAGCCGTTTGACAATGCTTCGAAGGATGGTTGACGGTCGCGACTCGCGCATGAACATCAGAAGCACAGTCGAGAGTCCACAACCTATGGCTGAGATGTAAAAGATCCACTCCCATCCATAAGCGTCGATGATGGAGGGACTGGCAATCGGTCCAACCACCAATCCCATATTGCAAACCGTGGCCCCAATGAAGAAGACCCAGATCCGGGCGCGAATGTCCCAGATATCCTCGAGGCTGCCGGAAATGACGACAGATGGGACGGCCGAGACGAAGCCCGTGAGGAAGCGCCCCAGAGCGATGCCTGCGGTAGTTGGCCAGGCGGCGACTAGGACGGAGAAGGCGCCGTAGGTGAGGGCGCTGGACGTATAGAGCCATTTGCGGCCGAACGATTCTGAATATGAAGGGAGCACGACTCCGCCGATGCACTGGCCGACCAAATACCTGCCGGGTGATGATGAGTTGGGGTGTGACTTGTCGAGTTGGGCTGCGGGCGGTGCTTACAACGTCATGAAAAGGAGAATCTGCACCGAATGGCTGAGACCAAGCTGTCCGCTTGCGGCACGACCAGCGTTAGCCTGCACCGATGGTAAGCAACTTCCCGAAGCCTCTAAGGCTCTCGTTTGAATGGGTTCGTCTCACACTAGCAGTGCTGATTACTGTTCTATTGAGACGAGTCAGCAAGCCAAGCGGGATTGAAAGGCAGTGCAACCTCGGTCCGCCTAACTCACGTGAAGAACTCAATGAACATGATCATACCAGTATCGTAGATCTTTCTCACGAGACTCCAATTCCGTGGATGCTTCTTACTACCAGCCGCCCAGCTTACATGTCCACTCTCGTCGATGACAACCCCTCGACATGATAGAGCAGCGAGGAAGCCTGCCGTCGTCTCTGAAGCAGCGGGCAATTTCGTCTCTGTGTCGTGGATTTCCATGCTGGTTGACGGGAATGCCGCCCCGAAAAGTGGAAAAAGTCGTCTATTCAGTGAAAATTTGGAAAGATCCAAAGCAGTCTGGGCAAGAGCCACTGCCGCCCAGCCAATTGCCACATGACCCGTCTAGGATACAGCAAAATGTCCGCAAGACTATGCCCTCCATGCCGGTTGGTGTTTGTGATCAATACCGCCTATTACCGAGTCTGGTAACGCCATTCCGGGGGTTCCTCCACTATGCATTTGCAGATCATGCGGGTGAGACGATGGTCATGGACACAGGATCTGAGACCTTGTAGTCCATACACTATTTTGAGGCAAGAAGATGCACTCCAGTGAAGCTCAGCTGATCCTGTCAGCGTTAAGAGCTCAATGTTCTGAATCAAGTATTTGGAGCCAAGATGCAGTTTGTTTGCGCATCCGTACGAAAAATTGGTCTTTTATTGCCCCTGGACCATTCTTTTCTGTCCTGATAGAGCATATGCCACAGTGTGCAGGAAGATCTATTGGCCAGAAACCGATCAAAAATGCGATCTAGAGGATCCTCAAGGATGGCCTTGTTCCAACCGCATATGCAAACAGACTGTCCGCCGTCAGAGACGTAATCCAGGCCCGCGTTGAGACATGCCCGTCCCGCGACTAGGCAAAGAGGAGGCCGAAAGACATCCTCAATACGTCTTGCAGCCTGCATGTGGGCTGCATCATGGTGAGGCACACCTATCTGCTAGAGCTCATTTGTTTGTTGGTGTCGAGCTCGAGGTCAAATTGTGAAGAACTGGTTAAAGTCGGTTCGAACGCAATTGTCTAGAATGGGAGCCGCCCAAATAGCACGCCCAGACAATCGTGCATTGCTCAGAGCTGCATTCGTCCATGCCTTGACCGGAAGGCCACCAATGGACGCTCGAAATTGAATTGACCTGAGCATACGCGAAGCTGCCGGTACTCAACGTTCGATTCGTACGGCCCCTGTGATCGACGCCGCCGCGGCCTCTTGGTCGTGCCTGCAACAACCATTGTCACGGCTCCTCTCAGTGATGGTCTCGCCCGGCGGCACTGAGGCATGGCCCACATTCCGAAGAGTTGCGAAGTTCCTCAGCTCGGCTATGCTGAGGATGAAATTTGGATGTAGAGCCCTTTCGGTTGGCGTGATCGCGCCGTAATCTCGGCGTCACGATTACAATGACCGTTCGGTTGTTAGTGTGATAGCGTTGGCGCGATGAGCACAATTTGCGCATTTTTGCTTTAGTGCCTGTAACTAGTCTAGTAGGCATCAAATAGGCCTTCTGCGAGAAAATAGGCCTCTATGCCCTTCTCTTAGGACTATGTCTCATTAATACTATATAGCATTTATCTCTTTATTATACAATCTAGATATTTCTATTTAATAGTAGTAGAGCTATTCTACTATTTATTATTAATAATCTATATAGTCTTTTATAAGGTACTTAATATATTTATATCTTTATACTATAGACCTATTAGGCTAGCCTCTATAACTAATATCCTTAAAGTTAAGAAGAAAGGAGAGAAGTACTAGCCTTAGTTTAGAGGTATAGTTCATACTATTTATAGCTCTTATATCTATACCTTTATAGTAATATACAAGTAGGGACTATTATAAATATAAAGGTTATATATTAACAAAAATCCTTGTAGTTTTTAATTACTAGTAGTAATTTACTTTTATACATCCTAGCTAGGAAGGATCTACTCATTATAGCTAGGTCTTTAGTATATTAATAGTAACTATAAGGTAGTATTATAATAAAGAACAAGGCCTATAGACTCGATTATAGGCTAAGTTTTTTATGTAGTTAATATATCTAGTATGTATAGTTAATATATCTAGCTAGAAGGGAGTATCTACTAGTAGCCCCTTCTTCTTCTTTCTCCCCTCTGTTAAACTTATTAAGTACTATATAAGCTTTAGTATATATCTTATTTACCTATGAAATTAAGTATTATTAACATCATAGATAGATTACTAAGCATTAAATTTATCTTAGAGTCTAAAGAGAAATTCTAGTAAATAAAGAGGTAATACTAGAAATACATTATATTAGTAAGAAGATATGTTTCTACTAATAACAGACTATAACTAAGCTAGTAGCTATATAAGCTACATTATATAAGTAATATAGATGTAAAGCTATATAATAATGAAAATATCTTGTAGTATAATAGAGTAATCTAACCTTTTAATAGGTACAAGATAGCGCTACTTTCTGCTTATTATAGAGGTAATATAGGATGTACTTATATCTCCTACATCTTAAAAACCTAACCCCTAAGCAGTACGAAGTATAAAGAGTAGACTAAGTAGAGCTAAGTTAGCTAAGTAGGTGCTAGTAGTATACTAGTAGTATCTTACTAGCTCGGCCTACTTGGCCCTACTCCTAGCTACTCGATTCACGGGCTCGTTAGCCTTCCTACTTATGCCTACGAGTAGGCATGCTTATTTAACAGCTTTCTACTCGATCGCTACTTACCTACACTTGTACGCTCCTCTGACATGTATGTCTACTTAGCCCTACTCCTAGCCATGCAATCTAGCGACAGGCATCACTACTAAGTGTTAGCAATATACAGTAGTTAGAATGAAACTTGTCTTCAGACTACCCCCTTACATAGCTCATTTACCGTACTAGCTACTACGCTACTGTCTCTACACTATAGGCAGTCTCCGAAGCCTTCTATAGTTAATAGCTGTAGCTTGTAAGTCATCTACATCCTCCTATGCCTTTCCTTATACGCTTAGAGGCGCAGCTAGTCCGCAACCTATTCGACGATCTTGTCTTCGACCTCTACGCTCTCTAACATTCCCTTATACTTCTTGACTACTAGAAACTAAAGTCGAGGCAGCTAAGCAGCTATAATAGTCATGTAGAGTACGAACTGCTTAGAGTACATGAAACTATAGAGGTCCGCATTAATGTCATCTAAATTCCGGTAAATACATACATACCTGCCTACTATGTTAGTAGTAGCTAACTAGCTACTACGACTAAAATATGCTACTGTCGAATCACATCTACCTGCTATTGCCATATCAAATTAGCAGGGACTGCAGCTCTTACTAGCATGCTAGTCTCATAGGAGCTAAGAAACAAGTAAACTATAAGTAATACTATCTCCGCTAGCTCGCCAGACTTCAGGAAACATAGCTAGACCCCTGTTTAGAACACTACTATGTCTCTACGCCTGCCTGCTCGCTAGCCTACTATAGCCTTAGAAACATGTGTCGAGATGCACATATGTACTTGTTAGCGCATCTCGTTCCTCTGCACGTAGTACTAGACAATAAACAGCTTGTTTATTGTGCTATTCAAAGTAGCTAAGTTGTTGCGGGCTCCTATGACGACGTCGCTAAACTCGCCCTGTAGACACTATCTAAACTGTAGAGAGAACTCGTTATACAATGGCTCTATGTCGTATGTATTCTACAGGCCTTAGTAGAATGCCTAGGTGTACTAGTCTTCTGTCTTGTACTCGACATTAACCTTCTTTTAGCCTGACTAATTAGCGTCTTCTGTCTTCATCACAATGAAGACAACCTCCCTATTTCTTTTGCTCCTAAACACATGGACCCCCCTAAAACTCATCTAAGGGGCGTTAGGGGTCCTATTGTAACTAACGACAATTAGCCTGCTGAAGAAAAGCTCATGTGCACCTAGCGGTCTAGTAAGTAGTACTCCGAACACCTTGTTTATGATTAGGGGCAGTATACTATTAGCCCGCTCCCTTGTCGCGTAACTCGCTATGTCCTCCCCTTCAAAGATCTTCTTAAACAGCAGGATTTTGACGCGTCTAGTAAACATGAAGTTAGTAACTAGTTGTTATATCTTAGGGTTAACTGCATACTTATTCCTATTCTAGGTTAGCTACCTAGTGTAGCTGTCCTTGTAGTTGTCATGCTAGTTAATTATCTAGCAATTCTTGCTGTAGTAGGCTACTGCCTGACATGGGCACATCTTGAGCGGGCTGTTAATGCCACAATTAGCGCATTAAGTAACTATGCTAGCCATTGTCTCGAATAGTAAGATAGAGGGTTAATTAATGTTACTACTACTTATGTGTATTAGGCAAGTCTTCGAAGTTAGTTAATGTAATTAGTAAAGAGTTAAAGTAGAAGAGTAGTAGTAGATATAGACATCTCTTACTACTAAGTACACGTGCTACTACCTAGCTAGCGTACATAAGGCCCTCGTAACTACCGTCTAGATTAGTTAGCTGCTACGTGCTACTATATGCTACATGTAGGTAGTTATTACTCTTAACAAAGAAGCAGCAAACATGGCAACATCTATCCTATGTAGCTATGTCTGCTAAGTGCACATGCTACTATTAAGCTAGCGTTAGTGTAACTATGTCGCGGTTACTACTGTTCCTAATACCTCTGTATAGTAGTAGATAAGGTCTGTAGGTCGCAACTACGAGGATTATTTTTTACTGCCTTTTAAGGCAGAATCGCCTGATATCGTGCCTTCTTCATTTAGTTATGTGCCTAGGTAGCAGTGTATGATATTTAACCGAATCTGTGACAGCGTTACGTGCCTTCTGTTTCTAGCCATTTTTTAGGTAGTAGCGTCATGTTCCTTCCATTTCTGGTCATTTTTCAGGCAGAAGCTAATAATGTGACAATGTAACGTATGCGGTTAGCGACTATGTAGAGCACATGACCTATAGCTACTAAAATACAAAAGAAGCTTAGTACTCTAAACTTCTTTCCTTTAAACAACTACCTTATCTAGTACTTAGCTTCTTCTTTAGCATCTATACAGATACTAGCATACTAACAACACTATAGCATGTAAGCATTATATGCTTGTATGACGAGACTATAAACTAACGCACTAGTAGAATCCAAACCTACTATGTCGACGAATCCGACCCTAGACCTAGAGCTAGCGATTAGTATAGGTTCTAAGCATGCCGAGTTCGCGGCTAACTACGTCCGCGATACCATCTAGGCATTAGAAGCCGCTGTCGCGCTACAGAAGGCATATCCGGACTTCGATGCCTACAAGGATCTCGTTAACTATGCCCCTTAGGTAGAGCATCAAGCTAGGCACAAGGTACTTGACGTTGTATGCGGCAGTAGCCTGATTAGGCTCCTAGCGAGTACAAAGCTAGCTACGCTAGATAGTATATACTTCCTAGACTTCTATGCTAAGATGCTAGATAAGAGCTAGTAGTATATGTTGTAGCTAGGCCTTAGAGGTAATACTGTTACTAACTAATCTTTAGTACTATGCGGGACTACTAGGGAAGCGTAGACTCGTAGCGCTTCATCTAGGCGAGGCTCGGTCGTACCCCTATAGCTAGCATCAAGCAGGCTGCTAGATGCCCTAACGGCTTTTAGATAGTATTTGCAAAGGGCGTGCTAGAGATGTTCGAGCTACGGGTCTATTCGGGGCTAATCTGCTAGCTACGCAAGCTAGTTAGTAATAACGGCTAGCTGATCTTAGATTAGAAGGAGCCTGCTCCTAGCTAGCAGCTACTCTTGCACTAACTAAGCGAGGCTACTTCTATGGCCTATTAAGAGTATACTATAAGAGACTAGGCCTTGTTACTATCGCGCATTCAGAATGTTTAGCACCCTGCCCTACTAAGTCCTAGCTTTAACTGTCTAATCACGTAGTACACTATAATTACTAGCTAGGACGAATTAGCGAGGGCGCGGAGATCTATGCTTGCTTTCTTCGCTAAGCCTAGTGTAGTAAGTAAGGTGTCCCTCTACGCAGACTTTCTGACCTACTACCTAATAGATTAGTTAACTACTCTCTACGGCTTATTTGTCGAGCGAGCAAGAACCCGTGTTAGCCATCTAACCGCGGCGTTAGAGGTTAAAGTCAACATAGCGCGGCGTGAATAGCTTAATAGCAAGATTAGTAGTACTACTCCTAGGCAGAGAGGTTTCTAGGTCGAGCTCTTATACACTCTCCTCATTAAGCCTATAGTTACGATATCTCTTAATCAAGTCAAACGGGAATTGTCGCGCACAGAGAGACGTACGCTAGAACGATAGGTAGCGAAGGCTCTATAGAAAGGGTAGTAAATATGCGAGGTAGATAAGCTAGCTAGCTGCCTAGACGCTAGCTAGTAGAGAGATGTACATGCGATAAGAGACTTTCGGCTAGTAGCACTAACTGCTAATCCTGCGGCATAACTAATAAGTAGTTATGCACGTAGGTAGAAGACCTGCTTCTAGCTGTAGCAGGCGGTAATTCATGACTTTCTTAAGAACTTACTAAGCATCTACCTCTTAGCGACATGCCTACTGTCGAAAAGAAGCTCGCAGCCGTCATTGCTAAACACGAGTTTCCCTTTCTTAAGGTTAGTAGCCGCGATTCTGACTAATCATACATACATATGCTAACTAGTTGTGTTTCTAGCTCCTAGCTAAGCTTCGTAACAAGATCTACGAAGGAGTCATCATGTTGCCTACCCTGATTAGCATCATGTTTAACTACAGCACAGGTTAGCTAAGTGGCTAAGTCGTCAAGTCTACTAGCGCTAGCTAGAAGAACTACGTGCTAGGAGCCCTCCTTGCGGCGTGCTACCTTCATTGAGCTTACTAGTATAGCATTCGTTGCATATGTCATGATCGTTTACGTTTGTTTCTCCTCGATTAGTCCTAATTAGAGCTACTAGCGACGCCACGCTTAAGCGATAGCGGCCCTTCCTTGCTAGTAGCTGTAATATCGCGCTCCTTAGCTATATTCAGGCAATGTAGCTTATGTTTAGTTGCTACCCTAGACTCTTATTCCTCCTAGTCCGCATTGTATATGAAGTTGTAGGTCTCAAAGTTAGCAGTGTTGTTAATGTACATGTCACATTAGCTAGAGGTATCATATTCGTCTGTTAGCATAACATGGATACTATAGTAGACGCTAGTAAGCCCGTAGATGTAGCGACCTTGCAGAGTACCTTCCTATAGGCTAGAACGCATCGCTGTGATTACTGTCATGCTATGAACATCGTCTGCTCTTCTAGCCGGATCTTTCGGCTAGAACAGGTCTACGAACACACCTGTATAGGTCGGACGTTTATTGTGTGCTAGTATTATGTAGTTGTAGCTGTCTACTATGACGCGCGATTTCTTGTCTTAGAAGGTTACGACATATAACAGGCGAGTAGGCAGCTAGCCCTCGAAGGCGACGACTAGGTCGAGTTGTCTATTAACGCTAGTAGTCTCGTCTGCAACTAGCGGCACTTCGTACTCCTAGACCTAGAGCTAGTTGTTACGGCGATTGTCCTAGACTCCTTGCTAGTTCGGGGTACATCTAACGACGTCTAGCTTAGTTACAGATAGATCGTCAGGATCCTTATGATGCATCTTCTAGCACTATACACTAGCATAGAAAGATACATCTAAATCGTCGACCTAATCTAGTCTTCCCTCGATCCTGTTAGGATTAAGACGCATTATATTCGACGTCGATGTTGTATTAGACGATGCCTAGTACTCTCTGACAAACACTATAGTAGCATAACAGAAGTAAGGCCCTACCTCTAGCCCCATGTATGCTACTACATTACTAACTGTCCTCTATATGTCTCTACCTAGTAACGATTAGCTAGATCTTAGCCTTTGCTAGCTAAGGAAGGCTTCGACATCCTTCTGCTCTGTCGGTTAAGGCACTTCGCGCTCCTAAGCCTCTCGACATTCGGCCTTAGTCTGCTGCTAGAACGTTAGGCTAGTATCAAAGAATGTAAGCATAGTAATCTTTTGCTAGAAGTGCTCCATAATTTAGTCCTCCTATCTGTTCTTCTTGTTAGTCAATTTGAATAGCTTCTTGACGTATTCGATATGCTTGTGTTCGAAGTAGCTAGTGTCGAGGTCTAGCGCGTTACTAAAGAGCCGTATTATGTCTACGTAGTATGTAAGTGTCATGAGTGTCAGGAGTACTATAAGTCATAGGACTATAAGGGTCCTAAGTGCTATGAGTCATAGTATAGTCATAGGAGTACTATGAGTTATAAGCATAGTCATAGGAGAAAGGATCTGTCACGTAAGGACAGATCCCTAGATCTATAGGGTTAGTCTACAGATCTATAGGCCTATAGGGGAGAAGGGATCTGTTATAGGATAACAGACTCTCGGATCTATAGGGTTAGTCTACAGATCTACAGACATAGATCTGTTAGGTCTGTTAACAGATCTAACAGAGCTACTCTGTCTCTCTAGTATATAGGGATAGCTTTAGGACAGGCAGTTAGGAGCCTCGTGCTTAATCTGAATTTAATCCTCTCTTGCTTAGAGGAGAGTTAGTTACAAGGTTAACTACTATTGTCGATATTCTTTATAGCTCTGCGAGTCTAATACCTAGTTACCTTCCTGCTATTAGCACCTACCCTTATAACATTTTAAGCACTACTTCTAAGGAAGCATTAGGGGACTTGTCGAGCGCTTGACATACGCCTATATTAAGTAGTTCTTTAACTATTAGTTTAACTTCTAGCGATAGTCAACTGACACCACGAGAACAAGTTGCCGCTATACCTCAAATTACGTAGTAGCTCGAATCTATTCACCTTAGCGAGATGGCTCTAGCATCTGTCGCAGGTTTAACTACTAGGAATAGACATGGCAACAATGGCTTCAAGATAGGAAGCCTGACAGAGTTTATAGGACAACGATCTCAAGTCGAGATGTTTATCCTATAATGCTAGTTAGCATTTAACATGGATATAGAACGGTTTACGACATATCATAAGCGAATGATATACATCGTCTCTTACCTGAAGGGACTAGCGTTCGAGTTTATCTAGCCTCATCTAACAGATTATCTAGATCATGTTAGTACTGTCGAAGCTAGGAAGACGACAATTAGGGAGATTCTTAAGTTAGACAAGTCTTTGTTTAAGGCATTACGCAAAGCGTTTAGGCTTAGTAATAAGCAACAAGAGGCCGAGAGAGCTCTCCTAGGAATCTAGCAGAAGGGTTCTGCTATTAAGTACTATGTAGACTTTTAGACCCTCTCTGCTCGAGTCGACTAGAATGATAATGCTTTAGCCGCTTAGTTCTACTAGGGACTAAAGGAGACGGTTAAAGACGAAATTGCCCGAGGAGATCGGCTAACGACATTCAAGGAAATGAGTAATCTCGCGATTAGAATCGATAATCGCATCTAGGAACAACAGCAAGAACGACAACATGGAAATCGCAAGCTAGCACAGGCTAACTATAAGGTCTAACGATTAGCACTAAAATGGCGAAGCGATTACTATAGTCTCTAACCCATGGAGTTAGATGCAACTAAGGGGCGTCCGAGGAATAGACCCTAAGGAAAGCCGCGAAAGGGCTCTCCTCCCTAGAATGGTCTGAAGAAGCCATTCGACAAGAGTAATCTCGAGTGCTACTACTGTAGAAAGAAAGGACACTTTGCCTGTAAGTGTTTTGCTAAGAAGCAACGACAGGAACTACCTAGGATAGAGCAGGCTCGCGCGACAACGACAGCACCTAAGCAAAAGGCCGCCTCTACTCGAGAACTAGACTATGCCGCATTTGCTTAGACTATGTGCTATGACGACGATTGTCGAATTCACAAGAGTAATAAAGATAGTTCCGGATAGTACCCTAGCTAAAACAAGGCATAGTCGATCTGTGCGCTAAGGGGTGCACCTTCTAGTACGACAGTCCTAAGGTAACAGGAGCTAGAAGAAGAAGAAGAAGGTTTAGACGACAACTACGAGCTTGTCGAAGCCGTCATTCCTGATTCCGAGGAAGACGAGAGCATAGAGCGATAGGCTATGCCGCTACATGACATTAGACTCGACATTATCCGAATCATACAGAACTAGTAGGCTTAGGCTTGCCTATAGATTAATAGAGTATAACACGTCGACTAGCTTTAGTATAACGAACTAGCCGACTATATGCGACGACACCTAAGGAGACTACTAGTTGTAGCTTAACCTCACGCGCATTAGAAAGTTGTCTAAGAAATTGTACTGTTTAGGGTAGAGTTCACGCCCTAGGGAGGCTACCTAACCCACAAAGGTATTTAGATTCTATGAGCGCTATGTCATAAGGGTAGGTGCCGATAGCAGGAAGGTGACTAGGTATTAGACTCGCAGAGCTGTGAAGAATATCGACAATAGCAGTTAACCTTGTAACTGACTATCCCCTAGGGAAAGGGAATTAAGAATTAAGCACGAAGCTCCTAACTACCTGTCCTAAAGCTAGCCCTATATACTAGAGAGACAGAGCAGCTCTGTTAGATCTGTCGACAGACCTAACAGATCTATGTCTGTAGATCTGTAGACTAACCCCATAGATCTAAGGGTCTATTATCCCGTGACAGATCCCTTCTTCCTTGTAGGCCCATAGATCTGTAGACTAACCCTATAGATCTAGGGATCTGTCCTTACGTGACAGATCCTTTCTCCTATGACTATGCCTATGACTTATAGTACTCCTATGATAGTACTATGACTTATAGCACTTAGGACCCTCACGATCCTGTATCCTATAGTACTCCGGACAGTACTCCTAACACCTATGACACTATCCCCCTCTTAGCCTAGCTCGTCCCTAAGCTACCTTATTAGTGCAGGGTTTCTCTTGTTCTTTCTTTTACGCTATAATGTCTTCTCTTTCTACATTACTACCTTGTGTCATTCTAGACACTAACGCCCCTTTAACGCAGAAACGTAAACGCCGCGCGAATCGAATCTATCGTTAGGGCCAGGACAGCATAAAGTCCTACACTTAGTGTCAAGAGCTAAAGCTCGTTTGTTAGGTACATATTTCCTTAGGGAAATGTTCGTAATGTTACTTTAGCAACTGTCGGAGTTGCGACGCGAAGGTAACAGAGGTCGAATAGAAGAAGTTAGGCGATTAGCGGAAAAGACTAATTGCCGATCTCGATTGTGCGAAGGCGGTCCTAGCCAAGGCTTCGCAGAAGATGCTAGAGGCGCATGCAAAGGAGATGCGTCTTCGAAAACAGTTAGACGTAGTCGACTAGGAGGTCGAAGATGGTCGCGCTTTCGAGGAGCGCAAGATTAGGGAGGAGGAGGCCGAGGAACAAGCTCTCTCGCAGGCTAGGTTTCTCCTTGACCTAGATCCTTCTGCAGGTCTCGCTCTTAGTCCTACGACATAGAGCGTAATAGAGGGTTTTGCTAACGCCTCATATTAGGGTTTCCTGGATGGCGTGATAGCCGAGCTAGTCGACAGCGTCCCGCAGGAGTCTAGTTGTAGCTTAGGATCTTCTTCCTAGGTTCGTTCCTTTCTCGAAACTTCGTATCTTTTGCTGACAGTTTCGCAGGTGTTCTAGGGGTTCCTAGGTGTTCTCGGTACTCCTATATCCTTCCCATTTTACTAAGTACTCTCGCTGTCCGTCCCGCTAGCGAGTGTCGATAATCCTCTCGACAGTATACTCCGGTTCTTCTACTTCAGGGTCGAGTAGTAAGGGTTCTGATTATAGTGCGGCGTCCGGCGCTGCTTGTTCTAGTAGAGAGACATAGAACATAGGGTGTATTCTTATCTGCTCGGGTAGCTGTAACTCAAAATTAACTAGTCCCTTCTTGGCCTTAATCCTGAATGGTCCTAGTTTTACAGCGTCTAGTTTCTTACTCGGCTTGTCTAATTTGATGTGTCGGCAGAGGAGATACACCTTGTCCCCCTCCTTTAGAATTAGTCCCTTAATTCTTTTACGATTTGCGTACTATGCCATGTTCTGCTAATAGAACTGCAGGTCGAGTCGTGCTTCTGTTTGTAGTCGGCATAGATGTTCTACTCGTCTAAGTGCTACTAGGTTCGGATTACTAGCTAAGACGTCTAGAATGTCTTCTATAGCTAATCTATATGCCATCTGAAATGGCGAGAGTCCTGTCGACTCTGCTAGCGTACTATTATACGCGAGCTATGCTATTAGCAACAACTCTACCTAGTTGTTCTAGTCCCTATGAACATAGGATCGAAGGTACTATTCTAACGTCTGATTTAGGCGTTCTGTCTGTCTATCCGTCTAAGGGTAGAAGGAAGTACTTAGTCGATGTTTGACCTAGAATTGTCTCATTAGGGCTCTCTAGAAGTTAGAGGTAAACACGGATCCTCGATCTGTTACTAGGTCCTGTAGCATGCCGTGTAGTGCTACTACCCATTTAATGAAGACATGCGCGATATCTTTAGTCTTAAAGTCTTCGCGGTAAGGGATAAACTTCCTAAACTTAGTGAATCGGTCGACTACTACCATGATCCTGTCGAAGAACTCATTAGTAGCGGGTTCTCTCGACTAAGGTAGTTTAACGATAAAATCCATAGCGAGCGATTCCTATGGCCGTTAAGGTACCTTTAGTAGTCGTAGTAGCCTATATAGTTTGTGATAGTCGTGCTTACTTTGTTAGCAAGTTACAAATTAACGGACGTAGTCCTCGATTGCCTTGCCTATCCTAGGGAAGTAATATTCTTGTCGGAGAATTTGCTTCATTTTAGACACTCCTAGGTGTCCTGCCTAAGGTACGTCATGTCGGAGGCGTAGTAGTTCTAATTGTAAAGACGTTAGCACATATACTAATCCTTAAAACAGAAGGATTCCGTCTTCGTCTTCCTAATCCTCCTGTCCATTAATGTCGTCGCGGACAGCGAGCGTAGTTAGATCATGGATTAGGGCGTTCTTCAGGTCGTCCTGAAATCTACTAGTCTATGTAACAGTCATAGCTACAAGTCAGTTAACTCCTAGCGTGCCATCGCTATTTTCCTAGAGAATAACATGTTTCTCCTGCTTCACACCCTTCATGTAGTCTGTCTAGCGGCTAAGTGCATCGGCGCGTGCGTTATCGGTCCCCTTGCGATAGACGATCTTGTAGTTAAAACTAGAGAGCTCCTCGCTCTACCGAACCTGTCGTCAGTTTAACTCTCTCGTCATTATGAAGTATCGCAAGTTCTCATGGTCTGTGTAGACCGTGACCTAGTGCTTAGAACCTTCTAAGTAGACTCGCTAGGCCTTGTAGGCGTCTACTATAGCTAGAAGTTCTTTGTTGTAGACATCGTAACGGAGTTTAGGTCTAGACAATTTCCTTGAGTAGTAGGCGACTAGCTGTAGTCGTCTACTCGGTCCTAGTTAACTTAAGCATGCCCCAAGTGCTACGTCGGAGGCATCTGTTTCGACTATAATAGGTTTATCTAGGTCGAACACAAGTAAGATTAGCTAATCTGTAAATTGTTGCTTAAGTTCCTTGAAGGCATTCCGTTAGGCGTTGTCCTATACGAATAGTGTATCCTTTGTCATAAGAGTCGTAAGTAGTGCCGTGATCTTCGAATAGTTTGCCATAAATCTCCTATAGAAGTTAGCGAATCTAAGGAAGGACTATACTTCCTTAACATTAGTTAGCGTAGGCTACTCTTTTACAACCTAGACTTTCTTAGTGTCTATCTTGATTCCATTCCATACTACCACGTAGCTAAGGAATTATACTTCCTGCTTATAAAACTCGCTCTTCTGCGGCTTGACCTTTAGCTAGTAACCCTAGAGTTTCTGAAGTACCTTACGTACGTAAGTCCTATGCTCTTCGATCGTCTAGGAGTAGACAAGGATGTCGTCTAGATATATAACTACAAAGACGTCGAGGTACTCTTATAGCACGTTGTTAATAAATGCCTGCTATGTAGCTAGGGCGTTTGTTAACCTAAATAGCATGACTATGTACTCGTAGTGTCTGAACCTAGTTCGGAACGTAGTCTTCTATTCTTCGCCTTCCTTAATTCGAATTCGATTATACGCTCCAGGTATGTCGAACTTCGAGAACTACATTGCTCCTTGTAGGCGGTCCTGTAATTCCGAGAGCAAAGGAAGCGGATAACTATTCTTTATTGTAATGTCGTTTAATCCACGATAATCTACGCAGAGTCGCTAGTTATCTTCCCCCTTAGGCATAAACAGGATCGGATATCTGGCTAGGGACTACGACTCGCGGATAAAGCCTTTCTAGAGGTTGTCTTCTAGGTATTTCCGGAGAATCTCTAGTTTCGCTGCTAACAACGGGCGAACTAATTGCTTCGTTAGTGTCTTGCTAGGGAGTAAGGGTATCCTGTAGTCCTACTCCTAGTGTTCTAGCAGAGCTTCTTAGTCGGGTTCTTCCTCGAAAAGAGTAGCGAACTCTTTATACTTATCAGGAACTATGAATTCGACCTTGACTTCCGATTGCGTTACTTTGACCTATAGGACGTGTACTTCCTGTTCTAGATCCTTAATAGCGGCTACTATCTCACTTGAAGTCATAGCACATATTTCGATCTTGCCTAGTACGTTGTGCACTACAGGTAGAGGTATCGATCTTAAGAGTTCCGGGAACTAGATCCTCTCATTCTTCTAGTCGATATAGGGGTTAGCGTTTCTTAGCTATAGCAACCCTAGTACTAAATCTGAGCCTAGTGACTCCGTGATGTCGAACTAGAGCATCTCTTAGTAGCGTCCTATCCGTAGAGGCATCATCTTAGTCTCTTCGTCAACTACTCCTTAGTTGTACGTGACTAGCTTTCCATTAATCGCTTGTAGCGAGAAAGCATTTGTCTTCGCCTGTAGCTTTATCCTAGCTGTCCTAGCAAACTTAGGCGTCATGAAGATTCTAGTACATCCTGAATCTATTAAGGCTCTAGCTAGCATCTTGCTAATGTGTACCTATACTCTAAGGTTGTTCGCGTATCTAGCGCCGATCGCGGCACATCGTTACAGCCCTGTCTAGTCTGTCCGTAGGTCTAATTCCGGCGGACCTTGTCGTTTCCCGAATAACTGTCTTCACGGACTAGTTCAGGGATCGTGCGGTCTCGGCTTCTTCTCTAAGCGTTACCGTTTTCTAGCCTAAGAGATTGTTCTCGTTCTTAGCCTCGCTGTTCCTGCGCGTTCCTTGCGTACTCTATCTTTAAATGATAGACTCGGAGTCGTAGCGCTCGTGGAATCTGAATACCTTCGTGGGTTAGGTAGCCTCCCTAGGGCGTGAACTCTACCCTAAACGGTACAATTTCTTGGACAACTTTCTGATGCGCGTAAGGTTAAGCTACGACTAGTAGTCTCCTTAGGTATCGTCGCATACGGTCGGCTAGTTCGTCATACTAAAGCTAGTCGACATGTTGTACTCTATTAATCTATAGGCAAGCCTAAGCCTATTAGTTCTGTATGATTCGGATAATGTCGAGCCTGATGTCATGTGGCAGCATAGCCTATCGCTCTATGCTCTCGTCTTCCTCGGAATCAGGAATGACGGCTTCGACAAGCTTGTAGTTATCGTCCGAACCCTCTTCTTCTTCTTCTAGTTCCTGTTGCCTTAGGACTGTCGCACTAGAAGGTGTACCCCTTAGCGCACAGATCGACTACGCCTTGTTTCGGCTAGGGTACTATCCGGAACCATCTTTATTACTCATGTGAATTCGACAATCGTCGTCGTAGCATGTAGTCTAAGTAAGTGCGGCATAGTCCGGTTCTCGAGTAGCAGCAGCCTTTTGCTTAGGTGCTGTCGTTGTTGCGCGAGCCTGCTCTATCCTAGGTAGCTCTTGTCGTTGCTTCTTAGCAAAACATTCGCGGGCAAAGTGTCCTTTCTTTCTACAGTAGTAGCACTCGAGATTACTCTTGTCGAATGGCTTCTTCAGACCATTCTAGGGAGGAGAGCCCTTCCGCGGCTTTCCTCGGGGTCTATTCCTAGGACGCCCCTTAGTCGCATCTAACTCCATAGGTTAGAGACCGTAGTAATCGCTTCGCCATTTTAGTGCTAATCGTTAGACCTTATGGTTAGCCTGCGCTAGCTTGCGATTTCCATGTTGTCGTTCTTGCTGTCGTTCCTAGATGCGATTATCGATTCTAATCGCGAGATCGCTCATTTCCTTGAATGTCGTTAGCTAATCTCCTCGGGCAATTTCGTCTTTAACCGTCTCCTTTAGTCCCTAGTAGAACTAAGCAGCTAAAGCGTTATCATTCTAGTTAACTCGAGCAGAGAGGGTCTAAAAGTCCGCGCGGTACTTAGTAGCGGAACCCTTCTGCTAGATTCCTAGGAGAGCTCTCTCGGCCTCTTGTTACTCATTACTAAGCCTAAACGCTTCGCGTAATGCCTTAAACAAAGACTTGTCTAAGTTAAGAATCTCCCTAGTCGTCGTCTTCCTAGCTTCGGCGCTACTAACGTGATCTAGATAATCTGTCAGATAAGGCTAGATAAACTCGAACGCTAGTCCCTTTAGGTAAGAGACAATGTACATCATTCACTTATGATATGTCGTAAACCGTTCCGTATCTACGTTAAATGCTAACTAGCATTGTAGGATAAACATCTTAACCTAAGATTGTTGTCCTATGAACTCTGTAGGGCTTCCTATCTTGAAGCCGTTGTTACCGTGTCTATTCCCGGTAGTTGAACCTGCGACGGATGCTAGAGCCATCTCGCTAAGGTGAATGGATTCGAGCTACTACGTGATTTGAGGTATAGCGGCAACTTGTTCTTGTAGTGTCAGTTAACTGTCGCTAGAACTTGAACTAACAGTTAAAGAACTACTTAACATAGGCGTATGTCAAGCGCTTGACGAGTCTCCTGATGCTTCCTTAGAAGTAGTACTCAAAATGTCATAAGGGTAGGTGCTAATAGCAGGAAGGTGACTAGGTGTTAGACTCGCAGAGCTGTAAAGAATATCGACAATAGCAGTTAACCTTGTAACTAACTATCCCCTAGGGAAAGGGAATTAAGAATTAAGCACGAAGCTCCTAACTGCCTGTCCTAAAGCTAGCCCTATATACTAGAGAGACAGAGCAGCTCTGTTAGATCTGTCGACAGACCTAATAGATCTGTGTCTATAGATCTGTAGACTAACCCTACAGATCTAAGGGTCTGTTATCCTATGACAGATCCCTTCTTCCTTACAGGCCTATAGATCTATAGACTAACCCTACAGATCCGGGGATCTGTCCTCATGTGACAGATCCTTTCTCCTATAACTATGCCTATGACTCATAGTACTCCCATGATAGTACTATGACTTATAGCACTTAGGACCCTTACTGTCATGAGTGTCAGGAGTACTGTCCGGAGTACTGTAGGATACAGGATCATGTAGGTCCTGAGTGCTATGAGTCATAGTACTATCATAGGAGTACTATAAGTCATAGGCATAGTCATAGAAGAAAGGATCTGTCACGTGAGGACAGATCCCCGGATCTGTAGGGTTAGTCTACAGATCCATAGGCTTGCAAGGAAGAAGGGATCTGTCACGTGATGACAGACCCTTGGATCTGTGGGGTTAGTCTACAGATCTACAGACACAGATCTGTCGGGTCTGTCGACAGATCTAACAGAGCTGCTCTGTCGCTCTCTAGTATATAGGGATGGCTTTAGGACAGGCAGTTAGGAGCTTCGTGCTTAATCTTAATTCAATCCTCTCTTGCTTAGAGGAGAGTCAGTTACAAGGTTAACTACCATTGTCGATATTCTTCACAGCTCCCGAGTCTAACACCTAGTCACCTTCCTGCTATCGGCACCTACCCTTATGACATTTTGAGCACCACTTCTAGGGAAGCATCAGGAGACTTAGCGAGCGCTTGACATACGCCTATGTCAAGTAGTTCTTTAACTGTTAGTTCAAGCTCTAGCGACAGTTAACCGACACCATGAGAACAAGTTGCCGCTATACCTCAAATCACGTAGTAGCTCGAATCCATTCACCTTAGCGAGATAGCTCTAGCATCCGTCGCAGGTTTAACTACCGGGAATAGACACGGCAACAACGGCTTCAAGATGGGAAGCCCTACAGAGTTCACAGGACAACGATCTTAAGTCGAGATGTTTATCCTACAATGCTAGTTAGCATTTAACGTAGATACGGAACGGTTTACGACACATTATAAGCGAATGATGTACATTGTCTCTTACCTGAAGGGACCGGCGTTCGAGTTTATCTA